>CM076570.1:1125682497-1125895352 GCA_034641835.2 Pinus albicaulis | reverse complement strand
ATCGCTCGCTTAATGGATGTTAATGACTTTGTTTATTAGCATTTCGTTTTATCTTTCAGGAAGTAAAGGGGCATCTTGCCATAAAGAACTGTTTCTTTTATGGTCATAATAGCCTACAAGCATAACCCCAAAGATGTGTTGTTGACAATACTAGAACAATTACAGCTTATCAACTACTTCGACTGGGACACAGGTAAAACTGAATAAGTGGTCTACTGGGTCGCGGGGTCGTAGGTTGTAAGAAATGGCCAAGGTGCGACCTTGTGACCTTGCGACTAGGTCGTAGGGTCGCTGGGTCGCGGATTGTGAAAAAATATGAAAATGCGACCTTGCGACTGGGTTGCTGGGTCGCGGGGTCACAGGTCGCAATTTTCTCCCAGGTCGCAAGGCAACTCAACTAGCGGGCAGGCGAAGAGTCAGGAAGCACAAAGGGCAATTTGTTGATCTATAAAACCTTCTTTTTTGGACTCAAGAGCTATACAACATTGTTAATGACTTTGATCGCTTGCTTAATGGATGTTAATGACTTTGTTTATTAGCATTTTGTTTTATCTTTCAGGAAGTAAAGGGGCATCTCGCCATAAAGAACTGTTTCTTTTATGGTCAGAATAGCCTACAAGCATAACCCCAAAGATGTGTTGTTGACAACACCTCCTTCGGCGTGTATGTTTTATTATTTGTCTTGCTACGCATAGTGTTATATACATGTTTAATGCATCAACCATGTATCTTGTATCATGTGAATAAGTGTGTGCCCGCAGGTTCAATCGAGTTCTTTTGAGACCAAAGGGAAGGTGACTTAAGCGGTAGCCGGACCCACACCCCGGACGGGATCCCTATTCCAAATGGTTTAAGGTCTAATTGGGACTTTCTACCGGGGAGATCCCCTACTTTTGGCCGGACATTTTTTCCCGTCAACAGGCCCAAGGGGGGAGCCAACCTTGCGCCCAAATGGTTGAATTCTCAGGGTTAGACACTTGGTTTAAAGTTATTCTTCCTTGTGCAGCCAAGTTCTCAATCATATCCTAAGGTAACTAGAACTAATCCCCACATTCAATCCAAGGGTCTTGCCCAATCCTCGTCCTCTCCCTCGAGCCCACTTTCCAAGCTAGCAATTTTTCTATAATTTTAAAAGAGTCGACCAAAACCTTCCATACAATAGAAAATTTTGATTTGATCTTGATGGGGGTGTTAATCTAGTCCTTTAGAGAGCTGGGAGAGATATACTTCTTATGCACCACCTCTGTCCATATACTAGTTGTGGAAATTAATATCTAGCCGAATTTTGCTGCCAATGCCATGGAAAATAACTACAGGTTCTTTAGACCCTATCCTCCCAGTTTCTTTGGGAGAGAGATCCTATCTTATGTTACCCATGAAAAAACATTTATTTCCTTAGCTCCCATCCATAGAAATCTGCAGTAAATTTTCTAAACCAAATTCATAATCCCCTTAGGAATCCATGACAAAGACATCCAAAACACCGAAATTGCCTCCACAATAGATTTTATGAGAACCAACCGACCTGAATAAGAGAAACATTTAAAGTTCTAGCTTTTCAAATACTTCTTTATCTTAGCCATCATCCATAACCAAATAGTTTTTTTATAGTTATTTAGCTTCAAGTGAAAACCAAGATATGTCAACCCTTCTTCAAAATTCATAATTCAAAAAGGTAATAGAGATTGGGAATAAAGGATTACCTCTCCAAAGCAAACCTCTACGGATATAGTTGACTTTTGAATATTTATCTCCATCCCTGTAAATTTGTTGAATAAGGCTAAGACGTTTTTTTATGGTTATTGTATCACACCTGGAACCATCGCCGAAAAGTAGCACATCATCCAAAAAAAGGAGATGAGAGGGAGATATCTCCTACAAACATTGCACCTCTAAGATCTTCTCTAATTTTTTCATCCCCTATGAGCTTGCTAAACCCCTCTACTACCAGGAGAAATAACAACGAGGACAAAGGAAAACCCTGACGAAAACCTATTTTGGCATGGAAAAAATATGAAGCAGACCATTAATAAGGACATCAAAAGAAACATAAGTGATGCAAAACATAATCCAGTTAATAAAATTGATGTTAAACCTTAGATGAGTTAGAAACATTCTAAGGTAAATCTTGCTTACTCTATCATAAGCCTTGTATAAATCAATTTTAAACACCATACCTTTAAGATTTTTGACCTTAAGACTGTGAAGGCCTTCTCGTGCAACCCCTATGGCCTCATGAATTTTTCTATTTTCAAGCAAGGAAAAATACTATTTGGATATGTGCACAGATAAGATTGGCTTTAGATGGTTTGCAATGGTCTTTCCTATAATTTTGTAGATAAAATTCCATAGGGAAACAAGAATGAATTCATCAAAAGAGCTCGAAGAATCAGTCTTAGGGATAAGATATATAAAGGTGGAGTTCAAATATTCATACATTCTTCCAATTCTTATGAATTCCTTGACTACATTCAACACATCACTACCAACCATATCATAAAATCCATAAAGAATTCGATCAACCATCTGTTTAGACCTGCGATATTGTTGTTTTGAAATCCATGGCATTAGAGGAATAGCCTAAAAGTGCCCATGAATTTTTCATGTAATTTCCATGTCATAATATGTAAACCAATCAAAATTATTTAAATTTAAAAAGAGGTACATGTAAATATTTTGGAGGGAAAAGAAGAAAAACTAATTTTTTTAGTTGTATTTTTTGCTTATCTCCTTATAGGTTTACTCAAATTTCAGGTTTAGAAACTCAATAGATGCGGAATTAAATTCCACATCCAACGATTACCCATTATGCATACTTTTGAGAGGATCCACCTTGATAAAAATTGCAGATACATTAAAAAAGCATGTGCATCTAATGAGTTTCTGAACCTGAAGTTTGAGTAAACCTATAAGGAGATAAGCAGAAAATACAATTAAAATAAAATAGTCTTTTTGTTTTCCCTCCAAAATTCATTACTCTTATTTTATTATTTTAACTAATGTTTTATTATTTTTCCATAGGAGGCCACTTTTAGGCTGAAATTTCCTCTAATGAGAACCTTCTAAAGCTCCCCCTCTTAAACGGGTTCCATCAATTCACGATCAGATTCATCATCAATGTATCTCAGGAAGAAACTGACAATGTTTATTACTTCTGCTAAAGATGCCTCCTATGAAGCTTTGAATAAATATCGGAAATGATTGAGCCCATCCTAGCAAGGTATCTGAAGTTTGAGGCCCTATCACCTTCAAATGTTTCTAGATCCCATATTGTATTATAAGCCATCCTTTCCATTGCAAATTGTTGGAAAAATCTTGTATTTTTTTCTCCCACCTTTAGCTAGAATGATCTACTTTTTAACCTCCAAGTTTCTTCCTTTTATTCCAATATCCTTCTCTTGGAGGCCTCTAGCCACATAATGTGTTGTATTGAATCATTCCTTGTATATCCCCCATTTCCCAGGTTTTCTAATTTTTTCAATTCAGATCCCACCTTCTTAAGGATTTCCTCGTCCTTCTTAACTTTTTCCATGTCCCATTTGATAGTAGTTATTTTCAATCTATTTATATTTTTTGTGAATTGTATAACAATCGATCTTCCTCCTTCCAGAGAGCATTGTTGCCATTGTTCCCTAACCAATGCCTTGAATGTATCATCCTTAATCCATACATAATTAAACTTAAAATGAGCCTCAGGTTTCCTTATATATCCTTTTATTTCCAGAAAAATAGGATGATGGTCAGAGTTTCCTCCTAGACAACCCACTGGCGGAATAAAGGGTGTTTGTCCTGAAAAGCAGATTTTATTATGATCCTATCAATTTTGCGAGCTATCATAGCCTCCCCTAGCCTCCTATTACACTGGGTGGGTTAAGATTTATTGGATATACATCAATTAAATTATGTGTATTGAGCATATGGGTGAAAAAATATGACTATGATTCCACCTTGTCATGCTCACCACAAATCTCCGACAAGTGTGGGGAAAATTTGAGATATCCTCCAAATATCAATTTATTGGGCTTCATTAAGTCACAATTTAACAATTTTTTCTAGAATGGGGCCATGTCTTGACAAGGACCACACACATTAATAAGACATGTCTCACATCCATTTTCTTCAGAAAAAATATCAGCAGTGATAACTCCCTCAAATCCCCAAGAATTAATGATTTTGGTGGATTTTTGGTTGAGTCCCAGTGCCAACCCCCCAGATCGACCCTTAACATCCACTATCAAGAACAATCACCCAAGAAAAATATTCTCCAAAAGCCTAAAGATATCCTCGCTAGGGCCTAAGGTTTCTGGAAAGGTTTCTACAATTAAAGGATAAGCACTTCATTAAAAACTAGCGAAAAGGGTCTGCATTTCTCTTAGAACCCCTTCTAAAGAAAGATATTTATTGGCTAAAATATATTCACTAGCTTACACCTTGGCCTTGGAAATTTGTGACTATTGTCCTCTCGAATTTCTAGCAATTTTTAAAGAGGAAGGCCCTAACCCACCTACGGTTTCAGGGGATCTATGGGCCTTCGATTTGGATCTTAAGCTATATTGAGGTTCTTGACCAAAAGAGGAGTACGAATTCTTGAATACAGGGATGGATGGAGAGGGTGCCAGACAACATGCAAGTTTGGTGACCAAAGGACATTTGACAAGAAAATATCCTCGTTTGAAACTAGAATTACCCCCTAAAGTGTAACAAACATAAATATAAGACAATTGCATAAAAAGATAACACATGGAATCAATAAGATTTGAAATAGGGGCGGGGATGGATAAATACCCATTTAATGTACCCCATATATAACAATCGCCACTAGAGGAGGGACAAAGATCCTTGTGCTATCAAGTGACACCCTTGATTCGTCCTCCAAGATGCCAGTTCTTGTGCCATCTGACATCCCATTCCCAAAGTCCCTTGCTAAGATATGAGTCCACCATTTTCCTTAGACCCTGTGGTTGTGGTTTGGGTGCACAAGTGTACCAATTCATCGGTGCTTAGGAGGAGTGGTCGTTGCCTCTAAGCTATGGTCACAGGCAAAAAAAGAAGGTTAGTCAGTTAGTGGACACAAGCTATAAAACATAGAACACACTAAATCATGGTATAGTATGCATATATAGAGAGAAAAAACAACTAAAATAAACATAAACACAAAATCTCATAAATATTTAATCATAACAATAATACTAACGGTGGAATCAAGGTCCCCTCTTATTTCTTGATGTTAGGAAGAAAGATACTACGTTTACACTCTTGCCAAAGGGCCCTTCGAACTATGGAGTTCTAAGACTCAGTGCAAGGACAGTTTTACCTTTTAGCTGTTGTCACAAGGTCTCTCTCTCTACTCCAAAGGATTGAAGTTGTTGGATGGCCAACAACCGAATCCTCTCTCTACTTCTACTCTAGATTGGACACTACTAGATTGCTGATGGGCAATTTGGCCAGCATAACAATGTGCTCTCCTTTTGCTCATATCTTGGTGGTCAATTATAGGTGAATTCAAATTCTCCTTCCCTCTCATGGTACATTGGTGGATGGTGACCCAAGAGAGAGGGTTGATTCCTTCGTGTGCTCCCTTGAGGTCCCAAGGTGGCTTAGGCAGTTGTCCTTGGGCGGCCTCAAGTGTAGGATCATTTCTTGAAGTGTGTCAAGTGGTCCTGAAAAGTGACTTCCGCCACTCCCAAGACCACGCATATTTTTGAGGGAAAGTCGTGCAAAGGCACATTTTTCTTAAGTATTTGGTGCGCAATTTGATTTTTCCTTTTGACCTTAGAGATTTTAAAAAAAATTCAAATCCTTTAATGTGCCTTAGCCCTATAAATCCTTCTGCCTGACATTTAATAATCTCATATTTTCTTGTCCGATTTTCTAGTGATAACAGTTTCCCCCTAATGTGTGAGGTCTAGGAAGAACTGTATAGCCAAAATACATTATACTTTCTTTTTTGTGTACTGTGTGGAGAGAGAGAGAGACCCTTGTACAATTGAAGGTTGGAAATCCCTTACAATGGGTAGAAGAGTGACCATGTTCTATGGGACCCCTACAAGAAATAGTATGATACAATAAATACAATTTTTCTACGAGGTGGTCATGTCCCATGCCAGTGATTCTTTGGCTAGCTAAAAAAATCTATCTGACAGATAAAGGTTCTATCTGTGTCACTGGTATGGTAGCGATTTGCTGATTTGGTTGATGACGACGGCTTTTGATGCCCTCAGGGGAATTTTTTCCTTGACAATAGGTGGAATGTGGTGCCCACATGCATAATATTGGCATGACATATAAATGCTCATTATATGTATGGGTGTATGATTAGGACCTTCTCATGTAAGCATTGCTGACAGAGATGCTTATAATGGCACGAGTCTTCAACGAATTTGTGCAAAGTGCAATGGCTGTAAAGTATGATACCATCTTGAAATGAAAGCTTGTGTCATAGTCAAATGTTAGGATGATCGATGACATTTGTGGTCAAGTATGATTCCCACACTATGACCCGAGAATGCCCCTATTGTGGTGAGGAGCTATCCAAGATACTGCTTCCTTTTTGGAGAATGTGAATTGAAGTCGACAAAAAGGAAGCCTCAATCAAACGAGAGAGTTGCTGATGCAAGGGACCAAGTTGTTATATTTGATAGGTTTAACATAGGCATGATGGCGAGGGGTGACTGAAAACTGATGATGGGAACTCAGTGGCACAAGTTCAGAGCATAAAAAAGTAGCTTGGTGACAGTCATAACTTTTTTTGATGAGAGACTCCCTGGAGTCGGTAGGAAATCCAGGGTGGGTATATGTTGGTTATGAATTTTGTGGTAGCTTTGCGTGAAAGGTGTGATGCTCCAACCAAGGGTGACTAGGGACTGCTGCCATGGGAGAAAGGTGGATGGATGAGTGGGGGATTATTCACCGTTTAAGGTATTTGTACACTTACCAAAAGAATAAAACAATGGGATTGGATTGTACAAAACAAAAAGACAGGTGCCCCAAAACATGAAAGTTCTCACTCACTGATGATGTGAGGAGGTTGTTTTTTCTGAGGGTGGGGGCCCCATTGGTTGGTATCTTGTGTGGGGGTGATGAAGCAGATGGAAAATATCATAGATGGGTTATGTTGATGGAGGGATGGTAAGCCAAATGTGAGATGCGATGGTGCGTATTCGATCTGCTTGCAAAAAATGGTAGTCAAGGAAAGGGGTTTTATTTCGATATGGTAAAAATTGACTCGATGCATGGTGCATGAATGGGCATGAAGTGCTTCTCGGACTGGAGTGGTATGGCCATGGCGTCATGATTTTTGATGTGCAGTCTAATTTGAGTAATGGATGCCATGGAGGGGAGGCTCTACCGACCAACAAGGATGTTTATCATGTGCAAGGTGGGGGGATGATAAACATGGTCGGGTGTTTGCAACCTATGGTTAATTTCTTGTGGAGAAATGATGTCAGGATATGCAGAGTTTTCTTGGGATTCTATCATGCTGAGGGTAGAATGATACCTGCTCTGGAACCTTCAGTGGATGGAGCAGTGGATGGTTTTTTATGTTGTACAATGCCTTAAACAAAAATACCCCAAGTGAAAGCATCTTCCTCATTCAAATATTATTGAAAACATGTGCTGAATGAAAAGAGGATGAGAGAGGGCATACCTGTTGGGACTGGAATTTATTTTTTCAAAGGAGTGAATGTGTGGAGCCTTCTTTGGGTGTTATGAGGTGTTAAACACTTTGTTGCTTTCGGTTTCATGATCAAATACTATGAGCTCCAGTTTTCCCTTGGGATTTGTTACTTGGTTCCTGGTTTTGATTTCGGTTGGAGTTGCCCCTAGCCTGAGATCGTGGAGGGCGTTGTTGGTTGTTGCCCTCATGTCCAGGATCTCCCTTTTGTTTTCTCCTTGGCTTATTTTTGTAGCATTTGGAGGATTTTCATAATTCTCCTGGTTGTATGGTTGTTGATGAGCCAGGGGAGGTTGCACTAGATTGGTCGGCACATTATGTTGTGGTGGTGGTCCATTCTGTGCAGGGAATGGGGGATATTGGTTCCCTTGTCCCTAGTTGGTATATGAGTGTTGGGGTGACTTTCATGATAGCCAGGTTGTGATACGTTCTTATTAGAATCATATGAGTATCCAGGGTATTGATTACTACTGCCTAGGTGTCCTTGGGCCAAAGACCTGATCAAACCATCTGCAGTATCAACGCGCATGGTACTACTTCTTCCTAGGTGATCCTAGGCCAAAGACCAAATCAAACCATCTGTAGTGTTGACACACATGGTACTACTGCTACCTAGGTGATCTTGGGCCAAGGACCAGATCAAACCGTCTACAGTATCAAAGCGCATGGTACTACTATTTCCTAGGTGATCTTGGGCCAAGGACTAGATCAAATCGTCTGCAGTATCGACACACATGGTACTACTGCTGCATAGGTGATCTTGGGCCAAACACTAGATCAAACCATCTGCGGTATTGACACACATAGTACTACTGTTGCCTAGGTGATTTTGGGCCAAAGACCAAATAAAACTGTCTGCAGTATCGACGTACCTGGAAACTCCCTGAGTGGAAAGTTCGACAACTTAAGAGAGTGACGCAACCAGGTTCCCCTGTCCCTAGTTTTTGAATGGTTGCTAAGGGGGAGCTCTTTTGTCATCATTTCAAGCTGCATATTGGGTCCTTTGAGCCGAAGGGTATGGAACTCCCTATTGATGATGGTACGATTGCGCCCTATTGGTCATATTATGAAAGGTGCATGATGACTTTGGTAGTCGGGTTGTGGGATGTTCTAGTTATGATCATACGTGTAACCGGGGTACTGACTACTACTACCTAGGTGATTTTGGGTCAGTGACCCAATCAATCATTCTACAGTGTTCGACGTGCCTGGAAATTCTTTATAAGTTTGTAGGCGTAGGGCATTAGGCAGGATGTTATAAATGTATCCTGACTGCGTCTAAATCAGCTCGAGTTGCTGGGCTTAATGATGAAATCCTCTTCGGATGTAGACTTTTGGGTTGCTACATCTTTTGAAATCTTTGCACTGAGAGTTTTCAGGAATAGGTCAAGCAGAACTCAATCATCGAGTTTGGCTTTGCACAAACTACGACGTTTCCGCCATTCATGGAGATGGTCTGAGATATGGATGGTTGGTGTCTGTCTAAAATGTCTAGTAATTCCATCCCAAAATCATGGTGGATGGGTAACTAAAAATACATGAGGAGTGCAGTAGCGAGGGCGCTAAAGGTTCCATGTGTATCATAAGGTTTCTCCACATACCATTTCGCAGCTGTTCCAATTAGGGTGCACTGAAATAGTCTTAGCCGAATAGTATCACCAATGATGTTGTTAGACAAACACCACAAGTGAAAATTCATTATGTGATTTCGTGGGTATTCTGCTTGCTTCCCTTCAAAATTTGGAATGTCCTAAGGGAGCTTCACGGGCATGGGGGACCATGTTAGGTTGTGTGCAATAGGGTCGTTTGTTAACTTGGTTAGATCAGGTAAGTTCAACGATGCTAAAAACGGTGACTATGGGTTGAGAGCCATTGCAGATTGTGAAGACACATTTTTTTAATTAGATATGGGGTTTTTATGTGGCGTACCCGGCTGTGCATTCACCCGACTCCCCTAATGGGTAACACTCCTCTGCCCCGAGGGGTTGTGGGAGAAGTGGTATGTGGTGACCCTTGGGGGTTCCCAACTAAAGATGCCCTGATAAATGATGAACCAATAAGGGTGGCGGTGTTTCGTTTTTATGCTTAAATGGTAAAAGACCTGGAACTCCTCCCGGTAATGGGGCGGGGGGTCCAAAAGACGTCTAGATCGAAGAGGTCCCATTGGATCCATTATGGTGTCGACTAGGTATGGTTTTGGAAAAAAATAATTCAGTTCTATGAGAGGTGAAGTATCAAAGCAAAAATGGTGACCACATACATAAAAAAAAAGCTTTAACAAAAGTAAATTTTCCTTTAAATTATTTCTATGTGATGAATCAATCAAAAATAGGTTTTTGTTGTTTTTGCACGTGATAATAAAAATCCTAGAGACCTAAAACGTCCTCACACTCTCAATTGTAATTGGGCCTTGCAAAGATATCTTTTGGTGGGCACTGGGGCTAACATCCCAAAAGAACTGGCGACGCCTTCCAGCAGCTGAAGAATCGAACAAGGGAATGGGTAGAGGATCTAATGTTGCCTGCACCGTCACCTATATGGAAGGATGCCCTAGATTTTTCCACTAAGTACCGTAGTCCCACGTGAGCGTTCGAGTCTTGAGCTTCTTGGTAAATAAGCTACCAGTACCGAGAATTAGATGGGTTAGGTAGCCCCAAATAATACTGCATGCATTAGACCTAAGCTTAACCCCCTTCGAATCGGGTCTCTATGGTGCTCGGGTTTTCTTTTCTGTGGGTAGATAGACAAATTTTAAAGCTCCCTATTCAGTCAAATTCTATGTCTCGAGATGTAAAATAACCATGGCGACTTATTGGATGCCTACCCCCATGGTCCTAACCTGAACTATAATTTTTCTTGTGGCCCCTGTGGGGAAATTTAATGAGTTTAGTTAGGTTAGTTTTAAGGATTCTTTACTTCACTTATGGTGTGGAAGTGTGTGAGAAAAAAGTGAAAAATCACACAATTTTAAGATGTGGATATGCGGTTATCCTTTACACGTCCCCTATTAATATATGTTTGATTGTTCCTTGCTATAATCAAATCATGTATGGATAGTGGGTCGCTTACAAATTTTGCCTAATTAATCTAAGTGATTAACTAAAGGGAGATGGAGAATTATCATAAGAGAGCTTTCATATGCTTTCCTAGGGTCACCAAAAGGTGAAAAGGCATCAGAGATTACTTTCTTCTCTTAAGATAATTAATTCCTGGTCCCAACTCCTAGTGCAAAAATTTAAACTAAAATTAATGATCTAACTAGGAAAAATGAAAACTAGCTAAGCATACGTGGATTAGGGCCACTTACTCCAGCTAATTATCTATGCGTTTTTGGTGTCTATTTTCACAAAAATAAATTATTTCAGATTGCAAGTAAATTGCCCCCTACTTAAACTATGTGGTTTTTTGTGAAGATAAACTTTAAAATTTAAAACTATAAACTAGCAATACTAAAATGCAGCAAAAAGCAAGTTCTAAATAGTCGTGGGACACCACACACAGTGTTGGAATTTTTTCTCTGGGCTGTTAGCCACTTTACAATTGGGAAATTGAGGAAAATAACAGAGAATTTTGGTCTCTGGTTTCCGCGTGGAAAAGCTTCACACAGGCACATGACTCACACGTAGGTTAGAGATGAAATTGTGCAACTCGCCGCGTCTATCTAAGAAAATAACGCGCGGTTTTCCTATAAATGGAATTTTTGGAACTTCTGAACTTCATACTTTCATTGTGGGTGAATGAGTAGAGAAGAAAAAAAGGGGAGTTTTCCCAGCAACACTACAGAGAAAAGAGAAGGTCTCTGCAACAAGCGCAACCACTTAACTAAAAAAATAAATCTAGTGGAGTCGCCAATCTTGTGGTTGTGGTTTTGGTGCGCAAGTGTACCAATCCATCGATGCTTAGGAGGAGTGGTCACTACCTCTAAGCTATGGTCATAGGCAGAAAAAGAATGTTATTCGGTTAGTGAACACAAGCTATAAAACATAGAACACACTAAATCATGGTATAGTATGCATATATAGAGAGAAAACTAAACTAAACTAAACATAAACACAAAAGCTCATAGAGAGTCAAACATAACAATCATACTAACGGTGGAATCAAGGTCCCCTCTTATTGCTTGTTGTTAGGAAGAAACATACTACATTTACACTCTTGCCAAAGGGCCCTTAGAACTATGGAGTTCTAACACCCAATGCAAGGACGATTTTACCTTTTAGCTATTGTCGAAGGTCTCTCTCTCTACTCCAAAATATTGAAGTTGTTGGATGGCCAACAATTGAATCCTCTCTCTACTTCTGCTCTGGATTGCACACTACTAGATTTCTCATGGGAAATTTGGCCAGAATAACAATGTGCTCTCATTTTGCTCATCTCTTGGTGGTAATTTATAGGTGAATTCAAGTTCTCCTTCCCTCTCTTGGTACATTGGTGGATGGTGACCCAAGATAGAGGTTTGATTCCTTTGTGTTCTCCCTTAAGATTACAAGGTGGATTAGGCGGTTGTCCTTGGGCAGACTCAAGTGTAGGAACATTTCTTGAAGTGTGTCAAGTGGTACAGGAAAGTGACTTCCGCCACTCCCAGGATCGCGCTGATTTTTTAGGGAAAGCCGCGCAAAGGCGTGCTTATCGAAGAAAAATGTGCGCAAAGGCACATTTTTCCAGAGTATCTGGTGCACAATTTGATTTTTCCTCTTCACCTTAGATATTTTTTAAAATTTTCAAATCCTCTAATGTGCCTCAACCCTGTAAATCCTTTTGCCTGACATTTAATAATGTCATCTTTGCTTTTCCGATTTTACAGTGATACCAAACCCCACTGTGTTGCCCTGAATCATGATCTTATTTTCCCCCTGCCTCGTTGATATGGAAGTGGGAAATCATTCAATACATGTCCAACGCCTTGACGATGCCTGCACCAAAACGGAACCCCTTCATAATCCAGGATTTGGAGGTGAGTATAACCTCTATATTGAATTTTTAGACTTTCCACCAAACCCGCTCTTGTGTCCAAGCTGAGAAGAAACCTCATATATGACATCTTTCTCGTCTCCTCATAGGATCGATCATAGTCAAGATACGAGCCCAACTTATCACCAATTGAGCAAAAAACATATACTTACCATAATTGAATTGGAAATCCTAGTAGCTACACCCACACTAGACCCTCTCCAAGCTGTTCTCTATCCCGGGTCGAAGAGGGGTGACCATCTTTTAAATAAAATAGACACCATTTCTATGTTCCATAATTTGGATAGTACCCAACTCGCCTTGGCCTTCTCGATGAATTTGAAGGTGGGCCATCCTCTTGTTAGAGTGTGTACCGATGGGAGGGGATTTATATCTTTATCCCATTCCTATATTTCCCACTTACTCAACCTAACTGCAGATTAGTTTATGCCTCTAACCCAACCAACCAGTACCTTTCTTGCACTCTCCATAATGTCGTTAAGCACAATCCCTGCTCCCAAATTTAAACTTTCGACTGCCTCCTTAACCCTTGCACATTTTATCTTCTTCCCATTCTTTCTTTGCCTTAACCCTTCCTCAAGCATACCATTGCTTGGAAATGATTTTTTCAGAGGGAAACCATTTTAAAAATTGATGAAACCACCTACCTGTTCCAAAGGATTACCTTCCCTGCGCCATGTAGTCACCCCAACAAATTCAGTGCCTTCTCTTGAGAAACCAAGACTGCCCCCAAAAACGACCAAATCTTGAATCACATGAAACCCTTCTTGGACCTTCTCGACTGGCGCTGGAACAAACTCCCCTTATAGCTTTGAAATTCCCCTCAATACTAGAAACCCTAATCCTAAACTACTAGTGAAACCAGAAGTTGCCACCCTTAGAATTTGTAATTCATTCAAATTGACACAATTGATCGTAAATTGCAAAGGTTCCATAATAATCCCACAATCACCATACTAATGAAATGGGAATGTCTGCCATTCCTGATTCTGTACCATCGAGCTTCTAACTTGCTCTGAAAAAATGGTTTCCAACGCGTAAAATTGTTTAGTCAATAAAGGGTTCACATGTTGCTTCTTTGGTGATATCGCCTCGAGCTTCAGAAGAGAAGAAAAGAACCCATGGTCCGGGGATTCAGGTGTCACTTATGGCTCCATCACGAGATGTTGATGTGGAGGTTCTTGTCAGATGGACTTGAACTGGTAGAGGTTTGTCGAGTAGCCAACCTCGTCTATAACCATAGTGCCATTTCACCTTTAGAAAACTCCAAACTGATTTCCTCCTAACCGGGATAAACAAAAAATCTCCACAAACCACCTTCTAACTGCAGGGAAACTGTCCCCCATAAATCTATAAACTCCACTGCTTTGTTCTTCGTTGTTCAGACACAAGGTTTTTCCAGTCGTTAGGGTTACAAGGTTAGGGTTGTCCTTCGTGACCATAGTGAAAAAGTTCCCCTTAAAACCTGAAAGCTGGAAAAACCCCCGATAATGCATCCATACACTGGTAGTTTCCTATTACTATGTTGGTGGATCACTGACCATGAAGTTAGCCTTTCTCATTACGGTAGTCCTACAACCACTGCAAACTTGAACCCTCACACTGCAAATCCATTACCCTTTCTTACCTGTAAATTTGAATGTTATCTAGCATCATTATCTATAATTTCACTAATATCTATAATGTCACCAATATCTACAATATCTATAATGTCATACTAAATCAATTAAAAAATGATAAATTGAATTTGTGATATTGTAATGTCTTTTATTAATAAAATTATAAACAATATTTTTATACAAAATTAGTAATATACATGTCACATTAAAATCAATTAAAATAATGATAATTCATATTATTAATAACCATGATATTTCAGAATATATAACTATTAAAGATATAAAAACATACCACAGACGCTATATAATTAATTAATTATAATCCATACTATTTATTTAAAATTAATTAAAAAAGTTATAAAACATGCCCAAGAATAAGTGTAGCATGTATGTATTATCAGAAAATATATATATATATATATATATTAAGAATAATAATATATTTATTTGTTGGTGGGTGAGTGAATACATATGATGAACAATAGACTTAATCCTTTCTCTCGTGGAAGTGGAATTGGCCTGTGCATGATTCGGTTGATGGTCGTCGTTCTAGCCGATACAATGTTAGCCTGCTTGCAGGTAGGGCCACAAATGATGAACAATAAACCCAATCCTTATCTTGTAGAACTGGAATTAATCTATGTGTAATGTGGTTGATTACGATCGTTCTAGCCGAAATGGCCAAGAAGCGATACAAGTAGGGACATGATCGTTCTATTTTCTTTCTTGTTTTGTCAAAATTAGAATGACGGTTGAACTCTAGAGTGCATTCCTTGCACTTAGACTCTGGAATGAAAGTATTTGAAAGCACATAAAACATGGGGTATAATAGGGGTTTGCAGGTCCACGTAATCATTCCACATAAAAAACGCATTAATGAGTTGTATACAGTACAACATGCAGGTTCACTTAATCGTTACATGGATAGGTCACGTTAATGCGAGTAGGTAGTTTGCATCTATGCAAGAATATGATAGATTTTGTTTTTTTAGTCTTTTTAATTAAGAGGCCCTCGGTATGGTGGGGAGAGGTATTTTCCAATGTAGTATGGTCGTATGGTAGAGATGAGCGATGTGATATAAGGTCTTTTAAATATTTTGATTTGGTTAAAATAAAATGAAATAATTATAATTAATAATTAAATATTTTGAATCAATTACATTATAATTATAATTAAAAATAAAAAATAAAATTAATAATTATAATTACAATTAATTAATAATTAAATTAGATTAGATTCATTTTAATTTTGGATCTATCAAGTTTTGAGAGGGATAAATTTTTTTGATTTATAATTTTCTCTTAGAGTGAAAAGATGTTTGATCCCTCTTCACACTTTGATAGATTTGAAGTTAAGATAGACTATGCTAGTTAAATTAATTTGATTAGAATTATTTATCTCACTCTTAATTGTTTATATTATTTGGAAAAACAATTAAATTGATATGGAAAATACAATTCAATTATTTTTTATTTGTCATATATATATATATATATATATATTAATTCTAAGTAGATTTTTTTTTTTTTTAATATTCAACATCATACATTATAGATGATATAGTCAATATCAAAATTTGTAAGCATAAAATTATATAGTTAATATTAGAGTTTTTCCAAAGGTAAATGAGGTAACATATAACATTTTGACGTAGTTTTTCAGTTATGATTTAGTTTGGCATAGTCAATATTAAAATTTGTAGAGGTAAAATCATTTTTTCGACAAAGATGAGAAAGATTTCTATTAAGTCGGCATCTTTTCATCACAAAATAAACAGGAAAATTTACATTTTATTCCAGTAGACAAAATTTTCCATGAAGTGTGAAAGAGGAAATTTAAAAATTACATCAAGTCATCTAGTTTAATCGTACTAGATACAACAATTGCTACTACTATATGCACGAAAAATTTTTCCACATAGCAAAATGCATTTATATCTTAAAGGAATGGCTTATGGAGGAGGATCAATAGACATCTTGTCTGAGGGGTCACTCAGGGCACTACTAGAAATGTTGTGATTTTCATTTGGAGCCGTCTGAAACTGCAGGTCAGCAAGCTGGTGGTGCATCCAGTCCAATTCATATTCCAACTAAGAAATTTTGAATTGATGTTTATAGGATTCCTCAGTTAGGAAGAGTGTTTTTTTTTACTGATGAATAATTTGACGACACAGGGCACAAAGTTCTTCGTAGATGTCAACAGAAGGGTGTGGGAAACTATTGCATGGGCCAGGGTTGTTGAATGCTTAAATAAGCTCATCATTATGGTTCATATTGATTTTATTTCCAATTCTTCTAGGTGAAAAACACTTTCCCAAAGGGATAAGAGGATAAGCATGACACTAGTCGAGGGGAATTTCAAAAGCAAAGATATTCGTTGCCCTAGTTAAGGGGAAACACTGCAAGCCATGCCAATATGGAGAGTTAGGGAATCAATCCAAAGTGTCATGTAGCTTGTTATCACTCAAAAATCTCCCTGCTTGTGGAAGGAAATAACTAAGGTAATCTATAACCAATAATTTGAACTGAAATCTATTCCTTTCAATCTGAAGGGGGGTTGCTTATATAAATCAGTCAAATATGGTTGGTTATGTACTTAGAACAATGGATAGATCTGATTGGATCATGTGAAATTGGTTTGGAAAGGAAAGGTAAAACCATTGGGCATGGAGTCTATGATACAAAAAACACTAGATACAAGATGTACAAACTAGTCTAACAAAGGCAAGATAGTTGTAGGTTTCTTAGAAAAATCATTAACAAGATATGGTAGGAGAGAGTAGAAGTAAACATCAAAAACAGAGCAACCGTGTGAATTCTGCAATTGACATCTAAGTTGAAAAACACATAAGAAATATGAATAACCTGAATCAAAGCATTTGCAAAAAATTCTTTTCATAACCTTTATTCAAATTACTGAATATCTATGGATTCAATTTTGATTAAGAAATAGGAAGAACACAATAGGAAACTAACTGGAAACCTTTAACATATGAATCTTTGAAATTCTACTTGCAGCGAGTTCTATTAATATCAAAATAACATACACCGGGTTTGATTTTTCAAAAAATTATGAACTATTCTTCATTCTACAAAGCTTTTATTTATAGAAAATATTACAACTTACAACATGATTCTAGTATGTACTTAATTACAAATTTCTAAATAAAAAGAGTACATATCTAATCCAAACTAAATCCATTACATATGTTCTATCACAAAACAAAGAAATAATATTTTGTATCTGAAGATCATGTTGTTGTTGGAGTTATGGTTGAACATAAGGATCCCCAAGTCGAATTTGATGAGGTTGCTCTCCAATTGAAAAATTGATTAGGTGTTTTTCTAAAAATAGAAAAGATTAATTCTGTTGAATTCCTAAAAAATATGCTCCAAATATTCCTTCGTATCTCTCAAATCATGATATTTGTGCAAAATATGAGAGAGGTTTTTTTTAATGGGGTTGTTCCCAACAAAAATCTCTTTGGGTTTTCAAAAATTCATCCCTAGTTGTTTGGAAATGGATTTATAAAATAGACTAAAACAAGATTGCAATATCCTGAAAAAATAAGTTTCAAAGATCCCTTCACGTCTTTCAAATCGTGACACATGCGTAAAAAATGAGAAAATTTTTGTTAATGGGTCTGTTGTCCAAAAAATCCTCTTTCATATTTAGAAAATTCATTTCTATGTGTTCAGAAACCACGCCCGAAATTACTTCCTTTTATAGGAAAAAACGTCTAAAAACAAAGTTTTGTCAAGTGAAAACAAAACATGCTTTGAAAATTTTCCTTTTGACTGTTGATTTTGAGTCATTATGTTTGAAATAATAAATTTTCTGTGAAGCTTGGGAAAAATCCACCAAAATAGGAGTCATTTATTTGGCCAGTGCTCGCTTGATCACACTTTCGAATTGGAGCTGATAATCCGGTTCTCAACGCTTTTACATTGTTTTTTACAAAGTGGTGTTAACAATATCGTTATCAGTGATTTAAAAATTATTGACTAAAATTGTGATAATAGTTGGATCCATGTGGATGTTGTCGATCATATATGGCAGGAAGAAATTTTGTAGACTAGAGGCCTGATCTATTGGGCTGATACCAACTCAACAACTACAACTTGCAACCTTTACTTATTCTGCAACTGAAAACCAAACTATAATCCAAACTAAATTGTACATTACAACTGTACATGCTGCACACTGAAATTTGAAACTGAAAGTTGCAAAAAAACACGCTCAAAGTGTCGATATTATTGGCACGCCAACCTCTCCTAAGCTATTGGAAATTTTCTGAATCAAATGACACTAAAATTCCAATGCAACTAGTTGTGAAAATTCATACATCGGAATCCTATTGCAGTAACTGGAAAATATTCACCTAATTGTTAACTTTTACTTAACAATTTATTTGCAGTTATCTACGGCAAAAAATGAATACATCACACTGCAACCTTCATTAAATAAACTACGAAAATTAAATGCAGAAACAAGATCTGAGCAAGAAAAAAAATAACACACACGACACTGTTATTTTTGGACTACTTCCCCGGAAAAACCCAATGCGAGAAAACCGATGCAGTAGATGAGGGTTTGATATTATTAAACAATATTTTTTTAGTATAATTATTTGGATGCCCTGACTGGAAATCCTATACAGATCTAACTGGACAAAAAGCTGATGAGATGATCTCACCCTGTCACTGGAAAGTCTGACACTGATCTGCACTGAAGATGAGCCTCTTCGTTATCTTTGCGTAGTATTGTGTCACTCCTATATAGTTACTGCATCAATGTAGCTGGGACTAAGCTTCACCTACTCTGATATCTCTGCTAGCTGGAAAATTTGTCCCTCTGGCCTCCTAGTCTCACACACTGGATCCGACACTAGATCCTAAATGTTTCCCAGTAGAAATACAGACTCCCTATGAAGCTCTATGTTGCCATAGCACTGCCTCTGCGTAGCACTGTGCTACCTCTTTGGACTACTCTCTACCTTGCACTCTTCGGATAAGGAAAACTCCAAGCAGGAAATTATCTCTGCCCCTCTCTGCAAGAATCAACTCAATCGATCCTCTGGTTGCTCACTTGAGAATTTTTCTCTCCAGACTCTCTCGGTGTGTTTTCCAAATTCCCATTAATTCCTTCTTATAATATTCTCGTTGAGACTTTAACAACCAAGATTAAATCACCAATCAACAACTAAGATTAACTTGACTTGATCTTCCTCTTTTTCTAGAATATTCACACCCTGATTTATTAATACCATTTAATTATTTTAATTCCCTAAGTTTAGACTTAGGATCCCATTAAAAATAATTAAGTCTTTTATTAAAATACAATTTGGGTGGAATTTTCAAAAGTGATTTCTAGTTTCTCTGGAATACATGTGTCTAATCCTCCTTGCAAATTTTGAGACTTAGAGCACATCTGATGCTACCAAAAATCAACACTCCCTCTTTGTGAAGAATGTGCTCTAATAATGCATCTTGTTGAAGCACTACAATGATTCTGCAACATCTCCCTCTGCGTTGTTGATGTATGACACTACTGCCCACCAACAATTGTATTGCTACATATATGTTGTTGTTGACCCTACGTACTGATGCCAACTACTACTGCACTGCAACTTTGCTTCCCGATGCAACTGAAAAAACATCCAAATACTGATCCAAGTGTTCAACATTATGCATCTGATATTGAAAATATTAATTTTGTTAGACTCTACGCTGACCCTCTGAAGCTACTGTGTTTTTTTTGACTCTGCATTGCTTCCAACTCTTCTCTGCATTGCTCAAACTCTGGCGTTCTCTAACCACTGCATTGTCACTCCAGCACCCCTCTGCACCAACTAACACATGACCATCCTGCTACTTCTGATTTGGACTCCTGTAGGAAGGTATTAATCCATGAGGTGGAATCCTCAAGGATCCTTCCCAACTGTAACTCTATTGAACTACAATTCTAGATCACCCCAATTCTCCCCAAGATATATGTGGGATATCATGGCGAACTCCTCCTCCTCGATCCTTGTGGTTTCAACCTATGGATCATGCTTCTCATCTTTGTCCTTCTTCTTGAGAGGACACTGTGTGGTGTAATGAACATACTCTTCAAACTGGAAGCACTTGATCTTTGAAACGTCATTTTTCCTTCTCTGTTACTCCTGTTTTCCCTTTGATCAAGGACTACATTCTCCTCCTCCTCCTTAGAAAATAGCCTCAGAATACCTCTGCGCAAGCCCTTGCATTGCCTCTGTGCAACCTGTAACTTACACCGCCTAGAACTGCCTTTGAATCAGATGTCTTGTTGCAGTTCTTAGAGATAACCTTAAGGCATGAAAATTTTAAGGATGGAAAAGTATCTTGATGTTTAAAAACATTGGCGAATCTCACTAGTCCCTAATATGCAAACTATAAAATATTTATTGATATTTTTGTAGAACTATTCAAATTTAAAATAATTTTAGATATAGTATCTATATAATGTTGGTGAATTTTAAGGTCAAATAATTTTATATTGTAAAATTTGGGCGAACAGTTATTATAAAAAATGGAAATTGGCGAATATTATTTCGGAAAAATCATGGAAAATTATCCCATGTATGAATATTAGCCCCTAAAATTTTCCATGCCTCCAGGTTGAAAAAGGTCAATGCCTAAGACATATTAGAGTGTTTTAAGGATTTATTATTAGCTTCTGAAATTTGAAACATATGATGAATTATAATTCGCTCATATATCTCTTCCAAAAGTGGATTCAATCATAAGCACACATTAAATTCTCTATTAAAGGACTTAACATTCAGATCCAGTGACCTACTTGCAAAAACTTGCAGTAATTTTAGATTTTATAGTATACGTGAAAGAGGAACGTAAAGAAAAGAAAATTAATTCAGAGGGTTGATACTAGAATCATGTGCACCAAACTTCAGCAAAAAACATGTCATAGATAGTTTAAATGAAAATTCAAAGGACACAAAGTGCATATTAAGAATATCTGACCTCGCACGTCACATACATTGTTTATCATATAATGACATAGATTAATCTATGACTTAGAGGTTAAGTTCAAGAACTAGAATTATGCACCATTTGATAGGAAATAAACAAATATAGAAACAAACAAAGGAAAGATTGCATACTACACATTTCATGCATTTGGAATCGCCATCATTTCTTTATTAATCCTCCAAAAAAGCATACATGATCTATAGATATTCAGACACTTGCAAAAATTCATAGTTCAAATTTGCCTCTAGAACAAAACTTCAGAACCCCTTTAATGAATATCTTAAGCATTTTTATAGGGTCTCATAAACAAGATCCCCTTACAAAATATTCCTTCTTCATATTATTATAACTTCCTACCAGCTAAAATTTTTGAGCGTGCTACTAGGAAAATTGTCCCAATTATCATATAACAAATTTTATTACATTCTCAAAATAAAATATTTACAAAAATTTCATAAAAACATAAGGTTTCATGATTTACACAACAAAATATCTTCTTTGTGGGTGTGCTAGTTGCTTTGGAAAGGAGCCTGGATTAATGATTTGAAATTGAGGTCAATTAACAACTTGATCAGACTTCTACCACATCATTGGGTTTGGAAAGGAAGACTGAAAATATATTTGATATGCTATCTCCAGTTTGTTGAGTTAAGTAAATTTTGGCTTGTCAATGAACCAAGTCTTTACCAGAAACAATAATTGGAAGTCCCTCCTCAAAAATTTTACTATAGTCTTCCCTTCGGCAGCCTTCTCATGAGAAGAGTTTGATTTTCTCTTTGCCTCCACCAATTATTGTTGATAATTCTCCCATGTGAATAGACTCCCTCTAGCATCCCAACAGTTGGGCAATCCAACTCTAGACCTTCTATCAAAGTTCGAATCAAATGCAGCGATCAATTTCAATAGGTCACCTAAGCACTCCTCGACTTTGTCCGTGGCTGATTCTTTCTAGATCATCTTGGAGATTTCCATGATTGCCAAAATCATGTCAACAATATCCATGGCCCTGAACTAACCAGATGTTTTTTCATTCAGGTACCTGATAATGTTCTTTTATGTCTCGACGTTTTTTCCATCCTCCTCTTTGGATGATGTGATAAAACACTTAGTATCCCTTGACGAAAATATTATGTTATGTAAATAGGGTCAAGTTCTCCTATATGTTCTTCATTTTAGAGATTACCTTATCCCATATTAATTCCTTGGCCTCAATCTGGGTCATTTTACCTTTTAATTTGTTCTTCAACTCTCTGATCCTTCCATTGGCATCCTTCAAATTGTTTTTGACTTATTCTGATTTGCTTCTGGATGTATCAAATTGTTTCTTATTTTGAGTGAGAGCATGTTTAGTACTCTCCAAATAACTTTTCACCTTCTTAAGCTCATTCTCTGACAGTTGTAACTCTGTAAGGGCCTTAGTCAATTTCTCAGTGGGATTTTGTGAGTCCTCTAGCATGATTACAACACAAATATGTGAATCAATTCTCTGAAGGAGTTATACCACCTATTTCTTAAGTACTAATACCTCATTGTTACTATCTATTATCTCCATGGAAAAAATTTCCTTTTCTCCCTCCACTTGGGCCAACTCCTTAGATTGCACATGCTTTCTTGCAAGCATTGTCAACTTGTGCCTTAGGTCCTGGATCTCAGATTGTGAGCTCTGAATGATGGTTTCCATAACAGTTTTAACCTCTAGGTTTACACCTAGTTATATAATCAAATCTTTGTAATCTTAATTAAAAAAATGAAGGGCTCTAGAGTTGGCCTTTTCTTGCTTTACCATGATGGAAAATTTTTCTAATAGTTTTTAAACCTTAAATATTCAAGGCATGTTTGCTCAGCTCACTATGTACCATTTCTCTAGCCTGCTTATGCAAATTTATTTTGTCCTCCAAGGGGTTGCTTGCCATGTCTAAAGACAAGTCTACATTCATGAATTGTGACCTTGATGGGAGGGACTGTGATGTAGGGTGATGAAAAGAGAGCTTCATTTTATTCTTTTCCAATTCCATGGCAGCTAGGATCTTGGTCCGATAAGGGTCTAAGAGTGATGCCATTTGATGCAACATGTCTTCTCTCACTTTTTTATTCCTTTCCTCCATCACTTTTCCTTCTTCCCTTTCGAGGCATGTTGTAGATGAACTTCCCAAAGTCCCAATATTTCCACCTCTGTGGAAGTGGACATTGTAGTTTTCCGGGAGTCTTCTAAGGATACCTCAAATCCTGGTTGGTCTAGCTTCCTTTCAATTATTGAGGTCTCAAACTCTTCGTCAACCTCTTCCTCAATCAGCTTGGTCCTATTGCTAGATGAGGCCTCTTCCATCTCTGTGTCTCCAGCTTCATCCAAGCTTCTCTTTTTAGTATTTTCATTTAGAACTGGTGCTTCAATTTCCATTTTTGCATTAATGGGCCAGGATTCAAAATTAGCCTTCCATTCAAGCTCAGGTCTATATTCATGCACATAAGTCGAAGCATTAATGCCTTTCTCGTGGTGGATATAACCTCATGGGGATCATAGTGCCACACCTCTCCCATTTCAAAATTAAATTCCTTCAACATGTATTCTGCCTGCTGAAATGCTTTTCTAGCATTGAAAACAATATGACCCACTACCCTACCTAGTTTAAACATGTAGCCCTTTGGCAAGGATGAAGTGGATTTGGTCAACAGTCAGGATTTTTCTAATGAATTCTAGGGAAAATTTTCTTATGGGCATGGAGGTAGGTAAGAAGTATGGGGGAATCTCTAATCCATAAACCCTAATCTTAATGTATTCCTCAAATAATTACCAATCTCCTACCCTTTTATATTTGTTGAGTTGTAGGATTTATTTTTGCTTGGGAAAGGTCCTAGGGGGTGGAAGATTTTTTATAATTGTATAGGCAATGATCATGAAAGTGAACTGAGAAAAACCCTCATTATTTACCTTTTATTTAGGGAATTTTCCCAATCAAAAACCGAATTTTTCTGCCTGTGAGAATCCATGACACTCAGGCCCAAGTATTGAAATTTATCTACATGAGTGTACACAAAAAGATAAACCAATAGAATAATATATGAAGTAAGAACCAGTAGTAAAATGGTGAAACTAGAATATTATAGTTTCGACCAGAATGAGGGTATGTCAAGGACAATGTCTGGTTGCATCACTGTGTCCAGGAGCCTATGGAAGCCTTGGTAACATTATCCATTTATTATTTCTCCAAAAATTAGGGAAATAATAGTCAAAATGGGATGTATTTCCTCTAAAAACATAGAAACAAGGAACTTGTTAGTAATGGGGAGAGATTGATTGCTAGGTTCTAGAATTTGTTGGAGGAAATTTTTTTATGCTCTAGATGAGAGCCCATTGTAAGTATAAAGATAGTAGCTTTTGTAAACCTCTCAGGGTTGCAATATTTTGGGGACAAGTGGGAATTTTGGATCAATTCTGGCGTGACTTCCAAAATTTTCTCTCTAGTCGAGGATACAAAGTAATTATTCTCTTTGATGTAACCAGCTATGATCAAAGAGACGAACTCAAGGAAATGGTACAATGTGGGGGCAACCTGGTCATACAGTCTTGACTCTATGACCCATAACAGGTCCTCAGTTTGCAAGTATCGGTCGTAAAGGTTTAAACATAGGTTCGACTGGTTGTAAGAGCACAATGGGTCTCTAATTTCGGCTCCTGTGTCCATGACAGGCTCAATATGACCGAAGGTTTTGTTTCTTATAACTTTGGGGTATTATGCATTGTTTTTTTCATTTTTAACATGAGGAAATCATTAAATGGTGATGGAATTACGGGTTACCTGGAAGACTGGAAGTGACTGGATGTGGTGGTGATGGAATTATGAGTTACCTGGGAGGCTGGAAGTGAATAGATGTGGTGGTGATTGAGGTTCTCGGTACTTAGTTAATAGGATGAAAAAATTTGAGCAGAGGAGAGCGACAGGGGGAATCTGTTGGTGAGATAACAATTTGAAATTTAATGGGTAGCGTGGGAGGGTTTTTTAGGAGAGAGAGAGAGATGGAGTGATACATGAATGGGATGATGGTATGGGGAGCTTTAGGAAATACATGCAACATTATTAGATTGGTCAGGAAGTGAAGGGGAGGAGGCCTTCGACCCTACAATTTTCACGATGTCTTGTTGAAGATCCCGGTGAGTTGGCGTTGTGGTCCCCATGTATTCGGAAAGATGATTCAAAGGGATCAGGAGTGGGGTTCGACCCCCTCAGAATAAATCCTGGTTGTTGATCTATGGGAGCCGCCCAATTGACTCTAAATTTCCAGGGGGTTCAGCGGTTTAAGTACCGTGCTAGTTACTTCGCCGAAAAGGCTTCTGGGACACGACATATGTGAAAATGATGGCGATCTCCTTCTTGAACTACTCAAAAATTGTGTGTTTCTTGTACGACTACAGAGGTGGACCCCCCTTTATTTCCTCTCTTAAATATTTTCATTCTTACATTGCTCTGCTTCCTCTGGGATGTCACTGTCGGGTGGACCCTTCTTGCTCAGTGCCATCCTAGTGCCTGACTTATGTGCCACTTAAAATTCTTCCAGGCTATTGACGCTAGGTGGGCCCTGCCTGCTCAACTTTATCCCAAATCCTCTATTTTATGCTATCCAAGGATACTTCTAGGGTTCTCTTACCAAGGTGTCATTGTCGGGATCACATCATCCTGATCCTCCTCTCCTGCCACTTTACTTTTGTTCCCATTTAACATTGCGTCAGGGTAACTCTGTCGAGGTAATCCCATCGGGTGGGTTTCGTCGATGACCAATAGGATTGCTTTCCTCTCTTATATGTGTTGACCACGTATGCCCGGAGATTCGTGTAGAGGCTCCATTGTTATTGCCACTAATTTTGGCATTTAATCCCACTTTTGCTACATGCTAAAGGTGCACCTAGGTGCCTTTTGACTCTGCGGTCATTTAGATCTATAACTCGTTCCTTTTGTTTTCTTGATGTTTGAAGTCCCATTCTGCATATATCAATAAATAACCATTGTTATATGGAGAAAAAAGACAGGGGGATGAAGGGGTACAACATCAATTCCAATAGGGGCAGTGCCTCGAAAGTGAGGCATTGAGAAACTGCATATTAGTGACTTAAACTTGGGCATGGAGTCAAACTAGTTCAGACATAGAAAATCAAAACAAAAACAAAATGAGCACTCCATTATTTACAATGGATCGCCAATATTTAAAATAGATGAAGGTAAAATTATTTAATGTTAGAAGTAGTTTTTAAGGAACTTCCCATTTACAGGAACCTCAAAAACTTCACCATCTAGGTTCTCGAGTAGAAAGGTATTGATCCCCTTGGCTTTAGCTACCTGGAAAGGTCCAAACCACAGGGGATCAAGTTTCCCATGCTTGCCTTTGTATTCTCTCCTGACATCCCATCTGAGCATGAGGTCACGTGGCTGGAAACTCTTGTCCTTAGCCTTCCTGTTAAAGAGAGACTTCATCTTATCTTCATATTTGATCTGACTTTGAGCTACTTGTCCCCCGCTTTCTTGTGATTCCACCAAATGATTTATTCTCCTGGTTAGAGGTTTTGGCTCCTCCTCTACATCCTATGAAGTTTGGCCACTCGGATAGCCAATTGGGAAGGGAAAATTGCAGTAGTCCCATATAACAAATCAAATGGGTATTTACTATTTGACCTATTAGTAGTGACTCAGTTAGTCCATAATGCAAACTTAAGTTGAGAGTCCCAAATTTTCCGATTTTGCATTATGGTCTTCTTAATAATTATGACTAAGGTATTTTTGGATAACTCTACTAATCAGGATAATATTATAATATTGGAAAATTTTGATAAATTTTGTTGATTTAAATACTTGTGCATTATCAGTGAATATTTCTTTGACAATCAAATTGGGCTAGAATGTTCTCCTCCATAAACTCGATAACTATTGTATCGGTTGCATTCCTAGTAGGGATGGCCTCCACCCATTTAGTGAAGTAATATGTTTTTGTGAGTATCCATTTGTGTCGCCCACTGGATGATGGGTGGATTTATACAATAAAGTTGAGTCCCCACTCCTAAATGGATTATCTACAAAAACAAGGATTAAAGGGAGGGGCACTAGCCTCTGTTTTTCAACAAATACCTAACACTTTTTACAGGTTCCGACTTGTGTGTGTACATCCCAAAATAACTTGGGCCAATAGAAGCCAGTTTTGAGAATTTTATGAGTTGTAGCCTTCCATCTATAATTTCCCCCACAAAAACAGTTGTGAGATTCTTCTATTATCTTTGGAGTCTCCTCTTCCACCAATCATGATAGTAGGATTCCCACAGGGTCCTTCCAATATAACTGACCTTTTGAAATGGAAAATTTTTGTGCTTGTAACCTTAGGGATCTATATTTTGTTTTTTCAAATTTAGGTGGGAATTCCATGAACAAAAAATAGTAAACAATAAATTTATACCATTCAGATACCATATATTTCATTTGCATTTTCTAGGTTGCTCTATTTACATCCTCATGCATTACGTGTTTCTTTGTTTATGCCTCATCGACTAGTAGATTTATGTAATATGCTTGGCAATTAGCTTCCAATATAATTTTGGCCAATCCTTGCCCCTTGACCAGTTTAGTAGGTTTGATATCCATATCATACTCTTGGATCTTGGCAATCCATTTTCCTCTCTTTCCTTCGCTATCTCCATGTGTGAGGATGTATTTCACAATAGATGTATGGACATAAGAAATTATCCTGGCCCTTGCAGAATATAAATTCAAAAATATTTCAGGACTTGACTAGAGCATAGCCCTGTTTTTCCAAAACATTGCATTTCAGTTATGCATCCCTTAACACCTGACTGAAAAATGCAATTGGTTCTTCCTTTCTTCATCATTATTCTAAAATAAAATAACTATCACCATGTTGGGAGAGGTGAAAGAAAAAATTATGAATGGTATTTGATAAGTAGGGCTAGCTAAGGCTGGGGAATCTGCAAAGGCTCTCTTGATCCTAGATAATGAATCTCTAGCTTAAAGAGGCCACTTGACTTCCATGTCCTTCTTTCACATGTCAGTGATTTATTTTACAATCTCAACATAATTAGGCACAAACCTTCTTAGGAAATTGATCTTACTAAGAAAACCTGTATCCCCTTTTTATTCCTTGGTAATGGGATATAAATGACAAATAGTTAAGATAGGGTTCTTTTAACAAATATTGAAGTAATTTTCCTATTCATTCTTTAAAATTTAGAACACATAATGGATTGCATGTAACAAAGAAAGATAACAATGACAAATTTAGAAAATACTTCACTCCAAATAGCTCATCACATGAATCCTGAGATATGATGCTAGTTGATCTGATCTAGTCTGCTTCTCGAAATTTGAAACACAAAAAGCCTTCAAGTCCACAGAAATGACTATAGAAATCTTCAGCAATTTTTTCCACAAAAATACTTCAAAAGATGAAGTATATATACAAATTCTAAACTAGAATATCTTGAAAAAATATAAAGATTGGTTTACAAATATCTCAAATTGTATTACATAAATAGAACTTAATAAAAGGACACTCAAAACTAATGAATCTATTTAGCACTATACTTATGGATTTATGGTGACAAATAAGAGAATTCGAATTTTATATCAACTCTTAGTTGATGATGAGGCATCCAAGTCACTAACTGTTTCCTTTCTTTGTGCATTCTGCTCCAGAAATTATTCAAAATTGGGGTCCAATGATACCTTTTTATTTATCCATAAAAAATAGATATGTAAAAATTGAAAGAGGTTTTTGTATAAAAATATGTTACTAAGATAAACCTCTCTCCGTTTCCTAAAATTAAATTCCAGCAGGTCACAATAGTCTCTGCAAAAAGATGTGTAAAGCAGAGCTTTGCACAGTCTGAAAACTAGGCTGTAAATATGTGAATTATCTCTCATTCTGTAATACCTGTGCAAAACGTGAGATAGTTTTTTGTAGATGGGTCTCTTAGGAAGAAAAATTTCCTTCAGTTTTTTAAGCTGTATTTCTGATTGGCCACAATCATCTCTACAAACTAATGACTTAACAGGAATTTTTTGTAAAAAGTGCTTTCAAATATTGTTTAATATTTCCAAACCCATAATGGATTTTAAAAAAGTGAGAGAGGTTTTTGTAGCTGGACATCTTATGAACATAAACCTCCTTCAATTTTGTAAAATTAATCTTGGATTGGTCACAATATTTTCTGCAAAACAATGACATAAACAAGAAATTTCTGCAAAAATGTCCCTTCTTACTCTGTTTTCATCTTTTAAATTTTTTGTTCTTTTAACTATTTTTCTTTTACTGTGGATAAACTTCATTGTTGTTGGTGAAATTATTTTCATATTTTTTTAACTATTACTGCCTCTGTATTTACTTTTACTGTTTTACCTTGACTGCTCTGTTACCTTTTCACTTTTACTTTTTACCCTGACTACTCTGTCACTTTTTCTGATTTGACTTTCACTCTGAATTTCTTCTGATAAATTTTAACTCTAATGCTCTTTGAATATTTATGTTTTCACTGTCATTGTGAATTCTTATTTCATTTTTACCATTCATTGTGCAATTTTTCTCTCTCTGCATAAATGACTTCTTTATCTTCTGCTGCCTGGAATCTTTTGTTAAGTAATATCATTTTAAAATTCTTTTCTTTGTGAAATTTTGGAGTAAGACAGATCTTTAACTAGTATTTATATTGTTTTATCCAAATTCTCCTTTTTGTAATAACCTGCAACAATAAAACAATTTGTTAAATGAAACCAGCTGTGGGGAGGATTTCTCTGGGACAGCAGAGGTTTTCTGAGAGTTGTTGAAGTCTTTGGAAGTAAATTGGAAGCTTTAAGCAATTTTAACAGCAGTTCCAATACAGGTTTCTGGTACTTTTCAGGTCTTTGAAGCACTTCAAGGCTTCTTGGCAATCTTCAATGGCTGCAGTTTGAAATTTGTAGGCTTTTGGCTCGAAAACGGTGTAAAATTCTTGTTTCAAAGTTGGAAAGGCTTATACAGTGGTTACACACAGAATGATAGGAAATCAGTGCATTTCCAAAGTTATTTATGCAAATGAGGGTTTCATTTACTCTGCAATGAATAACGGTCACATTGGGCAGGAAATGGTGGTTTCGGGCTTCAAAGGGTCTAAAACTGTAGTGGTTATCGTGCGCCATTTCAGTGGTAAGTAGTTTTGGAGCAAACCAACGCGATCCAATGAGAATCGAGCACGTGGAGGAGAGAGGAAATCCAAATACCACCTATTTCATGCAAAAATGAGATGGTGAAATACTCGCAAGTTTATTTGTGATATTGGGTTTCAAACCTCGGATCTTGGGGTTCAATTGCGAACAACCCAGACCTCCTGTGGAAGTTGTATCTAGTGGAGAGTGGGATCGAGGTCTAATATAAGTGGCGGGGAGGGGTTTTAAACTTTAGAAATGAAAGTTTTTAATAAGTTTATAACTTTAGGTTTAAATGATATGCGATGGGATAAGGTTTATGTGTTTAATTTAAACATTTATCCAATGTTTAAATCATTCATATGCGATGGGATAAGGTTTATGTGTTTAATTTAAACATTTATCCAATGTTTAAATCATTCATATGGGCGTAGGTGTTAATATTATATAGTTTGTCAACTTTTGACAGTTGTTTTAAAAATATAGGGGGGCGGGATATTTATATTATAGATAGGTTTAAACCAATGGGATAGGGCAGGGTTTTAATATTACGTGGGATATAATAACATAGGTTTAAACTTAAAATAGAAGGGTTTTGGAGTTATTTAAATATAAAGGATTTAATACTATACGGGAGGGTGTATTTTAGGGTTTTAATGAGTAAGTTAGAAGTTAATATGAAAAGGGATAATGTATATAATGAATAAAATACATATTTTAACACTAAGTAAAGTGAAAAATAAAGCATATCTTGTCTTTGTTGTATTTTTCACACTTTAACTTAGGATAAATGCATTCTATGGGTTTTTGAATTTTTGAAAGGAAATGAAATTAGTTATTTAGGGTTTTACTTTTACTAAGTAAAAATGGGTTTTTACTTAGAAAAAATGGATTATGATTATGATGAAGGGTAAATGCTGATGAATATAGGTTTTATGTAGGAATTCAATATTTTTAACCAATTAGTCATTAAGCCTTGGGTCCGGTCCCAACAGAAGTCAGAGAAATGCTCTCAGCCTCTTTAATTGTTTAGAATACTGAATAATTGTAGGGGAGGGGAAATTAGTGATTTTTTGCCCGATGATGCTTTATTGCATGCTTGCACAACTTCTTTCTACCTACCCATCATTATTTCTAAAATTTTTACTTCATTTTCATGGGTGCATTTAAGCTTGCAACCCTAAATCAATTTTCTTTCAAAACATAAAAACTATCTAAGTCTAACCTTATTTCATCTGAGGGCTCAGATTAAACTGTTGAGCTCCTCATTTATTCTCTAACTATCTATTGAATTGTCAATTTTAAACAGTTTGACAGATCTTTATTCTCTATCTAACAACATGAAATTTAAAGCATGAGAGGTCAATTTTACGCTGTTTGACCCTCATGGATTGTGGCATTTAGGACAAGCTGCACACAATCTTATATGCAAAAGTAAACTAAAGTAGTGGAATTTAGACTTGCAACACTTTCGTGATCTATTTTTGATCGGTTCATATTTAATATTCTTTTGATCTTTGTTTATTTTTGTCCTTTGATTGTTCTTTTAGGACATACCCTCTTTTCATTTTTTAATTTGGGAATACAGTTGCAGAAAGAAAAGGTATGTACAATATTTCAAGGTTTTAACAGACTCAATTCAAAATTATGAATCCTATATTTATAGGACCCTAACAACAGCTTCACATGGGGATGGCATCTCCTTGTGAGATGTCAAGAACACCGTTGACTAGTAGCCTCATCCATTGGGCCAATCCCAAACATGCATATGTTGTGACTGAAAACTCTTGAACTGAATTTACACATTTTTCTGCAAATAGAAATCTTATCTGAGACTAAAAGGTGTTGCAACCTTCAAACCAAACTATTAAATCATCAATGTCTTAGGGTCTTTTCCTTGGCCTTAATTATTTAATGAATTATTTCAAAACTAGCTGAAAACTGAAAAATGGAATAAGCTGAAATCCTACCTACTTACTCTAATCAGCTGACCAACTGCTGGTTAAGTAAAATGAAATAGCCAATGCAACCATTTAAGCATCATATGCTTTGATATATTTTTTTGCATGTGCTTGTTGATTGTCAAAACTGTAATTCTGCAACCTATTAGAAACTTGTCAACAAATGAGATGATAAGGAAATACTTGATTTCCTTTGTTGACTCTAGAAACTTTTCAAAAGGAACTTCCAAGATATATACACCAATGTTTAACTGATCTAAACAATTGCACATCTGTTTTGGATGACCTCCATGCCATGATACTAAATTGTCATTTTTAACTTTATTTCCTTGCAAAATCAACCTATGATTGTTCTAAGATAATTTCATATTTTTATATAAGCTTTGTGATGATATTTCTACTGATGAAAATGTTTGTTTGAAGAAAATTTTATCATCTTGATCTTGAAGTTCATAGTTAATAAATGGAGAAAGGCTTTGATTGCATTTATCATTCATCACATCACCTATTTGATCATGAAAAACTTTGAAAGATTGTTGCAATTTATATATGGGTTTTAATGGAATTTCATAGATTTCTAGGGGTTGTTCATCCTTTAAAAACTGAAATTCTTTAGAGCATAATGGTATAGAACTTTCTTTCAAAATTTCTGAACTTTCTTCTTCACTCCCATATTTGATGTGTATTGTCTGATCACTATATTTCAGCTGCTGAAACTGAACTTCCTCATCCCACAAACTAACTAGTGATTTCTCTATGAAGTTAGCTTGAATTTGGAGAACATAATTATCATCATACTGATCATACTTAGGAAAATCTTCAGAAGAAGGAATGTCATCAAGTATATGCATTATATCAGCAAATTTCTTTTCCAGCAATCCTGATATATCTTGATTAGATTGGTTGCATTCTATTTGAAGGTCATCATTTTGCTCAATAGGAGTATTATTAGGCAATGGGTCTTTTTGGGAAGGTAGAAAAACATGAGCATCAACCTGCTCTTTTGTCTCTTCATGGATAAAAACTTTAGTACATACATCAACATTAGAATAAGTAGAAACAATTTCTTCATTATGTAAATATTTTGAGGATGGTTGCATGTTTAGAAGCAAATTGATTTCTTCTTCAGTCAGGGGGGGTGGAAATATTTTAATTCTTGGATTTGAATAACAATTGTTTTTTCTCTTATGTAAAAACTGATCATGGGGTTGAACATTTTCTTTAAATTCATTCAAAACATTATATGGAACATTATTTGTTACTATAGAGGGGCTTTGTGGATCTTGATTCATCTCCTGATCTCCTCTTGATTATCATGACAATTAACTTGAGAATGAAAGATATGGACTGCTACTAATAAATATTCAGGATGCCAATTTCCTAAATCTTCATTAATATTTTTAAGGTAACATATGAGATCTTCAGCTTGATCACAACAATTTTTAGCTAATGATAAAGATGGAAAATCTTCTTTGTAATTCTCATAAAATACCTTGTGAAAATCCTTTAAAGAAAATAAACTAGCAGGTTTGAGAGCTTCATACCATTCCCTTGCTTGTCCTTCTAAGTTTTCCATGAATAGCTTCATGAAGAAATCTTCATGCCAATCACCCTTCAATCTCCATGAATGTATATGAAATTTAATGAGATGTAACAAAGGATCATCAATATTCTCATTTTGAAACATAGGAAGATTTTTATCCCAATTTACCTATGGTAGTTTGTGTGGAAATCTAGGTATGTGATCTCTGCTCATGGGAGCATACCTGCGTTGTATTCTTGGTTCATATTGTAAATTAGTCATAAAGAAGGGCCACTGTATCTATACAACCAAGCTATATCCTTCTATAAAATACGATATACATTGAAAAAATTTCTTAATGAGAAATAAAATAATGTCTTGGATTAAGATCCAAGTTGAAAGCCTGATATTTCCATATTGTTCTTTTGAATTTCATTCCTCTAGTGGAGTCTTGATAGTGAAATTTATTTGGAGTCGCTAGGTGGATGATTTTATCCTTTGTGTGTTTAATCATTGTCCACCATCATAGATCAGATCTGAACCTGTAAAATATTTCTAAAGAAAATGTTAGTCTTCCCTAGTGGAGTCGTCATTAATGTTATCACTCAGTAAATTCTCTAGTTTCAAGAGAGAACTCATCGAGGTAACCACATACCAAATTTTAAACTCTAGGATCTAGCCTTCCTAAGGTTCAAAGAGAGCTCTCTCTATAAAATTTAACTTTGGCTTATTTTATAAAATATTAGGCTATTTATGATTGTGAAATTGGTTTTGTTTTGATTGGTTTGGTGGGAAAATTCACTACAAGTGATGGATATTGGGAAATATATTTGTACATTGGGTTGAGGAGTCAAAAGTCAAGCAGACATAACTAGGATCAAGGCAAAAAAGTCAAATGTTTTCAGGGCAAGAGAGATAACCCTTGGAGATCTTGGAAAGTTGTTTTGTGAGATGGTATAATCAGGATAAAGAGCAATGAAGGGTTCCTTGATCCAGAAAATCGAAGTAGTAGGCAGAGGTCAAACGAGAGAGGGAGCAATTAAGGGTTCCCTACACTGGAAATCAGATGAAAACATAGAAATGACAAATAGTTAAGACAAGGTGCTTTTAACAAATCCTGAAGTAATATTCCTATTCATTCATTCAAATTTAGAACACATAATGGATTTCATATAACAAAGAAAGATAATGATGACAAATTTAGAAAATAATTCACTCCAAATAGCTCATCACATGAATCCTAAAATATGATGCTAGTTGATCTGATCCAGTCTGCTTCTCAAAATTTGAAACACAAAAAGCCTTCAAGTCCACAGAAATAACTATAGAAATATTCAGAATTTTTTTCCACAATAATACTTCAAAAGATGAAGTATATATACAAATTCTAAACTAGAATATCTTGAAAAAATATCAAGATTGGTTTAAAAATATCTCAAACTGTATTACATAAATAGAACTTAATAAAATGATACTCAAACTAATGAATCTATTTGGAACTATACTTATGGATTTATGGTGACAAATAAGAGAATTCAAATTTGATATCAACTCTTAGTTGATGATGAGGCATCCAAGTCACTAACTATTTCCTTTCTTTGTGCATTCTGCTCCAAAAATTCTGCAACATTGGGTTCCAATGATACCTTTGTATTTCTCAATCCGAAATATATATGTAAGATGTGAAAGAGGTTTCTGTAGATAAATATGTTACTAAGATAAAATTCTCTCAGTTTCCCAAAATTCAATCCCAACTGGTCACAATAGACTCTGCAAAAAGATGTGTAAAACATAGCTTTGCACAGTCTGAAAACTAGGTTGTAAATATGTGCATTTATGTCTCATTCTGTAATACCTGTGCACAAAGTGAGATAGGATTTTGTATATGGGTCTCTTAGGAACAAAAACCTCCTTCCGTTTTGTAAGATGTATTTCTTATTGGCCACAATCGTCTCCGCAAATTGACGACTTAACAGAAATTTTCTGTAAAAAGTGCTTTCAAATATTGTTTAATATTTCCAAACCTATAACGGTTGTCAGAAAGTTGGAAATATTAGGAACATAAAACTCCTTCACCAAACCTATAACGGTTGTCAGAAAAGTGGAAATATTAGGAACATAAAACTCCTTCAGTTTTGTAAAATTCATCTTGGATTGGTCAGAATAGTTTCTACAAAACAATGACATAAACATGAAATTTCTGCAAAAATGTCCCTTCTTGCTCTGTTTTCATCTTTTAACATTTTTGTTCTTTTAACTGTTTTTCTTTTACTTTGGATAAAATTCATTGTTGTTGGTGAAAGTATTTTCATCTTTGTTTAACTATTACTTCCTCTGTATTTACTTTTATTGTTTTACCTTGACTGTTCTGTTACCTTTTCACTTTTACTTTTTACCTTGACTGCTCTGTCACTTTTTCTGATTTGACTTTCACTCTGACTTTCATCTGATACACTTTAACTCTAATGCTCTTTGACTATTTATGTTTTCACTGCCATTGTGAATTATTATTTCATTTTTACCATTCACTGTGCAATTCAACTCTCTTTGCATAAATGACTTATTTATGTTATGTTGCGTGGAATCTTTTGTTAAGTAATATCATTTTAAAATTATTTTCTTTGTGAACTTTTTCAGTAAAACAGATCTTTAACTAGTATTTAGATTGTTTTATCCAAATTCTCCTTTTTCTAATAACCTACAATAATAATAAAAATTGTTAAATGAAACCTTAGCTGTAGGGAGGATTTCTCTAGGACAATAGAGGTTTTTCGAGGGCTGTTGAAGTCTTTGGAAGTAAATTGGAAAATTTTAGCGGTTTTAACAGTAGCTGCAATGGCTTTTCTTAAGTCCTCTGGGCGTAAAATAGGTTTCTGGTATTTTTCAGGTCTTTGAAGCAATTCAGGGCTTCTTGGCAATCTTCAATGGTTGCAGTTTGAAATTTGTAGGCTTTTGGCTCGAAAACGGTGTAAAATGGTTGTTTCAAAGTTGAAAACCTTTATACAGTGGTTATGCACAGAATGATAGGAAATCAGTGCATTTCCAAATTTATTTATGCAAATAAGGGTTACATTTACTCTGCAATGAATAACGATCACATCAGGCGGGAAATGGTGGTTTCGGGCTTTAAAGGTTCTAAAATCGGAGTGGTTATCGCGCGCCATTTCGGTGGTAAGTAGTTTTGGGGCAAACCAATGCAAGCCAATGAGAATCGAGCATGTGGAGGAGAGAGGAAATCCAAATACCACCTATTTCGAAAAAAATGAAACGGGGAAATACGTGCAAGTTTATTTGTGATATTGGGTTTCAACCGTCGGATCTTGGGGTTCGATTGTGAACGGCCCCGATCTCCTGTGGAAGTTGCATCGGGTGGAAAGTGGGACCGAGGTCTAATATAAGTGGCGGGGACAGGTTTTAAACTTTATAAATAAACATTTTAATAAGTTTATAACCTTAGGTTTAAATGATATGCGACGGGATAAGGCTTATGTGTTTAATTTAAACATTTAGCCAATGTTTAAATCATTCATATGGGCACAGGTGTTAAGATTATATAGTTTGTCAACTTTTGACAGTTGTTTTAAAACTAGAGGGGGCGGGATATTTATATTATATATAGGTTTAAACCAATGGGATAGGGTGGGGTTTTAATATTACATGGGATATAATAACATAGGTTTAAACTTAAAATAGAAGGGTTTTGGGGTTATTTAAATATAAAGGATTTAATACTATGCGGGAGGGTGTAGTTTAGGGTTTTAATAAGTAAGTTAGAAGTTATAATGAATATAATGAAGGGATAATGTATATAATGAATAAAATACATATTTTAACACTAAGTAAAGTGAAAAATAAAGCATAGATTGTCTTTGTTGTATTTTTCACACTTTAACTTAGGATAAATGCATTCTATGGGTTTTTGAATGATTTTTTAAAGGAAATAAAATTAGTTATTTAGGGTTTTACTTTTACTAAGTAAAAATGGGTTTTTACTCAGAAAAAAGGGATTATGATTATTGATGAAGGGTAAATGCTGATGAATATGGGTTTTATGTAGGAATTCAATATTTTTAACCAATCAGTCATTCAGCCTTGGGTCTGGTCCCAACAAGAGTTAGAGAAATGCTTTGAGCCTCTTTAATTGATAGTTTAGAATACTGCATAATTGTAGGGGAGGGGAAATTAGTGATTTTTTGCCCGATGATGCTTATTACATGCTTGCACAACTGCTTTCTACCTACCCATCATTATTTCTAACATTTTTCTTCATTTTCATGGGTGCATTAAGCTTTCAACTCTAAATAAATTTTATTTCAAAACATAAAAACTATCTAAGTCTAACCTTATTTCATCCGAGGGCTCAGATTCATCTGTTGAGCTCCTCATTTATTCTCTAACTATCTATTGATTTGTCAAGTTTAAACAGTTTGACAGATTTTTCTTCTCTATCTAACAACATGAAATTTAAAGCATGAGAGGTCAATTTTAAGTTGTTTGACCCTCATGGATTGTGGCATTTAGGACAAGCTGCACACAATCTTATTTGCAAAATTAAACTAAAGTAGTGGCATTTAATAGACTTGCAACACTTTCATGATCTATTTTTGATGGGGTTCATATTTAATATTATTTTGATCTTTGTTTATTTGTATCCTTTGATTGTTATTTTAGGACATACCCTCTTTTCATTTTTTAATTTGGGAATACATTTGCAGAAATCAAAGGTATGTACAATATTTCAATATTTTAACAAAGTCAATTAAAGATTATGAGTCCTATATTTATAGGACCCTAACAACGGCTTCACATGGGGATGGCATCTCCTTGTGAGATGTCAAGGACAACGTTGACTAGTAGCCTGATCCATTGGGCCAATCCCAAACATGCATATTGTTTGGGGTCTAATTGATGATGTCAATCAGAGTTCAATTAATGTCAACCCGGGAAGGAAAACGTAGAAGTGCCACCTATAGGTCTAGAAAGATTCCTAATTTGTCTGAGATCTTATGGTTCTCTTACAAGAACACATTCATCAAGATCTCTTCCAACAACTGAACAAACTTAAATCTAATAATTGTTTGAGATCTTATGGTTCTCTTACAAGAACACATTCATCAATATTTCTTCCAACAACTAAACAAACCTAAATTTAATAACTTTCTGAGATCTTATGGTTCTCTTACAAGAATACATTCGTCAAGATCTCTTCCAATATTAGAACATCTAACAAAAACTTAAAAGCTGAAATGAAATAAAAACATAAATTAAATTATACCTAAAATAAGCATGCAAGTGAGGCCATGGGGGCCCTCCATAACTCCACAAACACACCTCTTCAAAGGAGACTCAAATGTAGAAGCAACAACATCAAAGTATGATTCTTTATTTCAAAATCTCCATCATGATGTACAAACCAACTCTAAGATTACAAATGGAGGAGATTGTACTCCTATTTATACAATGGGATGAGATAGAAAACTCATAATGATGATCCACTAATCTCTCTTTAGTTCCATACATCTCTCAACCATCTAGACACATAACCCCCTTTTGTCCTTGATCTTCTCCATGAGATCATGATCTTTTCCATAAGGCTTATCTTATCAAATTCGAAATTGATCATTCAAGACCACATAAAGGTGTCTTGGAAGCTTCCTTGGAACCTACACATGTCACAAAAACAATCCAATTTCCATATATGAAGTAAAATATATTATTTTCTAATATTTAATCAAGAATTTCTCTTAAAAATGCTTGAAAATAAATAATATTTGGAAGATATAAATGAGACCCATTAATGATGAACAATAGGGAAAATGAAGTGACATGGTAGTGAATAATGAGTGATATGATGGAAGCATAGGTGAAAAATGTATGGTAATGAGTGATATTTGTATGACATTTTTAAGCCCAACACATATGTTGTGACTGAAACCTCATGTCTTTGAATTTTTCTATCTGTCATGCAGCATGTCAAACCATTAAGCTATTACAGGAAGTTGCAAGAACTTGTAATTTTCTGGAAATTTTGTTTATGTTCATGGACTTGTTCTTTATAATTTCTCATGAAATTAGTCGTTTGAAGACCAATTGTGCGCACAATGTAATCTCCTTACTGATCACTTGATTAACCTGTAACCTATGAAAAAAAACTTGGCACAAAGAAAACATAAGTGTGTTCAAGAAGAAATGGCCATTTCCTTCATGATTCTTACGCAAAAATGTCGTACCAAATAAAACAGATTAAGGACAATCAAAGTGTTTAAATTGACTCAATTCATGATATTAGTATGAACCCATTCTTAAAGAAATAACCATGAAAAGTAAATTTACTCCCTTTCTGTGTCAGATAACACATGTGCATGGCAAAGAGCTCGGCATTATAGATTTGTTGTGTCCCTCAAACATGACCCTTTTTCTCAAACAAATGCATCCTACTTTTGCCCACAAATTCACTTTAAAATGTATGACAATTCTAAAACCCCAACATACTTTTATTTCCCCCCTAACTAAAAATATTGCATGTCCTCATGCAATTTAGTCATTTTATGAATTTTGGGGAAGAAATAGTTGGTTTTATGAATTTTATGTGGGGCAAAGTTTATTTTTATTTTTATTTTTATTTTTAGAAGCAACAAACAAAATTTTTATTTTTATTTTTAGAAGCAACAAACAAAATAATTTTTTTTATTTTTTTTTATTTTTTTTAATATATATATATATATATATATATATATATATATATATATATATATATAATTACAGCAAAGAAACTAATTAGAAATAAACAAACCCTAAGCAGGGATCGAAGTGCTTCTGTAGAAAATGTCGTTCTGCATCTCAAGGTGGAGCATATAATTGTGATGGGCCACAGGCTAAACAAGTAGCCTTCACACCAATTTTCCTTGCTTCCCGGCTCGAATATCTGCATCGAGGTATATTTCATGCCTTAAAATCCTGAGAATATCCCATGGAGTATGCGTAATCGTGAGGTTGTCATCCTCGCACCATTTTCATCGCATCATTTTCATTGCGGCTCATTCCTTTGGAGATGTGAAAGATCCCATTAGAGAAAACAGATCAAGCGCCTTTTGGCAAGTAAATCGCATAAAATTTTTCATTTAGTTGATTAAACCTCGTGAGTGTTATCACTCAGGTTTTCCTAGAAGTTGTGTAAGAGGAAAGTATACCCGAGGTAACCACAAACCAACCTTTTAGATGCAGAATCTAGCCAATCTGCATCCAGAGCGGGCTCTCTCTTTATGATTTATCTTTGTTCTTGGAAGGTTTTAGGCTAGTTATAGATTCAAGAGTTTGTTTTGGGAAAATGGTGGAATCCACAAACTAAGGGCAAGGTTGAGAGCTTTCAGTCCATTGGGCTATGGAGTCAAAGGATGGCTTTACTGGATTTCTATTCTACGCACAAGATGGCTTTACAGGGCAAGATAGCTAGACAGAGAAAAATCCTTAAAATTTAAAGTGGATGGGATGATCTTGAAGGGATGAAAGGCAGCTAAGAATCTTTCACCATGTTCAAAAGATAGAAATGAGATGATTACAAACAAAGAGCAATGAAGAATTCTTTATTACAGTAATCAACAATGTTTAAATTAGCAAAGCAAGAGCATTTAAGAATTCATGCTTATAACTAATTCAGAGGAAAACATTAAGAACAATCACATCTGAAATCAGAGTACAATTAAGTAAATTCTGATTCAATCCTTTATGTAAATTATTCAGAAATGGACATGATGATATTATAAACTGATAAAAAACTTAAGACAAAGGGTAGAAAGACTTATTGAACTGCAGTCCAACACATGAATCCTGCAAAAAGTCTTGTACTTCAAATCGTCATCCAGTAAGCCACGAATAAATTTCTCCAAAATGCTTTTATTCCGAAAATCTCAATGTTACAACAGAGTAATAGAATCCACCCCAAATGCTTCCAAGAGTGGAGTATTTATACAAATTCTAAACTAAAATATCTTGAAACAAATATCAAAATTGGTTCACAAATCTCTCCAACTATTTACATAAATAGAACTTAATTAAAGGACACTCAAACTAATGCATCTATTTGGTACTATTTTGTATGGATAGGTGATGACAAAGAGGAGAATTCGAATTTGATCCAACTCTTAGTTGATGATGAGGCATCCAAGTCACTAACTGCTTCCTTTCTTTGTGCAATCTGCTCCAACAATTCTGCAAACTTGGGGTCCAATGATATCTTTTTATTTCTCAATCCGTAATAGATATGTAAAAAGTGAAAGATTTTATTGTAGATAAATATGTTTTTGAGATAAACCTCTTTCAATTTCCTAAAATTCCTCTCCAGCTATGCGCAATAGGCTCTGCAAAAAGATGTGTAAAACAGAGTTTTACAGAGTCTGAAAATAGCCTCTAAAGATGCACATGTATCTCTCATTATAAAACCACTGTGAAACAAATGAGATAGGTTTTTGTAGATGGGTCTCTTAGGAACAAAAACCTCCTTCAGTTTTGTATGAAGTATTTTGGATTGGCCACAATCCTCTCTGCAAAATGATGACTTAAACTGGAATTTTCTGCAAAAAGTGCTTTCCAACATTGTTTAATATTTCCAAAACCATAATGGCTGTTAGAAAAGTGAGAGATTTTTTTGTAGATGGCCCTCTTAAGAACATAAACCTCCTTCAGTTTTTTAAAATTAATCTTGGATTGATCACAATAGTTTCTGCAAAACTATGACTAAAATATGCAATTTCTGCAAAAATGTTCCTTCTTGTTATGTTTTTTCATCTTTTTACTTTCTTGCTCTTTTGACTGTTTTACTTTCACTTTAGACAAACCTCATTATTGGTGAAAGTATTCTCATCTCTTTTTACCATTTTACTGCCTTCTGTATTCACTTTTACTGTTTACCTTTGACTGCTCTGTAACTTCATTTTAACTTTCACTGACTTTTACCTGATACACTTTAACCACTGATACTCTTTAGCTGTTATGCTTTCTAACCTCTGTTTGAATAGGTTTGATAACAATATTGGAGTAAACAAATCTTATGACTAGTATTAAGACTGTTTATCCAAGGATGTGATCTTCTGATTACCTCTTCAGGGGACAACCGAGTAGATTTTTCAAGCAATTCCCCAATGGACAAGGGAGTGAGGTTTTGACCAGGTTCAAAATGTAGCATTGCATTGATAGCCTGGGGAGTAATGGGGAAAATAACACTCTGGTCAGGGGATATTACAGCTCTCTGAGTGGGATCATAGTTAGAATGGCAATAGTGGATAATTTCTGGGAAAGTAATGACTGAGGGGATGAGATATCTCGGGAGATTGGATTCCCACAACCCAATGACATCTTGCCCATTCGAATAATCGTCTCTGCAATGACAATAACTCAGAAGGGGGCTTTCATCAAAATTCAAGTATTTAATCTGAAAATATTTATCCACTAAGGGCAAATATTCTAACTCTCTGTGGGGGGCATTCAATGGAGTTACATTCAAAGCTGCCGGGGCTTCCATTTTGGTTCTTGTGGGTTCAAAACGGAAGTTTCTGGGTTTTCTTCACAGACCGGGCGTGATTTTAGTTTTAATGAGGGAAATTAACACAATTGCAGTTTCAAGGGAACAATTCATAGTTTTAAAACCTCAGGGAATGATCTCAGTGATAAGATTTAATCACTAATCCAGTGGAAAACGAGGAAAACAGACTTTCTTTTGGAGTTTCTGAGCGCTATAAGATAAATACCTGTTCTTGGAGGAAAACTGGCTTTTAACAGGTATCAGGCGGTAGCAGGATGATGCTTGAACATAGGTCTGGCGAAATTCTGGAGCGAAATCGAATTGAACAGTGGATTTCAGTGGAAATTTGAAATTCGTAGCGGAAAGCACAGTCGCGTTCAAATGATGAAAATGACATAAAAACACGCGAATTTGTTTTATTTCCAAAGTCAAAAAAGGGGTTTTTAGTTTTTCGAGGAGTGACGTCACTTTGGTACGGGCTGACGTGGGGCAGGGGGGCCGGGCGGTAAGCGGTTAGTCCCCGCACCGCTTATTGGAAAAGGTGGTATTGATCGCGGGGGGAGCGATTCCATTGGATCGTTGCCACGTGGACGGAGGACTGGTCAAATACCACCAATCCCCCGCGCGTTAAAAATCTGACAAAGGATGGGTAGCGGGTTTGACGTGGAGCGTCGATATGCGGAGGGACGATCCAATGGTGGAAAAGGACATGGAGTAAGCGAAGGTTTAAGGTGCGGGCCCGTCGGGTTCTTGAAACAATTAATGTTTAATTTAATCACCCCGGGAGGCTTTTAATTGGTGAATGGAAGGTTATTAATTAGTTCAGATAACTAATTAATCCCATATTTATAATGAAAAAAGGGTTGCGGCAGGATTTCATTGGATGGTTGAAAAGTCGGGTGGAATGCCAGGTGGATGGGCCACGATGGCATAGGATCTTTCCAAGGTTTTGGTTTTAAAAACAAACTTCGTGTTTTTATCCTTTTTTGCATTTAAACATATAGAATTATATGTTTAAAGTTTTTTCTTATATATATTTTTTATTATATGATCAATTAACCGATGTAGTTAACTTATCATAGGGGCGGGACTATAATATAACGATATATTTTAACCAAAGGGCTTGTAGAAGCGGGTTTTAATGAATATTTGGGAGGTAAATACTTTGGTTAAAACATTATAATAAATGGGTTTTCGGATATTTATATAAAAGGAGCTATATACTTAGGATAGGGCATTTCACTAGGGATTTAGTAAAATAAAGTTAAACATTAATATGAGAAAGGGACAATGGAACTCAAAACACTTTGCTCATCGAAGAAAGTGATATTTTCTAAAGTAAAATTGCAATATCTCATCTTCAACACTTAAACTTAGAATAGTAAGTTATTTTGAGGGATTTTTATGGAATTTTGCATAATTTTCCTAAGCAAAATGAGATTTTACTTAGGAAAAGGTTAAAGATGAATGATTATAATGATGAATTATCTCAAGCACTTAGGTCTTTTTGATCATTAGGCCGAGGGTCCGGTCCCTCCAAAAGTTAAGGAAATGCCTTGAGCCTCTTTGATCTCCAAAAACCTTAGTACTTTGGGGGAAATTAGTAAAGCTTTTTAAGGGGAAAGTGATGAAGGAAGTTAATGATTTTGACTTTGCTTGCTGTGATTTTCCAGTGTATTTCCTGCTTCAGTATTTGTGATGAAAGTAAAGGATTAAAAACATTTAGCAACATCATTCATCAGATAAAACTTTGTAACACCGTCTACCTACCCTATCTACTACTACCATTTTATCTTCTTTATTAGGGTGCATTTAGACTTGCAAACCCTTTTCAATCTTCTTTTCTTTTACAAGGCAAATCTATCTAATTCTACACTTATTGCATCCAAGGGCTCAGATTAAACTGTTGAGCACCTTTTATTATCTCTACCTATCTACTTATCTGCCAAGATTAAACTGTTTGGTCAGATATTTATTCTCTATTCTACAACATGAAATTGAAAAATGAACTAGCCAAGCTTAAACAGTTTGACTATTCATGAATTGTGGCATAAAATACAAGTTACACACAATTTGTTTATTACATCAGAGTAAAAAGTAGTGGCATTTAGACTTGCACACTTTCCTTGGCCTTTCTTTTTGATGGGGTTCATTTCTTTTACTTTTTGGCCATTTTTATTCTTTTTACCCTTTGATTTTTCTTTTAAGGTATACCCTCTTTACATTTTTTAAATTTTTTGATTTTTTGGTTTTTCAAGAATATGGAACACCTTTGCTCAAGAAAAAGGTTTGAACATATTCCATAGTTCAATCAAGACAATCATGAAAAATGACACCTATTGGTATAGGAGTCTAACAGTGAGGAACTGAATTGTTGATTAGATTTATGGAAAATGATCTAAATCGTTACGAAACTCCACTGGCTTCCAAGACCGCCATGGATGCTTTGCTAGTGGTGAAAATTTCAAAGCAGCACCATGATTATTCCTCTAAGTTCTCGGTCTATCAACATAATCAAAGCCAGATTTATCAATAATGCAAGCAACTTTATTACTGTTTGTTCACCCTACGAGAAGAGAAACATGAATGCTCTCATTGAACACAACCCGGAACCTGAGACTCACGGGAATTTTCATCTTACAAGTTAAGTTTCTCAAATGATCCCTCGTGATATCAAAAATTATGGGAGGAGGGTGTATAATCCCCAACTGAGGGAGCACGCCGAGGACTATATCCGAATAAACCGACTTATCATCCAGCCATATATCAACATAGAATTCTATATCATCAAAGGACAATCTGGGAGCTGGGAGAGGACTGCGATGCGGCTTGCAGAGACTCGTGTAAAGTTTATGATAGCCCCGAGAAGCCCCAATTGGAGGAGACCCTTTGGTTTTGCAAATAGATGGCCATCTCTTTGCATACAAATCATTCCAAAAATAATCATCTCTGGCTAGATCTCTCCACCACGTGCATACACACATACAGGAGGCTAGGTCTATCCCATTCATGAGAGGGAAAATTCCCTTTAGCACCTCTTCAGAGCACCAATCTTCTGCCATTTTTATTCTTGTATGCTTCAATTTTGAAGTTCTGCTCGATGGCAATCTCCTCAGAGTGTTTTAACTGTAATCAAACTTCTGTTATCTCCTCTGTAATAAACATAGCCATTGCTTTCCAGTTTTTAAGATCTGTTATAAGTCCATCAATATATGCAAGAGACGTTGTTGAATCTGCAACTTATTTTGAGGCCCCCTGTGTTGACTTATAGCCATCGAATTGTTCTTGCAAATTACATATGACTTGATTTGTATTCTTAATTTATGGTCACATATACTCATCATCTTTAATTGAAGTAGCAACTTTGTTTTTCCATTCAAACAACTCTGCGTTCAAGTCCTTGGCAGTTTTTCCTTGTTTTATGTTTTTGTTTGTGCTTTATTTGTTGTATTTGAATTTTTTATTTTTTTTAAAATGAAATTGAACCTATCTCTAAAAAATAAGATGGTTAGTTTTCAAAAAGAATTTTTTTTTTTTAATAATAATATATATATGATATATATATTATTATTATTATGTGGGAATTTTATTTTATTTTTTTTATTAAAAAAAAAAAAAAAAAAAAAAAAAAAAAAAACTAAATTTTATCTAAATTTTTTTAAGATGATCTTTCGCTCATTCAAAAATTCTTTATTGTCATATGGCAAATTAATTTTCCAACGAGAGTAATTTTATTTGAAATAAATTGATAGATTTTCTGATCTTCCTGATCGCACGAAGCGGAGGAAGAGAGCATACTAATCTCTTGATTTGTTTTTATTTATGTAGGTTAGCGTGGATGGATAATAAGCACAATCAAGATTTCCGACAAAACCTCGCATTTTCTATACTCTTTCTGCAATGTCGCGGGGGTGTTTAGAGTCTCAGAGGACAAAGACTTTCGATAATCAAGCTCCTAGCTTAACCATGATATAGAAACAAGATATAGAAATGCAATGATGAAGCAGCTTTTACTGTGCCACTGAATTTATTCATTTGTTCATGATGATTTATTATTTATTTATTTATTTTTGAAATTAAGACTAAAAACTTCTAATGAGATCTCATTTTTATTTTTCTAATCTATTCTACCTTAACTTACTTGAAATATTTTTTATTTCCTAGGTAAAAGAATGCTTCCAGTGAAGCCATCTACGGATTAAAAATTCGAACATGCTCACATCAAGATTTAAATTTTTTACGTTATATTTTACAAGTATGTGAGTAACCTGTCTTAGAGTTGGCTCAAGGTCATTGTCCTTGCTCTCCAAGAAGTACTTGTTCAACATTATCAAATTCCTCATCTGTAGATGGATTAGTGAGAAATGGGGGGTTTAAAATAAAAACTGAATTTAAATTAACTATGTGCAAAAATAAAATAAAATAAATGATCCAAACTTTGAACTCATTTATGAACCTGCTGTCACCAAGTTCCACAAATTAGTCCATAAAAACAAATGCATAAAATAATTGCTAAATCCTTCTAGTTGCACTTCCCTGGCAACGACGCCAAAATGTTTGGGGTCTAATTGATGATGTCAATCAGAGTTCAACTAATGTCAACCCGAGAAGGTAAACTTAGAAGTGCCACCTATAGGCCTAGAAATATTTCTAATTTGTCTGAGATCTTATGGTTCTCTTACAAGAACACATTCGTCAAGATCTCTTCCAACAATTAAACAAACTTAAATCTAATAATTGTCTGAGATCTTACATTCATCAAGATCTCTTCCAATATTAGAACATATAACAAAACTTAAAAGCTGAAATAAAATAAAAACATAAATTAAATTATACCTAAAATAAGCATGCAAGTGAGGCCATGGGGGCCCTCCATAACTCCACAAGCACACCTCTTCAAAGGAGACTCAAATGTAGAAGCAACAAAATCAAAGTATGATTCTTTATTTCAAAATCTCCATCATGATGTACAAACCAACTCTAAGATTACAAATGGAGGAGATTATACTCCTATTTATACAATGGGATGAGATAACAAACTCATAATGATGATCCACTAATCTCTCTTTAGTTCCATACATCTCTCAACCATCTAGACACATAACCCACTTTTTTCCTTGATCTTCTCCATGAGATCATGATCTTTTCCATAAGGCTTATCTTATCAAATTCGAAATTGATCATTCAAGGCCACATAAAGGTGTCTTGGAAGCTTCCTTATAACCTACACATGTCACAAAAATAATCCACTTTCCATAGATGAAGTAAAATATATTATTTTCTAATATTTAATCAAGAATTTCTCTTAAAAATGCTTGAAAATAAATAATATTTGGAAGATATAAATGAGACCCATTAATGATGAACAATAGGGAAAATGAAGTGACATGGTAGTGAAGAATGAGTGATATAATGGAAGCATAGGTGAAAAATGTATGGTAATGAGTGATATTTGTATGACAATTTGAAGCCCAACGCATATGTTGTGACTGAAAACTCTTGAACTGAATTTACACCTTTTTCTGCAAACCAAAATCTGATATGAGACTAAAAGGTGTTGCAAACTTAAAATCAAACTATTAAATCATCAATGTCTTAGGGCCTTTTCCTTGGCCTTAAATCTTTAATGAATTATTTCAAAACTAGCTGAAAACTGAAAACTGAAATAAGCTGAAATCCTACCTACTTACTCTAATCAGCTGCCCAACTACGGGTTAGGTAAAATGAAACAGCCAATGCAACCATTCAAGAATTATATACTTTGATATTTTTTGTTGCATGTGCTTGTTGATTGTCAAAACTGTAATTCTACAACCTATTAGAAACTTGTCAACAAATGAGATGATAAGGAAATACTTGATTTCCTTTGTTGACTCTAGAAAATTTTCAAAAGGATCTTCCAAGATATATACACCAATGTTTAACTGATTTTAAAAATTGTACATCCGTTCTGGATGACCGCCATGCCATGAGACTAAATTTTCATTTTTAACTTTATTTCTTTGCAAAATCAACCTATGATTGTTCTGAGATAATTTCAGATTTTTAGATCAGATTTGTGATGATATTTCTACTGATGAAAATGTTTGTTTGAAGAAACTTTTATGATCTTGATCTTGAAGTTCATAGTCAATAAATGGAGAAAGGCTTTGATTTCATTTATCATTCATCACATCACCTATTTGATCATGAAAAACTTTGAAAGATTGCTGCAATTTATATATGGGTTTTAATGGAACTTCATAGATTTCTAGGGGTTGTTCATCCTTTAAAAATTGAAATGCATTAGAGCATAATAGTATAGAACTTTCTTTCAAAATTTCTGAACTTTCTTCTTCACTCCCATATTTTATGTGTATTGTCTAATCACTGTATTTTAGCTGTTGAAACTAAACTTCCTCATCCCACAAACTAACTAGTGATTTCTCTGTGAAGTTAGCTTGAATTTGGAGAACATAATTATCATCATACTGATCATACTTAGGCAAATCTTTAGAAGAAGGAATGTCATCAGTTATATGCATTAGATCAGCATATTTTTTTTCTAGTAATCCTGATATATCTTGATTAGATTGGTTGCATTATATTTGAAGGTCATCATTTTTCTCAATAGGAGTATTATCAAGCAATGGGCCTTTTTGGGAAGGTAGAACAACATGAGCATCAACCTGTTCTTTTGTCTCTTCATGGATAAAAACTTTAGTACATACATCAACATTAGAATAACTAGAAACAATTTCTTCATTATGTAAATATTTTGAGGATGTTTGCATGTTTAGAAGCAAATTGATTTTCGGTGAGGGGGGGTGGAAATCTTTGAATTTTTGGATTTGAATAAAAAAAAAAAATTCTCTTATGTAAAAACTTATCATGAGGTTGAATATTTTCTTTAACTTCATTCAAAACATTATATGGAACATTATTTGTTACTACAGAGGGGCTTTGTGGATCTTGATTCATCTCCTGATCTATTTCATCTTTGATTAACTCCTCTTGATTATCATGACACTTACTTGAGAATGAAAGTTATGGACTACTACTAATAAATCTTCAGGATGCCAATTTCCTAAATCTTCATAAAAAATTTTAAGGTAACGTATGAGATCATCAGCTTGATCACAACAATTTTCAGCTAATGATAAAGATGGAAAATCTTCTTTGTAATTCTCATAAAATACCTTATGAAAATCCTTTAAAGAAAATAAACTAGCAGGTTTGAGAGCTTCATACCATTCCCTTGCTTGCCCTTATAAGGTTTCCATGAATAGCTTCATGAGGCAATCCTCATGCCAATCACCCTTGAATCTCCATGAGTGTATATGAAATTTAATGAGATGTAACAAAGGATCATCAATATTCTCATCTTGAAACATAGGAAGATTTTTGTCCCAATTTACCTTTGGTAGTTTGTGTGGAAATCCAAGTATGTGATCTTTGCTCATGGGAGCATACCTGCGTTGTATTATTGGGTCATCTTGTAAATTAGTCATAAAGAAGGGCCACTATATCTGTACAACCAAGCTAGATCCTTCTATAAAATACAACATACATTGAAAAAATTTCCTAATGAGAAAGAACATAATGTCTTGGATTAAGATCCAAGTTGAAAGCCTGATATTTCCATATTGTTCTTTTAGGTTCATTCCTCTAGTGGAGTCTTGATAATGAAATTGATTTGGAGTCGCCAGGTGGATGATTTTAACCTTTGTGTGTCTGATCACTGTCCACCATCATAGATCAGATCTGAACCTGTAAAATATTTCTGAAGAAAATGTTAGACTTCCCCAGTGGAGTCGCCATTATTGTTATCACTCACTAATTTCTCCTGGCTCAAGAGAGAACTCACCAACGTAACCACAGACCAACTTTTAAACTTTAGGATCTAGCCTTCCTAGGGTTCAGAGAGGGCTCTCTCTATAGAAATTAACTTTTTTTTATTTTATAAAATATTAGGCTAGTTATGATTGTGCAATTGATTTAGTTTTGATTGGTTTGGTGGGAAAAATCACTAGAAGAGATGGATAGTGGGAAATTTATTTGTCCATTGGGCTAAGGAGTCAAAAGTCAAGCAAACAGAACTAGGATCAAGGCCAAAAAGTCAAATGTTTTCAGGGCAAGATAGATAATGCTTGGAGATCTTGGAAAGTTGTTTTGTGAGATGGTATGATCAGGATAAAGAGCAATGAAGAGTTCTTTGATCCAGAAAATGGAAGTAGTAGGCAGAGGTCAAATGAGAGAGGGAGCAATTAAGGGTTCCCTACACTGGAAATCAGATGAAAACATATAAATGAAAAATAGTTAAGAGAGGGTGCTTTTAACAAATCCTAAAGTAATATTCCTATTCATTCATTCAAATTTAGAACACATAATGGATTGCATATAATAAAGAAAGATAAGAATGACAAATTTAGAAAATACTTCACTCCAAATAGCTCATCACATGAATCTTGAAATATGATGCTAGTTGGTCTGATCCAGTCTGATTCTCGAAATTTGAAACACAAAAAGCCTTCAAGTCCATATAAATTACTATAGAAATCTTCAACAAATTTTTCCACAAAAATACTTCAAAAGATGAATTATATATACAAATTCTAAACTAGAATATCTTGAAAAAATATCAAGATTGGTTTACAAATATCTCAAATTGTATTACATAAATATAACTTAATAAAAGGACACTCAAAAATAATGAATCTATTTGGCACTATACTTATGTATTGATGGTGACAAATAAGAGAATTCTAATTTGATATTAACTCTTAGTTGATGATGAGGCATCCAAGTCACTAATCGTTTCCTTTCTTTGTGCATTCTGCTCCAAAAATTCTACAAAATTGGAGTCCAATGATACCTTTGTATTTCTAAATAAGAAATATATATGTAAAAATTGAAAGAGGTTTGTGTACAAACATATGTTACTAAGATAAACCTCTCTCAGTTTCTCAATATTCAATTCTAGTTGGTTACAATAGGCTCTGCCAAAAGATGTGTAAAACAGAGCTTTGCACAGTCTGAAAACTAGGTTGTAAATATGTGCATTTATCTTTCATTATGTAATACTTGTGCACAAAGTGAGATATTTTTTTGTTGATGGGTCTCTTAGGAACAAAAACCTCCTTAATTTTTGTAAGATATATTTCTTATTGGCCACAATCGTCTCTGCAAACGGATGACTTAACAACAATTTTTTGTAAAAAGTGCTTTCAAATATTCTTTAATATTTCCAAACCCATAATGAATGTTAGAAAAGTGAGAGAGGTGTTTGTATTTGGACATCTTAGGAACATAAACCTCATTCAGTTTTGATAAATTCATCTTTTTTTGGTAACAATAGTTTCTGCAAAACAATGATGTAAACATGAAATTTCTGCAAAAATGTCCTTCTTGCTTTGTTTTCATCTTTTAGCTTTTTTGTTCTTTTAACTGTTTTCTTTTACTTTGGATAAAATTCATTGTTGTTGGTGAAAGTATTTTCATCTTTTTTTAACTATTACTGGGCCCTCTGTATTTACTTTTATTGTTTTACCTTGACTGCTCTGTTACCTTTTCACTTTTACTTTTTACCTTGACTGCTCTGTCACTTTTTATGATTTGACTTTCACTCTGACTTTCATCTGATACACTTTAAATCTAAAGCTCTTTGATTGTTTATGTTTTCACTATCAATGTGAGTTATTATTTCATTTTTACCATTCATTGTGCAATTTATCTCTCTCTGCACAAATCACTTATTTATGTTCTGCTTCCTGGAATCTTTTGTTAAGTAATATCATTTTAAAATTCTTTTCTTCGTGAACTTTTGGAGTAAAACAGATCTTTAACTAGTATTTAGATTGTTTTATCCAAATTCTCCTTTTTCTAATAACCTGCAACAATAAAAAAAATTGTTAAATGAAACCCTAGTTGTAGGGAGGATTTCTCTGGGACAGCGGAGGTTTTATGAGGGCTGTTGAAGTCTTTGGAAGTAAATTGGAAACTTTTAGCGGTTTTAACAGCAGCTGCAATGGCTTTTTTCAGGTCCTCTAGGCGTAAAAAAAATTTCTGGTACTTTTCGGGTCTTTGAAGCAATTCAAGGCTTCTTTGCAATCTTCAATAGCTGCAATTTGAAATTTTCAGTCTTTTGGCTCAAAAACAGTGTAAAATGCTTGTTTCAAAGTTGGAAAGGATTATTAAGTGGTTACGCACAGAATGATTGGAAATCAGTGCATTTCCAAAGTTATTTCTGCAAATGAGGGTTACATTTACTCTGCAATGAATAACGGTCACATCGGGCAGGAAATGGTGGTTTCGGGCTTTAAAGGGTCTAAAACCAGAGTGGTTATCACGCGCCATTTCGGTGGGAAGTAGTTTTGGAGAAAACCAACGCGATCCAATTGGAATCGAGCACGTGGAGGAGAGAGGAAATCCAAATACCGCCTATTTCGTGACAAAATGAAATGGGGAAATACTTGCAAGTTTATTTGCGATATTGGGTTTCAACCGTCGGATCTTGGGGTTCGATTGCGAGTGGCCCAGATCTCCTGTGGAAGTTGCATCGAGTGGAGAGTGGGACTGGGGTCTAATATAAGTGGCAGGGATGGGTTTTAAACTTTAGAAATGAACGTTTTAATAAGTTTATAACCATAGGTTTAAATTATATGCGACGAGATAAGGTTTATGTGTTTAATTTAAACATTTAGCCAATGTTTAAATCATTCGTGTGGGCACAGGTGTTAAGACTATATAGTTTGTCAACTTTTGAAAGTTGTTTTAAAACTATAGGGGGCGGGATATTTATATTATAGATAGGTTTAAACCAATGGGATAGGGTAGGGTTTTAATATTACGTGGGATATAATAACATAGGTTTAAACTTAAAATAGAAGGGTTTTGGGGTTATTTAAATATAAAGGATTTAATACTATGCGGGAGGGTGTAGTTTAGGGTTTTAATAAGTAAGTTAGAAGTTAATATGAAAAGGGATATTGTATATAATGAATAGAATACATATTTTAACACTAAGTAAAGTGAAAAATAAAGCATAGCTTGTCTTTGTTGTATTTTTCACACTTTAACTTAGGAAAAATGGGATTATGATTATTGATGAAGGGTAAATGCTGATGAATATGGGTTTTATGTAGGAATTCAATATTTTTAACCAATTATTCATTGAGCCTTGAGCCTGGTCCCAACAGAAGTCAGAGAAATGCATTCAGCCTCTTTAACTGATAGTTTAGAATACTGAATAATTGTAGGGGAGGGGAAATTAGTGATTTTTTGCCCGATGATTCTTTATTACATGCTTTCACAACTTCTTTCTACCTACCCATCATTATTTCTAACATTTTTACTTCATTTTCATGGGTGCATTTAAGCTTGCAACCCTAAATCAATTTTCTTTCAAAACATAAAAACTATCTAAGTCTAACCTTATTTCATCCGAGGGCTCAGATTAAACTGTTGAGATCCTCATTTATTCTCTATCTACTGATTTGTCAAGTTTAAATATTTTGGTAGATCTTTATTCTCTATCTAACAACATGAAATTTAAAGCATGAGAGGTCAAGTTTAAGTTGTTTGACCCTCATGGATTGTGGCATTTAGGACAAGCTGCACACAATATTATTTGCAAAATTAAACTAAATAAGTGGCATTTAGACTTGCAACACTTTCATGATCTATTTTTGATGGGGTTCATATTTAATATTATTTTGATATTTGTTTATTTTTGTCCTTTGATTGTTCTTTTAGGACATACCCTCTTTTCATTTTTTCAATTTGGAAATACATTTGCAGAAAACAAAGGTATGTACAATATTTCAAGATTTTAACAGACTCAATTCAAAATTATTAATCCTATATTTATAGGACCCTAAAAGCGGCTTCACATGGGGATGGAATCTCCTTGTGAGATGTCAAGAACACCGTTGACTAGTAGCCTCATCCATTGGGCCAATCCCAAACATACATATGCTGTAACTGAAAACCTTGAACTGAATTTACACCTTTTTCTGCAAACTGAAATCTGATCTGAGACTAAACGGTGCTACAACCTTCAAACCAAACCATTAAATCATTAATTTCTTAGGGCCTTTTCCTTGGCCTTAAATCTTTAATGAATTATTTCAAAACTAGTTGAAAACTGAAAATTGAAATAAGCTAAAATCCTATCTACTTAATCTAGTTAGTTGTCCAAATGCTGGTTAGGTAAAATGAAACAACCAATGAAACCATTCAATCATTATATACTTTGATAGATCTTGTTGCATGTTCTTGTTGATTGTCAAAACTGTAATTCTGCAACCTATTAGAAACTTGTCAAAAAATGAGATGATAAGGAAATACTTGATTTCCTTTATTGACTCTAAAAACTTTTCAAAAGGATCTTCCAAGATATACACACCAATGTTTAACTGATTTAAACAACTATACATCTGTTCTGGATGACCTCCATGCCATGAGACTAAATTGTCATTTTTAACTATATTTTCTTTCAAATTTTCTGAACTTTCTTCTTCACTCCCATATTTGATGTGTATTTTCTAATCACTGTATTTCAGCTGCTGAAACTAAACTTCCTCATCCCACAAACTAACTAGTGATTGCTTTGTGAAGTTAGCTTGAATTTGGAGAACATAATTATCATCATATTGATCATACTTAGGCAAATATTCAGAAGAAGGAATATCATCAATTATACGCATTATATCAGCATATTTCTTTTCCAGTAATCCTGATATATATTGATTAGATTGGTTGCACTCTATTTGAAGGTCATAATTTTGCTCAATACGAGTATTATCAGGAAATGGGCCTTTTTGGGAAGGTAGAGCAACATGAGAATCAACTTGTTCTTTTGTCTCTTCATGGATAAAAACTTTAGTACATACATCAACATTAGAATAAGTAGAAAAATTTTCTTCATTATGTAAATATTTTGAGGATGGTTGCATGTTTAGAAGCAAATTGATTTCTTCTTCGGTGAGGGGGGGTGGAAATCTTTGAATTTTTGGATTTGAATAACAATTTTTTTTTTCTATTATGTAAAACAGGTCATATGGTTGAATATTTTCTTTAACTTCATTCAAAACATTATATGAAACATTATTTGTTACTATAGAGGGGCTTTGTGGCTCTTGATTCATCTCCTGATCTATTTCATCTTTGATTAACTCCTCTTGATTATCATGACACTTAACTTGAGAATGAAAGTTATGGGTTGCTACTAATAAATCTCCAAGATGCAAATTTTTTAAATCTTCATTAATATTTTTAAGGTAACGTATGAGATCTTCAACTTGATCACAATAATTTTCAGCTAATGATAAAGATGGAAAATCTTCTTTGTAATGCTCCTAAAATACCTTGTGAAAATCCTTTAAAGAAAATAAAATAGCAGGTTTTAGAGCTTCATACCATTCCCTTGTTTTTCCTTCTAAGGTTTCCATGAATAGCTTCATGAGGCAATCCTCATGCCAATCACCCTTTAATATCCATGAGTGTATCTGAAATTTAATGAGATGTAACAAAGGATTATCAATATTCTCATCTTGAAACATAGGAAGATTTTTATCCCAATTTACCTTTGGTAGTTTGTGTGGAAATCCAGGTATGTGATCTCTGCTCATGGGAGCATACCTGCATTGTATTATTGGGTCATCTTGTAAATTAGTCATAAAGAAGGGCCATTGTATCTACACAACCAAGCTAGATCCTTCTATAAAATACAATATATATTGAAAAACTTTCTTAATGAGAAATAACATAATGTCTTGGATTAAGATCTTAGTTGAAAGCCTGATATTTCCATATTGTTCTTTCAGGTTCATTCCTCTAGTGGAGTCTTGATAGTGAAACTAATTTGGAGTCGCCAGGTGGATGATTTTAACCTTTGTGTGTCTGATCACTGTCCACCATCATAGATCAGATCTGAACCTGTAAAATATTTCTGAAGAAAATGTTAGACTTCCCTAGTGGAGTCACCATTAATGTAATCACTCAGTAATTTCTCCAGGTTCAAGAGAGAACTCACCGAGGTAACCACAGACCAACTTTTAAACTCTAGGATCTAGCTTTCCTAGGGTTCAGAGAGGGCTCTCTCTATAAAATTTAACTTTTTTATTTTTATTTTATAAAATATTAGGCTAGTTATGATTGTGCAATTGGTTTTGTTTTGATTGGTTTGGTGGGAAAAATCACTAGAAGATATGGATAGTGGGAAATCTATTTTTCCATTGGGCTGAGGAGTCAAAAGTCAAGCAGACATAACTAGGATCAAGGCCAAAAAGTCAAATGTTTTCAGGGCAAGATAGATAACCCTTGGAGATCTTGGAAAAGTTTTTTTGTGAGATGGTATGATCGGGAAAAAGAAAAATGAAGGGTTCTTTGATCCAGAAAATGGAATTAGTAGGCAGAGGTCAAACAAGAGAGGGAGCAATTAAGGGTTACCTACACTAAAAATCAGATGAAAACATAGAAATGACAAATAGTTAAGACACGGTGCTTTTAACAAATCCAGAATTAATCTTCCTATTCATTCATTCAAATTTAGAACACATAATGGATTGCATGTAACAAAGAAAGATAACAATGACAAATTTAGAAAATACTTCACTCTAAATAGCTCATCACATGAATCCTGAAATATGATGCTAGTTGATCTGATCCAGTCTGCTTCTTGAAATTTGAAACACAAAAATCGTTCAAGTCCACAGAACTAACTATAGAAATATTCAGAAATTTTTCCAAAAAAATACTTCAAAAGATGAAGTATATATACAAATTCTAAACTAGAATATCTTGAAAAAATATCAAGATTGGTTCACAAATATCTCAAACTATATTACATAAATAAAACTTAATAAAAGGACACTCAAAACTAATGAATCAATTTGGCACTATAATTCTGGATTGATGGTCACAAAGAAGATAATTCAAATTTGATATCAACTCTTAGTTGATGATGAGGCATCCAAGTCACTAATTGTTTCCTTTCTTTGTGCATTCTGCTCCAGAAATTATGCAAAATTCGGGTCCAATGATACCTTTGTATTTATCAATAAAAATATATATATGTAAAAAGTGAAAGAGGTTTTTGTAGCTAAATATGTTACTAAGATAAACCTCTATCATTTTCCCAAAATTCAATTCCCGCGGGTCACAATAGGCTCTGCAAAAAGGTGTGTAAAACAGATCTTTTCATAGTCTGAACACTAGGCTGTAAATATGTGTAGTTATCTCTCATTCTGTAATACCTGTGAAAAAAGTGAGATGGGGTTTTGTATATGGTTCTCTTAGGAACAAAAACCTCCTTCAGTGTTGTAATATGTACTTTGTATTGGCCACAATCGTCTCTGCAAACTGATGACTTAAAAGGAATTTTCTTTAAAATGTGCTTTCAAATATTGGTTAATATTTCCAAACCCATAATGGCTGTTAGAAAAGTGTGAGAGGTTTTGGTAGTTGGACATGTTAGGAACATAAACCTCCTTCAATTTTGCAAAATTCATCTTGGATTGGTCACAATAGTTTCTGCAAAACAATGACATAAATAGGAAATTTATGCAAAAATGTCCCTTCTTGCTCTGTTTTCATCTTTTAACTGTTTTTCTTTTACTTTGGATAAGCTTCATTGTTGTTGGTAAAATTATTTTCATCTTTGTTTAACTATTACTGCCTCTGTATTTAATTTTACTGTTTTACTTTAACTACTATGTTACCTTTTCACTTTTACTTTTTACCTTGACTGTTCTCTCACTTTTTCTTATTTGACTTTCATCTGATACACTTTAACTCTAATGCTCTTTGATTGTTTATGTTTTCACTATCATTTTGAATTCTTATTTCATTTTTACCATTCACTGTGCAATCTATCTCTCTCTGCATAAATGACTTCTTTATGTTTTGCTGCCTGGAATCTTTTGTTAAGTAATATCATTTAAAATTCTTTTCTTTGTGAACTTTTGGAGTAAAACGTATCTTTAACTAGTATTTAGATTGTTTTATCCAAATTGTCCTTTTTCTAATAACCTGCAACAATAAAACAATTTGTTAAATGAAACCTTAACTGCAGGGAGGATTTCTCTGGGACAACGGAGGTTTTCAAAGGGTTGTTGAAGTCTTTGGAAGTAAATTGGAAGCTTTAAGCGGTTTTAACAGTAGCTGCAATGGCTTTTTTCAGGTCCTCTGGGCGTAAAACAGGTTTCTGGTATTTTTTGGGTCTTTGAAGCAATTCAGGGCTTCTTGGCAATCTTCAATGGCTGTAGTTTGAAATTTTCATGCTTTTGGCTCGAAAACGGTGTAAAATGCTTGTTTCAAAGTTGGAAAGGCTTATATAGTGGTTACGCGCAAAATGATAGGAAATCAATGCATTTCCAAAGTTATTTAGGCAAATGAGGGTTACATTTACTCTGCAATGAATAACGGTCACATCGGGCGGGAAATGGTGCTTTCGAGCTTCAAAGGGTCTAAAACCGGAGTGGTTATCACGCGCCATTTCGGTGGTATGTAGTTTTGGAGAAAACCAACGTGATCCAATGAGAATCGAGCATGTGGAGGAGAGAAGAAATCCAAATACCGCCTATTTCGCGCAAAAATGAAACTAGGAAATACACGCAAGTTTATCTGAGATATTGGGTTTCAACCATCAGATATTGGGTTTCGATTGCGAATGACACAGATCTCCTGTGGAAGTTTCATCGGGTGGAGAGTGGGACCGGGGTCTAATATAAGTGGCGGGGACAGGTTTTAAACTTTAGAAATGAACCTTTTAATAAGTTTATAACCTTAGGTTTAAATGATATGCGACGGGATAAGTTTTATGTGTTTAATTTAAACATTTAGCCAATGTTTAAATCATTCTTATGGGCGCAGGTGTTAAGATTATATAGTTTGTCAACTTATGACAGTTGTTTTAAAACTATAGGGGGTGGGATATTTATATTATAGATAGGTTTAAACCAATGGGATACGGTAGGGTTTCAATATTACGTGGGATATAATAACATAGGTTTAAACTTAAAATAGAAGGGTTTTAGGGTTATTTAAATATAAAGGATTTAATACTATACGGGAGGGTGTAGTTTCGGGTTTTAATTGTAGGTTTTAACCCTAAACAGAAATTATCTACACATAAATCTTATAAAAGAAAATAAACAATAGCGAGAGCATAAAACATAAAACAGATAAACACAGATATTTTCCCCTGGATCCCAAATCAGGATGACCAGCTTGATATTTCATTATATTCCTTTTAGTGTTACAACACATATATATACATGCCAAAGCATACATATACCCTATCCATTAACCCTGGATTAGATCATAACCGTAGTTCCCTTGACCAGATCTACAAAATACGAGGGGCCGAAAACCATCGTACCCCAAAACCATGTGCAAAACCATGCACAAAACCATGGGCACAGATTGCCCATCAGAAATTAAGGACCAAAAAATTTTCAGCAAGGCGCTGCCCCGGACCCCGACATGGGGGGCTACCACCCCCCTATGACCCCCCCCATTGCGCCTAGCGCAAAGGGGGGGTTATCGCCCCCGGCACTTGATTAGTCATGGAAAGAATATAACACATACCCAACATTCTCCCACTTGTTGTTTTCTTTCCACAGGGGGCCACAGGAGAGCTTAGTCATTGGCCCAATTTTTCAACACCCATTTTTTCTCTACACCAAGAGAACTTCTGAGTGCTCACAGACTTCGTCAATGCATCTACAACATTCTTCAAAGTGTCCACCTTTACCAGCAACACCCTTTTAGTCTCAACCATATCTCTAACAAAGTGATATTGAACATCAATTTGCTTTGTCTTTGAATGATAAGCAGGGTTCTTAGCCAAGAAAATTGCACTTTGGCTATCACAGTCTATCCTTATAGCTTGTTATACCAACCCCATCCTTGAACACAATCTCTGCAACCAAACTGCCTCCCTGCTTGCATGAGTGGCTGCCATGTATTTTGCCTCTGTAGTTGAAAGAGCCACTACAGACTATCTTTTACTCATCCAACTGACTGCGCCTCCAAATAGACTAAACACATACCCACTTGTATATCTTCTTTGGTCCAAATCTCCAGCCCAGTCTGCATCAAAAAAACCACGAATGTCCAACATTCTTTCCAATCCTGGTCTTCCCTGATAGCACAAGCCATAATCATTAGTGCCATGTAAATATCTAAAAACCCGCTTCATTGTTGTCCAATGCTCCTTCCCTAGGTTTGACATAAACCTGATCAATACTCCCACTGCATGTGCAATGTCTGGTCTAGTACAGACCATTTCATACATTAGGCTACCCACTGCACTTGCATATGGAACACGGGACATATGCTCCTCTTCTTCTTGTGTCTTGGGACATTGTTCAACAGAAACACTGTTACCGATGAAATAGGTAACCTGACCTCAAAATGGGAACTCTAGCCCAAAAACTCTAAAAAAACATGAAAAAACACCCCCCCCAAAAAAAGTGTGTCTTCCAGAACGCACTTGTTTTTTTTTTAAGGTCAAATTTCAACATTTTCTAAAATTATGCTAAAAACAAAATTGTTTGTTGAAAAAAGGATTGAAAAAACACCAAAAAAAAAAAAGGTGTCACTTCCAGAACGCACTTCGTTTTTTTTTAAGGTCAAATTTCAACATTTTATAAAATTATGGTAAAAACAAAATTGTTTCTTGAAAAAAGGATTGAAAAAACACCCTCAAAACAAAACCAGTTGATGCTGGAATAACAAAAAAAAAAAATTGTGTCATAATTTTGGCATTTTTAAAAATAGAAGTAACATTTTTTAATTTTTAAAATTCAAAAATTAAAAAAAAACCTAAAATTTAAGAAAAAAATAAATTTAAAAAATAAAAACATTTAAAAGCTTAAAATTTAAAAATATATGAAGATAAAAAAAATAAAAATAAAAACAAAGTAAAAATTTTAATTCAATCATTAAAAAAAAAGCTAAAATTTAAGGAAATTTTTTTTTAAAAATAAACCAAAAAAAAATTAAGATTAAAATTTTAAAAAAATATAGAAATTAAAAAATAAAAATAAAAACAAAATAAAAATATTAAATTAAAAAAAAAAAAACAAGTTAAAAAAAAGAAGGAAATTATAAAAAATAAAATATAGAAATTAAATTTAAAAAAGAAAAAGAAAATGCTTATTAAATTTAAAAAAAGAAAAAAAAAAATTTAAAACAAATAATTAAATTTAAGGAAATATATTAAATTTTAATAAATTTAAAAATTCATAATTAAAAAAAAAACACTATTCAAATTAAAAGGAAAAAAAAGAAAAATTAATTAAAAATAAAAAATAAAAATAAAATACAATGAAAATATGAAATTTAAAACAATATATATTAAAAAAACAAATAAACTATAAAAAATAAATTAAATTTAAATTATAAAAAATAAAATATATATATGAACTTAAATTAAAATAGGTATATACATCAAATTTTATTAAATTAAAAAAAAAAAAGAGGTTAATATTAAAATAACAAATTAAATTTAAAAACAAAAATATTAAATTTTAATAAATAAATGAATAAACAAATAAATTTTGAAAGAAAAAATAAATTTTAAATATAAAAGAAAAAAAAATATTGTTAAACGAAAAACTTTAAAAACTTTAAAAATCAATTAAAAATGGAAAATTGAAAAAAAAAAATATTAAATAAAAAAAAAAATTATAAAAAAAAATAATTTAAAAAAATTAAGTTTCATTAAAAAAAAAAAATCTAATTTTAAATGCACAATTTTAATTGAAATATAAAAATATAAAATTTTTATGTAATTAACAAAAAAAGAAAAAAAAAAAAAGTAAAACATTTAAAAAAAAATATTAAATCGAAATAAATTTTTTAGAGTAATCAGAATTCGGGATATTTTTATTGATGTAGAAAAATGGCTATAGCCAGATCAAGCTTACAATTCACTGCTTCTGTCATTACAATTCTCAGCTTTTGCGTGGATAGATGCCCATTTAGGGAATAGGTGCCATTTTCGGTGCCCCTTCATTTATGCTGATCATGCTTGTTTCTAGTGTGCATCCTGTATTTGCCAATGTGTCTGCTTCTTTGTTTAAATCTCTGAGGATATGGAAGATTTGAGCTGTGGAGAATTCCTGTAGGATTCTACTCACTCTTTTGAGCTGCTTGTTTAGTACTGGATCCTTGGGCGCTTTTTTGTTTATCAAGGATTTTATCACCAATTCAGAGTCTCCAAATATTAATATGTCTCTTACGTTTCCTTTTCTGGCCAGTTGACAAGCTTTTAGAAGGTTGAGGACTTCGGCCTGATTGTTGGTTTTAAACCCAAGACCCCAGCTGAAGTCCTCCTTTCTCCCATTCGGAAGATAAACAACCCCGCCTGCCCCAGACCTGCCTGGGTTGCCTTTCGAGGCTCCGTCAAAGAAGATAGTGCATTTACCTTGTGCTTTCCACCACTTCTGAAAACTTTCCAAGGTGTCTCTAATCTGCCAATTTTCCTTTTGAATTGGGCGAGTAATTGCTGAAGTTCTCAACATGGGGGAGAAGCCATCCAGCCATGCCCTTTCCTCCTTTCTTATGAAGTTATCATCTTTGACAATGGAATGTCGTAAAGTTTCTAGAAGTAGATTCTTGGCCTGATCAGCAGCATTCTCTGCTGTTGTTTCTTTTTGATTGAAGACTATATCATTCCTGGCGAGCCACAGCTTCCAGCAAAGATATTTAGGGGATGCAATCCACACCTTAAGCCAGAGAGATTTTTCAGTGATTTTGAGGGGGTATCGAGCTCTCCATGACGAAAACATGTCAGTGATCGAACAATGGGAAGGAGGGATCACATTCAGACCTGTCAGGAAGCTAGTCCAAGCCTTCTGAGCATACTCACAATCGATGAACATGTGAACTGAGGTTTCCAAGGCTTTTTTGCAGAGCACGCAGCGGTGAGGACCTGCTATGTTTCTTTTGCACAGGTTGTCACCAGTCAGAATTTTATTATGAAATAAGGTCCAGAAAATGAAGTTAATCTTAGGAATGCTGAAGGATTCCCAGATCAGCTTCCACACTGATTCCGGATGCTGGGAGGCCTTTTTGCCTTGCAGCTGAAAGTAACCTTGCTTTACTGTGTACACACCTGTTTTCCCCCATCCCCAAGAGTCAGCCTCTTCCTTATGCACTGGTGTAAAATCTGAAATGGCTTCTGTGAGGAGATTCAGCTGATTTTTTAGTTGTGCTGGAATGATGGGCAGTCTCCATCGCTGCCAGTAGCCCATGAAGTCCCACTCGACGATGTCCTCGAATTTTCTTATTCCTCTTGATCTTAACCAGGCTCTTAAATCGACAATTTCGTTATTAGCTGATAGTGGAGGGTGCCCCATTATTCGATCTTTCCACAGCAGAGTGCTTTTACCGTTTCCTGGAATTTTATACAACTGTGATCTGAAGAATTCGAGCCCTTTACAACAAAGCCTCCATGCCTGCGTTGGACTGAAGTTGGAAAGCGAATGATTGTTAAGGTACTTCTATTTAAAAATTTGACTGACAGGGTGCAGCGGCTCTGTGATAAGCTGCCACAGCAGTTTGCATCCCATTGCTAGATTAGCGTGCTGTGGGTCACGTATTTGAAGTCCGCCCTCTGCATAGGGACGCTTCGTTGTTTCCCAGTTAATTAGATGGAAACGGTTGCTGTTACCCTTTCCGCCTTTCCAAAGGAAATTTCGTATAATGCTTGAGATCTGGTCAGCAATTTGCTTTGGAGCCAACTGCAGCGAGGTTTGGAAGGTTGGAATAGCAGATAGAACAGCGCGAATTAAGGTGAGCTTGCCACCTATAGAAAGCCATACTCCACCCCACGCATCGATCTTGTTCTTAAACTTTGATATCGTCTCCTCCCACAGGTGGTTACGATTTGAACCCAGCGTCAAAGGAAGGCCTAAGTACTTTATTCTATCCCACTCAGCATAGCCTTTGAATCCAAGCACACTGGCAATCCTCTCAATCGAATGCTGGTCTATATTCCATCCATAGACAGCACTTTTCCTCTCACTAATTAACGCTCCTGTGCAGTTGCAGTACTTTTTAGAATGTTTTTGAAGGCGTTGGCCATTCGCATGGAGGCTCCTCCGAGGAGGAGGGAATCATCAGCGAAAAGCGCGTGGTTCACCGGAGCAACGCCTTGCGCAATTCTAATCCCTGGTATGGATCCAATATGCTTCTCCTGAGACAGCTTTCTGCTTAGCGAATCAGCTATCAGAATGTAGAGGTAGGGGGAAAGAGGGCAGCCCTGCCTCAGTCCCCTAGTGGTTAAAAAGAACTCAGCAGGTCTGCCATTCACCATTGGGGCTATCCAAATGTTCTCAGTACAAGCTTTGATGAGATTTATAAATTCATGTTTGAATCCGAAGGCTGCAAGGACCCTGTACAAAAAGGAACGATTCACTCTGTCGAAGGCGTTACACATATCCAACTTAATAATCATACCTTGTTCTTTCCTGCTTTGACTGGAATGCAGAGCTTCTTGTATTTGTATGACATTGTCCAGTAGCTGTCTGCCCTGGACAAAACCTCCTTGGGCCGGAGAGATGAGCTTTTGTAGAAGAGGCTTAATTCTGTTAGCCAACAGTTTGGCCACAATTTTATATGATGAGTTGCAGAGTGAAATCGGCCTATATCTGTCAAAGGAGCTAGGATTTGTATCCTTGGGGATTAAAGCGAGGAAGGTAGAGTTTATACCTCCACCCACTTTTGCCTTCCTCAAGAATCCTCTTATCATTCTGAAGAGGTCTTCTTTGATAATCTCCCAACATATTCTATAAAAATGTACTGAAAATCCATCGGGCCCTGGTGATTTGTCTGGTTCCATAGTCCAGACTATTTGAGTTATCTCTTCTTCAGTGACAGGCCTCATCAGAGAGTCATTGTCTTCCATGTTGACCAAATTTGGTATGGTTGAGAGAAATTCTGTTGCATCCTCCTCATTCCCATTTCTTTCTGCACTTAGAAGGTTCTGAAAATGAATAACAGCTGCATCTTTGATTTGAGAAAATCCTTTATACACCTGTCCATTAGAGTTGGTGATTTCTGCTATATGGTTGCGTGAAAGGCGAGCCCTACACTGTCTATGAAAGTATGTGGTATTTCTGTCTCCTGATTTAAGCCACAGACTTCTAGACTTTAAGCGCCAGTGTTCTTCTTCGTTTCTAAAAGAACAGTATGTATTCCTTTGAGCAGATTTTTCGTTTGCTAGATCTATGGGGGAGGGATCCTTCTCCTCCATATCAAATTGTAATCCTTCCAACAGCAGAACTGCCTCCTTTCGCTGGCTGGTGGGGGTGTGCCTGGGATGCTTTATCCAATCCTTGAGAGCTTTTTTTGTGTTCTTCATTTTTTGTTCCCACACATAGCTTGGGGAAACGAAAACATCTTCCCTCCAAGCTGTTTGAACTGTTTCAAAAAAGCCTTCCATTCCTGCCCAGAGAGGATTAAAACGAAAAGGAAGGGGACCTAGGTCTTCTTCTTCTTTTAGGCATAAAAGGATTGGCTTGTGATCCGATGTAAGCTTTGGGAGTATCTTGGAAAAGACTATTCTGTTTTCCATCATTAAGGAACTGCTGATTAGGTATCTATCAAGCCTAGCAGAGATATGATTTACTCCTGTTCTATTGTTAGTCCATGTATATTTGCCTTTCATGGGTTTGGGGTCAACTAAATCCCACTGTAGAATCAGATTTCCCACTGTATTAAGAAAAGGATCCCTAGAGTAATTTCCTCCTCTTTTTTCTGTGGAGTCCAGAATAATATTCAGATCACCACCTATGATCATATTTTTGGGGTTGATCTGCTCTATAAATTCCAAGAGTGACCTCCAGCACTCTCTCTTTTCTTCATAATGCACAGGAACATACAAATTAAACAGGGCGAGAGAGAGGTTACTTGCAATATTTCGCAGCTCTGTGAAGATCCAATGCTGGGTCTCAGTAGATCGAACTAATGTGAAGGAGTTTTTTGACCAAAGAGTGCCAATACCTCCAGCCGAACCCCTTGCACTGACTGCCTTTCCTGAATCATACTTCCATTTCATGGTGCTAGTATTTAGGAGAGTTTCTCCTTCTATTTTGGTCTCTTGGAGCATTAGGATGTCCGCTGTTTCCATCTTCAATAAATCCTTGATTGCCTCTGCCTTATTGGGATTACCCAGACCCCTGCAGTTCCAAGAGACCAACTGCATCATTTACCACTTGATTGAGTGGGGCCTCCTCCCTTGGGCGCCCTTGGTCTAGTATTTCTCCCAATGGACATTTCAATAGTAGTTTGGCTGCCTAGGGTTTTCTGCCGTTCTGATTCTTCTTCTCTTGTTTCCTTGTTTGTTCTTCTTCCCACTTTTTTTGTTGGCCTTTCGAAGGTTTCCTCATCAGAAGAGCACGTGTTTTCTTGAGTCTTCTTCTTTTGTTTTATGATATCGGCGTAAGAAGGAGAAGAAGTATTACTAGAGTTTGGGATTAGGATGTTACCTGTCTCTTGCATGTCTGCATTATTCGTCTGTTGAGGTTCTTCCTGCTCGACCTCTGGAGTATCTGTCTGCGGGGCAAGGGATTCAAAGGGGTTTTTGTCTCCAGCAATGTTGTTGTTTTCCCTTCTTCCACTGGGTTGATTGCTTGCTCCTTCTTGCCCTGCTTTGTTCCCTGTCTCTTTTACTCTGTTTTTGTTGTTTTGCCTGCTGCTTGCAGTCCTCTTTGCTTGCTTCCACTGCTCGCCTTTTTCTTTCTCTGCTATTTCTTCGTTTTTTTTTTTACAATATCTTGCAAAGTGCCCATATTCGTGGCAATGACGGCATTTAAAAGGCAGCTGTTCGTAATCTAACTCTTGAATGTCCGACCAGTCAGCCACCGAAAGATTGATGGCTTCAGGGAGCCCAACCTCCAGGTCAACTTCCACACAGATGCGTGCGCAAGAGTATTGATCCTTTCTCGGGGCCTGGTCAATATACCTGTCGAGGGCATTCCCTATGGATTGCAAAGCACTCTGACTCCAACAATGAAGGGGGAGGTGCGGGAGGCGCACCCAAACAGGAACGGCTGTGGGCACATCTTGAGCAGGGTCGAAATCGGGGGACCATTTGTTCAGGTATAACCCTTGGGGGCCCATGAAGTAAGGTCCGCTTCTGAATATCAAGCTTCGGTCTTCCACGTTGTCGAACACAAAAACGAAAAACCCTTTTCCTACGAAGTGACTTTTTATACCTTCCTTCACCAGTGGGATCCAGTTTCGCCTGACCCAATCATCAACAGCCTTCGGGGATGGCCATAGCCCTGTAAACTGGCCGATGAGGCCCCTTTCAGCAAGGTTTAACGCTGATCTGCATGTTTCATCTGTCGGTAGAGACACCTTAGGGATGGTGTCCAGCCTCTTTACGAACTTTTGTTGCGAGACCGAGGGTGGCCTCTTGATGGCTGCAGCAACTAGGGAGCGAAAAGCTTCAATATCTGAAGGCTGAGAATCACCTTCGGTCGACATGTTCAATGGTGAAGGTGCAGGGGTCAGAGCAGGGTCCCCATGCACCGAGACAACAGCTCCCGGAGCTAGCAAACCAAAGGAGATGGGGGCAGGCACGATGGCCTGGGTCAAGCCAGGCGAATGACCCGCGCACAGGGCCTCCCAAGCACACCAGGTCAGACGGAACAGGGCCGAGCCCAGCCAGAAACAGAACGGGCGCCCAGAACAAAGACGAAAGAATAAGAGCTAGAACAGAACAGAGCCCCGCCTGTCTAAAACTCAGCTCTCACCAGCGGCCACCCCTGCAGCGTAGGTCTCCACACCTAGCTCGGGCAGGGCAGAGCCGAGCCCTGCAGGAGACTGTGCGAGCGCGAAAAAATTTTCAAATACAGAGGAGCGGCGCTAAAAAATCAGTCACTTTTGTCCCCAAATAATAACACATCGAAATAAATTAAAAAAATATATATAAAATTTATTGAATTTTATAAAATTATATTAAAAAGCTAAACGTAAAAGTTAATAACAAAGAAAAATTATGGAAAAAAAAAAAAAAAAAAAAAATCAATTAAATAAAAAAATGGACAAAATTAAATAAAAATTATTAAAAATAATAATAATAATAATAAATTTTAAAAAAAAATTAATAAAATTTAAAAAAAAATAAAACAAAACGAATTTTATTCTAAATAATTTAAAAAAAAAAATTATATTTTGAAATTAGAAAAAAAAAAAAATAAAAAAAAAAATATATATATATATTTTTTGAAATAAAAAATAAGAAAAAAATTAAAAATTAAAAAAAAAATCAATTAAAAAATAAAATAAAAATAAAAACAATTAAAAAACAAAAATTAAAAACAAAATCAATTAAAATTAAAAAAAAACAATTAAAAAACAAAAATTTAAAAAAAAATCGATTAAAAATGAATTATGGTGGTGGTGCCCGCTGTTGGCTAGCGGGCTCAATGGCTTCCGCCCACATGAGGGCCTATTCTCGAATCGGCCTCCGCCGCCGGCCCACAGACTTGGCTTGGCCGCCTCAGAGAGGCTTTGGCCGCTTACTGCCGCTTAATGTAAGTGTAATTCACCGCCATAATTCATTTTTAATCGATTTTTTTTTTAATTTTTGTTTTTTAATTGTTTTTTTTTTAATTTTAATTGATTTTTTTTTAATTTTTGTTTTTAATTGTTTTTTTTTTAATTTTATTTTTTTAATTGATTTTTTTTAATTTTAATTTTTTTTTTTTAATTTCAAAAAATATATATTTTTTTTCAATTTTTTATTTTTTATTTTTTTTAATTTAATTTTTTTATTTAAAATAAAATTCATTTTTTTTTTTTTAAATATATATGTACATCTATTTTTATTTGATTTGATTTTTATTTTTTATTTTTTATTTTATTTTTAATATTTTTATTTTAATTTGATTTTTTTTTTTAAATTTGAATTTCAAAAAATTTAAAATTATTTTTTTAATTCAATTTTTTTATTTTAAATTCAATTTGTTTAATTTTTTTATATTTAATATTATAGAATAATTATTTTTTAAATTTAAAATTTAAAATTTATTTATTAAAATTTTTAAATTTTAATTTAATGTAATTGTTTTTCTTAATTTTTTCGCTTTTATTTAATATTTCATTTTTAAAATATATAAATGGTTTCACTAAAAAAAAAAAAGCACTAAATTTATGTATATTTGTTTTTTAATTATTTGCACGTGGTTTTTTTCATTTTTTTTGTTTTTTAATGATAGGTTTTTTTTTTTTTTTTTTCAATTTTAATTGTTTTTTTTGTAAATTTTAAAATTTGTATTTTTTTCCTTATTATCATTATTTTTTTTAATTTAATTTTTTTATTTTTTTTTTTATTTTTTTTTAAAAAAAATTTTTCTAAATTTTAATTTTGTAATTTTAATTATTTTAAATTTTTTTTTAAATATATATATATATTTAAATATATTGTTTTTTTTAATAAGTTCGAAAAAAAATGTTTTTGATTTTTTTTTTTTTTAAATTTTTTGGTGAATTTTTGTTTTTTTTCTTTAAATTATGTGTTTTTTTCTTCAAATTTTGTCATTTCCTTTGATATAATTTTCAAATATTTTTGTTTTATTTATTTATTTTTGTTTAAATTTTTTCTTTTTATGAGCTATTTTTGTTTTTTTTTACATTTTTATTGGTTTTTTTAACTGTTTTTATATATTTTTTTTAATCTAAGTTTGTGTTTTATTACATACATGAAAATCACCACTCTAAAAAAAAAAGGTTGATGCAGCATCAATACGTTTCAAAATTAGCATGAAAATCACTGCTCTAAAAAAAAGAGGTTGATGCAGCATCAATACGTTTCAAAATTAGCATGAAAATCACTGCTCTAAAAAAAAAAGGTTGATGCAGCATCAATACGTTTCAAAATTAACATGAAAATCACCGCTCTTTAAAAAAAAAAAAAAAAAATTTGATGTTGCATCAATACATTTCAAAATTAGCATGAAAATCACTAACATTTTAAAACAAATATTCATACTTCATAAATAAAAAATTTAGAGAGTCAAAAATGTGCACCAAAAAAAAAATGGTGATTTTGCATCACCACTTTTCAAAATCGGGTGCTTTTTATGCTACCAAAAAAAAGTAGGTAACATTGCAGTTACCTATTTCATCGGTAACATTGTTCAGACAGCTTTACACCTACAGGAATAGGAACATTCACCGGTTTACTATCTTGCATATTGAACCTCTGCAATATAGTCTCGACATAATTCCTCTGGTTTTACCAGAGCATCCTCTTTGCCCGATCTCTCTTAATTTCCATGCCCAAAATATAGTTTGCAGCACCAAGATCCTTCATGTCGAATTTGGAGAACAGTTGGGTCTTCAAATCTTGGATAATTTCTTTGTCATTTTCAATCAGCAACATATCATCCACATACAAGACCAAATAAATAACACGGTCGCCAATTAATTTAAAATAAACATAGTGATCCTCTTTGCTTCTGGTGAAGCCAAGTCCCCGTATATAGGTATCAAATTTATGATACCACATCCTTGGTGACTGTTTTAACCCATACAGAGACTTCTTCAACCTGCATACCAATTCTTTCTTACCCTTCACCATAAAGCCTTCAGGTTGCTTCATGTAGATCTCCTCTTCTAGATCCAAATGAAGAAATGTTGTCTTCACATCCATCTGTTCTATCTCAAAATCAAATGCAGCAGCAACAGATAAAAGTAATCTAATAGAAGTAACTTTGGCAACAGGAGAAAAAATATCACCAAAATAATTTCCCAGCACCTGAGAATACCCTTTTGCTACCAACCGAGCTTTGTATTTCTCCACCTTGCCTTCTACACTCATCTTCTTCTTAAACACCCATTTGCTCCCAATGGGATTCCTTCCAGCCTGCAACTCCACCAGATCCCATGCCTCATTTTTGTGCAAGGATGCCATTTCATCAACCATGGCCTCCTTCCAGAGTTTTCCATCTTCTGAATCTACTACCTCCCTGACAGTTCTGGGATCATCATCAGTTATAGTTAAGGCAAAACCTGAATAGAAAGCAAATGGACTATACCTTTCTGGTGGCCTTCTTTCCCGAACTAATCTTCTCATAGCTGGAGTTTGTGGCTCTTCCTATTATGAATCTTCTTTTGTTGTAGAGTCTGATTCAGACTCCTTTAGATCAAACTCTATCTTCTCAGGTTCCTTTGGTATGACTTCATGTTTAACAACATCTTTCACCTCTCTAAACACCACATCTCGACTGTACACAACCTTCCTTGTTTCCGGGTTCCAAAGCTTGTAACCTTTTAGACCATCCTTATACCCAATAAAGATGCACCTTTCAGATTAATTATCCAACTTGGTCCTTTTCTGCTTTGGAACATGTACATATGCATCACATCCAAATAACCTTAGATGTGAAAGAGAGGGTTTCTTACCAGTCCATACCTCATGTGGAGTCTTATCCTCCAACACTGATGAAGGTGATCTGTTAACCAGATAGCATGTAGTATCCACTGCCTCTGCCCAGAATTCTTGTCCTAACCCAGTACCACGGAGCATGCTTCTTGCCTTTTCCATCAGTGTTCTGTTCATTCTTTCTTCAACTCCGTTTTGCTAAGGTGTGTATGGAGTAGTCTTCTTCCGTGCTATACCACACTTCTTACAGAACTCTTCAAATTCCTTCTCGCAGAACTCCCCACCATTATCTGTCCTCGGCGCCTTTGTCTTCTTCTCTGTCTAGTTTTCCACCAGAGCCTTAAATTCTTTAAATCTATCAAAGACTTAAGATTTCTTCCTCAAGAAATATATCCATGTATTCCTTGAGAATTCATCTATGAATGAGCCATAGTACACAGAATTTCCTAGTGATGGAATTGACACAGGTCCAAACACATCACTGTGCACCAGTTCTAATATCTTGTTCGCCCTCTTAACACCAGAAGGAAAAGTTACTCGATTCTGCTTCCCATATACACAATGTTCACAGAAATCAAAATCCAGAGAGCAATTAGACATACCTTCTACCATACCATTTCTATGCAGTATCCAAAGGCCCTTCTCTCCAATATGTCCAAGCCTTTGATGCCATAGCATGGTCTTTTCTCCAGAGATGGCTAGGCTTTCCGCTCCACTTTTAGGAACCACAAAACTGTTATACCCATCAATAACAGTGCTACCTTGTAGCTTGTACATATTTCCAGTCCGAACTCTCCGCATTAATACTAGTGCTCCCTGAACCATCTTGCAGGCATCTTTCTCGAACACTGTTTTTACACCTGCATCATCCATCTTGCTTACAGAAATCATATTTCTAGCCAATGCAAGAATATGTAGAACACGAGGAAGTGTTCTAATCCTTCCACCTTGCAGCTTCAGCTTGACCTTTCCACGTCTAATGATTCTGGCCTTCCTATCATCCCCTAGGAAGACATCACCACCATCATATTTCTCATACTCACAAAACCACTCCCTATGGGGAGTGAAGTGAAAGGATGCACCTAAGTGAATCAACCATGACTCATGATTTACATGTGTATTTGAAGAAGAAGCCAAATACACATCCCCACCTTCATCCAAGGTGGTTTTTTCCTCTGCAGAAGGAGCATCATCAGATCCCTTTCCTTTCTCGGGAGCTTTAGATCTGTAGTCCCTTTTGCAGTGCCCTTCCTTTCTGCATTTCCAACATACCTTTACAAATTTCCAGGAGATTTAGATCTCCCTCTAGATTTGGATCTACCACTTGAAACCTTATTCTTGTTTCTGTTTTGGGACCTTCCTCGTACAGATAAGGCATCTCCATTCTAGCCCTCCATATTTCTCTGTCTCATTTCCTCCGACAACAAGGCTGAGACAATGTCATCAAAATTCAAGGTAGTTGTATTGTTACCTATTGCAATAACTAGACTGTCCCACGAGTCCGGGTAGTTCCATTATTAAATCCTGATGCACTTATCTTCATCTGACATTTTAATATCAACATATGACAGCTGACTTACCATGGTATTGAAGGCGTTCATATGCTCTGTCACCGAGTCTCCATCCTTCATCCTCGGGTTATATAGCTTTTTTCGCAGGAACAAATTATTCACTAGAGACTTAGATTGGTACAAAGTCCCAAGTTTTTCCCACAAATTCTTCGTCGTAACTTCCCAAAATACATTCAACAATACTGAATCTGAGACACACAACCGTATTGTGCTCTTAGCCTTCCGATCTAGTTTCTTTCAGTCTTCATTTGACATTGCCTTTGGTTTAGTACCTGGATCTACCGTGATTCACTGATCTTTATCCACCAGCAGATCCTCCATCTTGAGCTTCCACAACTCAAAACTCTGACCATTAAATTTCTCGATCTCTATCTTTCCGCCGCTCACCGTCTTCTTTCACCGCAAAAATCAATCCCGCAGATCTCCCACTGAACAGGGTCTACCTTAGGCCCGAGCAAAAAACCTTCAGCAGCAAAGGCATCCCCTTGAAGCCGAAACAGCTCTGATACCAAATGTAGGTTTTAACCCTGAACAGAAATTATCTACACACAAATCTTATAATAGAAAATAAACAATAGCGAGAGCATAAAACATAAAATAGATAAACACAGAGATTTTCCCCTGGATCCAAATTCAGGACGACCAGCTTGATATTTCATTATATTCCTTTTAGTGTTACAACACATATATATATACATGCCTAAGCATAACACTGTTACCGATCAAATAGGTAACCTGACCTCAAAACGGGAACTCTAGCCCAAAAAGACTAAAAAAACATGAAAAAACACCCCAAAAACAAAAAGTGTGTATTCTAGAACGCACTTCATTTTTTTTTAAGGTCAAATTTCAACATTTTATAAAATTATGGTAAAAACAAAATTGTTTCTTGAAAAATGATTGAAAAAACACCCTCAAAACAAAACAAGTTGATGCTGGAATAACAAAAAAAAAATTGTCATACTTTTGGCATTTTTAAAAATAGAAATAACATTTTTTAATTTTTAAAATTCAAACATTAAAAATAACATAAAATTTAAGAAAAGAAAAAATAAATTTAAAAAATAAAAAACATTTAAAAGCTTAAAATTTAAAAATATATGAAGATTAAAAAAAAAAATTCAAACATTAAAAAAAACCTAAAATTTAAGAAAAAAAAATAATAAATAAATAAAAATTAAGATTAAAATTTAAAAAATATAGATATTAAAAAAAGAAGAAGAAGAAGAAGAAGTTAAAAAAAGAAGGAAATTATAAAAAATAAAATATAGAACTTTAATTTAAAAAAGAAAAAGAAAATGCTTTTAAAAAAAAAAAAAATTAAAATTAAAACAAAAAATTAAATTTAAGGAAATATATTTAAAAAATAAAAAATTAATTAAAAATAAAAAATAAAAATAAAATACATTGAAAATATTAAATTTAAAACAATATATATTAAAAAAACAAATAAACTATAAAAAATAAATTAAATTTAAATTATAAAAAATAAAATATATATATGAACTTAAATTAAAATATGTATATATATCAGATTTTATTAAATTTAAAAAAAAAAGGGTTAATATTAAAATAACAAATTAAATTTAAAAACAAAAATATTAAGTTTTAATAAATAAATGAATAAACAAATAAATTTTGAAAGGAAAAAAATATTTTAAATATTAAAAAAAAAACATTGTTAAAAGAAAAACTTTAAAAATCAATTAAAAATGGAAATTTGAAAAAAAACTATATATATATATATATATATATATATATATATATATACATATAATTAAAAAACAAATTAATTTAAAAAAATTAACTTTAATTAAAAAAAATCTAATTTTAAATACACAATTTTAATTGAAATATAAAAATATAAAAATTTTACGTAATTAACAAAAAAAAAAAAAATTAATAAAAAAGTAAAACATTTAAAAAACAATATTAAATCCAAATAAATTATAAAAAAAAAACAAAAACAAAAACAAAAAAAACAAAATTTATTAAATTTTATAAAATTATACTAAAAAACTAAACGTAAAACTTAATAATAAAGAAAAATTATGAAAAAAAAAAAACAAAAACAAAAACAAAATTTAATAAAAATTATGAAAAAAAAATTTAAAAAATTAAAAAAATTTAAAAAAATTTAAAAAAAAAATAAAAACAAAATTAAAAAAAAAAAAAAACAAATTTTATTTTAAATAATAATAATAATAATAAAAAAACGGGGGTGGGGGTTGGTGGTGGTGGTGGCGTCGGGCCGCCCCCGTGGCGCCGCCCGGCCGGCCCCCGGCGCCCAGCGGGCGGGGCTCCGCGCACCCCGTTGTTTTTTTTTTTAATTGAATTTTTTTATAATTTTTTTTTTTTTTTAATTTTCTTATTTAAAATAAAATTTGTTTTGTTTTGTTTTATATATATATATATATATATATATATATATATATATATATATATATATTGATTTTATTTTATTTTTATTTTTTTATTTATTTTTTTAATTTGATTTTTTTTAAATTTTAATTTCAAAAATTTAAAATTAATTTTTTTATTCAATTTTTTTATTTTAAATTCAATTTGTTTAATTTTTCTTTTATATTTAATATTATAGATTAAATTCTATAAATTGTTTCATTAAAAGAAAAACACTAAATTTATGTATATTTGTTTTTTAATTATTTGCACGTGGTTTTTTTCATTTTTTTTGTTTTTTAATGATAGTTTTTTTTTATTTTAATTTTCTTTTTCAATTTTAATCCTTTTTTTTTTTAATTTGTTTTTTTTGTTAATTTTAAAATTTGTATTTTTTTTTCTTATTATTATTATTTTTTTAATTTAATTTTTAATTTTTTTTAAATCTAAATTTTAATTTTTTTTTAATATATATATATATATTATATGGTTTTTTTTAATAACTTAGAAAAAAAATGCTTTTGATGTTTTTTTTTTAATTTTTTTTGGTCAATTTTTGTTTTTTTTCTTTAAATTATGTGTTTTTTTTTCAAATTTTGTCATTTACTTTGATATAATTTTAAAATATTTTTTTTTTTAAATTTATTTTTGTTTAAATTTTTTATTTTTACGAGCTATTTTTGTTTTTTTTTTACATTTTTATTGGTTTTTTTAATTGTTTTTATATATTTTTTTATCTAAGTTTTGTGTTTTATTACGAACATGAAAATCACCACTCTAAAAAAAAAAAGGTTGATGCAGCATCAATACGTTTCAAAATTAGCATGAAAATCACCGCTCTAAAAAAAAAAGTTGATGCTGCATCAACACATTTCAAAATTAGCATGAAAATCACTAACATTTTAAAACAAATATTCATACTTCATAAATAAAAATATTAGAGTGTCAAAAATGTGCACAAAAAAAAATGGTGATTCTGAATCACCACTTTTCAAAATCGGGTGTTTTTTATGCTACCAAAAAAAAGTAGGTAACATTGCGGTTACCTATTTCATCGGTAACATTGTTGCATACATAAACCATATCCATTAACCCTGGATTAGATCATAACCGTAGTTCCCTTGACCGGATCTACAAAATACCAAGGGCTGAAAACCATCGTACCCCAAAACCATGCATAAAACCATGGGCGCGGACCGCCCACCGGATACCCATAACACATAACACATACCCAACATTAATAAGTAAGTTAGAAGTCAATATGAAAAGGGATAATGTATATAATGAATAAAATACATATTTTAACACTAAGTAAAGTGCAAAATAAAGCATAGCTTGTCTTTGTTGTATTTTTCACACTTTAACTTAGGATAAATTCATTCTATGGGTTTTTGAATGATTTTTGAAAGGAAATGAAATTAGTTATTTAGGGTTTTACTTTTACTAAGTAAAAATGGGGTTTTACTCAGAAAAAAGGATTATGATTATTGATGAAGGGTAAATGCTGATGAATATGGGTTTTATGTACGAATTCAATATTTTTAACCAATCAGTCATTGAGCCTTGGGTCCGGTCCCAACAGAAGTCAGAGAAATTCTCTCAGCCTCTTTAACTGATAGTTTAGAATACTGAATAATTGTAGGGGAGGGGAAAGTAGTGATTTTTTTTCCCGATGATGCTTTATTACATGCTTGCACAACTGCTTTCTACCTACCCATCATTATTTCTAACATTTTTACTTCATTTTCATGGGTGCATTTAAGCTTGCAACCCTAAATCAATTTTCTTTCAAAAAATAAAAACTATCTAAGTATAACCTTATTTCATCCGAGGCTCAGATTAAACTGTTGAGCTCCTCATTTATTCTCTAACTATCCTTGTTGTCTCCTCCAAGTATTGATTATAAAATCCTTATAAAAATGCTAATAATTCATGATTTTTTGCACTCAACCTCATATTAGGCACTCAGATTATGTTAGCCTTAATCACCACCTATACTCATCCTCTAAGCAACTAATCCTCCTCCTGCATTTCCTTCAAGGATTTGACAGCCCCCTTGATTTCCTGAGGAAGAAGTGTGGGATTTTCCCCAAGGGGGTAAAAACCATTATTCTTTTATGCATTCTCCCATTCTCTATCTTGTCCATCTGTGTCCTTTTCATCATTCAACCCCAGCAACAAAGGTGGGATGAGATTTAGTCCCAATCATTGGATCTTTTTTGCCTTCATAGCCCTCTTGTATAATGGTGCCCTTTCAAATGCACCCCTTAGTATTTCTGGAGTATGGTAATCCCTTTTCTTGAGGCTGTGAGGGAGGTTGTTTCATCTCCTTTGGCTGGCCATAATTCACTCATCTTCTATCTGCCTAGAAACATCATCAAAGTGGCCTATTACCTGTGTTTGAGTCTGAAGGTAGCTTTCAACTACTGCAAGGTCCCTTTCAATCTGTCGATGGTTAAGGATGACTCCTATTGTGCTGAGCAATTCTGGTCTGATATATAAGGGTTCTCTATTTCTTCTTCCCATGACCCTCCATATCTCTTTTTCTCTAGTCTCCTCATTTACCATCCAAGATGCTAGAGCAATTAGCTGCATATCCCCCATTGTGGAATTTGGGTCCCAAGTATCCAGATTTGTCTGCACAATGTTATGCACATAAAACTCTGCCATTTTTCCTGATCAGCCATGTTAGCTTTCTTGTAGAAATCCATGAATTGCAAAAAATCTTGGAAAGGTAGTGATCCATGGGAGGCTAGAGTTTTGACTTGAAATAAGAGCCATTTCTCCTTGAGGTACACAACATATGAGTCATAAGGGAATTTATGTTGAAGGGATTTTATGCATAAATCTTCCATGGTGGCTACTTGTTGCCCTTTTTGCTGCAGTTTCTCCTTCAGTGCTACATTCTCTGCATGTTCCTTTTGCAGCTGCTCCTTCAGAACTATTTCTTAGATTATTTCCTCCTCCCTTGGTGATTCTTCAACGATACTCGGGCTCGTGGGAGGATTTTCTGGCTATCTCTTACTTATCCTCTCACTCTTGTCAGCTCTGAAATACATAAAGGTCTACCTTTTTCTCTTTGCGCTCAGAGGAGCTAAGGTGGAAACTACCTCTTTGTCTTGAGGGAATGTGGTGCTGTGTTGTGAGTCTGCTTCTTGCTCACTTTCTGCTACCTTTATGTCTTCTGTCTCTATTTCCATTTCTTTCGTTTCTCCTTAGCCCTTTGTCTCTTCCTCTTCTTCTTTTGGTTCCTCTTCTTCTTCTATTTCTTCTTCCTCTTCTGGTTCTTCTTCCTCTGTTGGTTCTTCTTTTGGTTCCTCTTCTTCTTCTCTAAGGCTAGAAGTGGAATTCTTCCTTCTTTCCTGCTCATATTTATGAAAGAGGACCAGGTCATGGGTAGGGTGACATTGTTCTGTTGCTGTTGTTACATGCTGTCTAAAAATCCGCGGCTGAAGTTCACTGATGCTGCACTGTGGGCTTCCGTCAGTCTTTCCCCCTTTAAAAATTTCTAGTTTACAGGTTTGGATGATACCGACCCTCTTTATTATTAGACTAAGCAGCTAATTTTTTTTTTTTTTTTTGAAGCACTTATGTAACGTGACTCAACTCCAATTTATGTTGTAGACAGTTGGACCCTCTTCTTGTTAACTAGTTGATACTGCATGTCTCCTCCTCTCGTCCTCCTCCACTCCAAATGATTTTTATTTTTTTTTGTTGGCCCAGGTGGCATGTACTTCTAGTTTTTCAGTCATACTTCACGGTGGTGGCCAAGTTAATTGGCCACCTTTTTTCCTCTTAAACTCTTAGTCTGCAAATTTAATTATTTTTGGCCATTATGAATGCATAGCGAGGGGTGAGGGGCTATACATGAGCTTAACAATTACCATCAAGGCGTTTGTAGGAGTTGTAATTTGGAGACAAGCCTCTTATATGTTGTGTTCTTCCTTATTTTCCTATTTTCTGAGTGAGCAACTCGTTGAATGAGAAACTCTTTGAGTGAGTTCCTGATCTTTCTTGTTGTTTATTCCCATTGTAGATGTTGCATGGGGCTGCTCCAGATGCCATGGGTGGCACTCTTGTCTTTCCCGAGGTCTACTTTATCAGCTCCTCTCTTTGTTTTTTCTTTTTGTTCATGAACAAATTTTTGAGTTGTAGGAATTCCCTGATGTCTCTAGCAATCTGTGTTTTGTTTTCCTTGCTACATTGTGCTCAGGAATGGAGAAATGTGGTGTATCGAGGTGATGGAGGAAATTATGAAAATGAATGGAGTAAATGATGGGATGGATGGTAAAATAGAATAAGGGAAAAGAATATGAATGCTTTTCTGTGTTTCCAGAAACCATTAATAACTTGCAAAACAACAAACACAAAAAACACGGAGATGCAGATGTATATATTTTTTATTTTTATTGAAAGAAAGTGGGCTGCCTCCATGAAGGTTTTCAACCCACAAACTTGCCTTGGGCGCCTCAGAGAGGTTTTCACCCATGGATATTTATTCTCTTTTTCTTTTGTTTTTTATTTTTTGAGAGCAAGTGAGATGCCTCCATCAAGGTTTTCAGCCCAAAATCTTGTCTTGGGTGCCTCAGAGAGGTTTTCACCCATGGATCTTTTTTTTTCTTTAGGAGGTGTGGGAAACTATGGATTTTTCCATCACATACACCTCTCTTCTTATTGAATTTATGAACTCTGCACTTGACAAAGGCTTCTTGTAAATTTTAAATATGTGACCATTGACAAGCAAGGGGATTCCTTCCTCATATTTGGTTCTGATTTGAATTGCGCCATTATCAAAACATTTTTCCACTGTGTAAGGTCCCAACCATATTGTCATCAACTTGCCTCTGAAATATTTTCTTTCTTGGAAGGACTTTTCTTTGATGTTCGTGTCATGCCAGACCTTCCTTTGCAGTTGAACTACCTCCGTGTGAAGAAGTGCTTGCATTCTAAACTCATCCAATCCATTTAGTTGCAGCAACCTCTCTTTTTGGGCATTTGATAGATCTAGATTAAATTTAGCTGCCATTCTTAAAGTATTGAATTCAAACTCAACTGTAAGTAGAACCTTCTTACCATAGACTAGTTCATAAGGAGTGAATCATGTTGATGCCTTCCAAGTAGTGTTGTAGGCCCAAGTAGCTTCTACTAATCTGTCTACCCAATATTTTCTATTGATTCTCACAACCTTGGTGAGGATGCTCTCTAAAGCTCTTTTATTTACTTCTACTTGGCCATTCGCCTAAGGGTGATATGTAGTAGAAGTTCTATGCTTAATCTTGTGCTTCCTCAAAAGATTCTCAATCAGGTGAGAGGTGAATTGTGCTCCATTATCAATGAATATTTCTCTAGGGTATCCAAACTTGTAAAACCAATTATCTCTCAGGAATTCTGCTACTATATTTTTAGTTTCTACCTTCACTGCTTTTGTTTCAACCCACTTTGTCAGGTAATCAGTGCAGACTATGATATACTTATTTTCTCTTCCGAATGCCCTGAAGACCAGTATAAGACTACTTTCATCTTCTCTTGGGGTACCTTTGGTTATAGAGTCCTACCGTCTAGGTTGTGCAATGCCCCAAATAACTTCCAAAGAGCTGTCTTGAGCATATTTTCTGAGTTATTCCATGACTCTGTCGAAATCTACATGGATGATTTCACACCATGTGGGGATGACTTCCAAGAAGCTATCTCCAATTTGGGTAAAGTACTAAGAAGGTGCATTGAGATGCATCTCTCCTTGAGTCCAGAAAAGTGTGAATTCCTAAAGAAAGTAGGGGTTGCATTAGGACACTTCATATCCCAAGAAAGAATACAGGTAGACCCGAACAAAATCACTATCATCAAAAGGGTAGCTTCTCCTTAAAAGCAGAAAGATGTCTAGAGTTTCTATAAAGGGAAAATGGAAATGGTATTTCTTGGTGGCTTTGTTAAGTTCTCAATAATAAACACAAATTCTCCACTTCCCATTCTTATTTGGGGCTAGGACAAGAGGAGATACCCACTCACAATCGGATATAGGATATATGAACACTGCATCCAATAGTCTCTGTAGCTCTTCTTTGACTATGTCCTTCAGAGCCGGGTTCATCCTTCTTTAAGGTTGTCTCACAGGCTTGCATCCTTCTTTGATGTAAATATGATGTTTTCACACTAAAGGATGCACCCCTTTCATGTCCTTGTAATCCCAAGAAAATGCATCTAGATTCTCTTTCAAAAGCTGGCATAGTTGCTTATCTTCTTCATTCGAGAGGTTTGGGTTGATTTTCAGATATCTGAATGGGCCAAACTCAATAGCCTTGCTGGATTCAGAGGTTGACTCAACTGAGTGCACTTCCATCCAAGGTTGGATTTCAGATTCTTTAACTAAGGTTTCGACAGGAATGTTAGTGGAGGACTAGTTTTAAATGGCATGGTCGATGATTTCATCTTCATCAAGCTGACCCCCTCGAAGAATAGAATCTATGGTACACATAGGGGCAGTGTTATATAAATCATATTCTTCATCCTCCAACCATATATGGAGATCATGATCAATGGAAGGCTGGGCTGGAGGATATAACACCAGATGTTTAGACAAAGGCCCATTTTTTATAGTCATGTTTCCGGCCCGACAACTAATATAAGCATCTGCAGTGGCTAACCAAGGTCTCCCTAAGATGAGGGGATAACCATTAAACCTGGTCTTTGGTTGCAGGACCAAAAAATCTATAGGATACTCCCAAGAGTCAATGCTAACCACAACATCCTCAAAAATTGCTTCAGGAGTTACTGTGGACCGATCTGCAAGTTGTAGAAATGTTGTGGTTTTCCTCAAAGTCCCTTGGAGATTAAGTTTCAACATATTTTCCTTGATCATGACATTAATGGTATCCCCTAGATCAATCAGATTTTTTGGGACTATGATACCATCTATATGCACATCAACAACTGGACTACCAGGGTTCTGGTACTTTAGAAATATCACCCTCCCCAGCATTAGGTTAGACAATTGTCCTACCACATTGAGGGTGGGGGTATCTCTCTTCCTTCTCCCAAGTTTCTTGAAGCAATTTTCTTTGATGAGCCTCTTGTAGATAGGGAAATCATTAATGGCCTGGAGAAGTGGTATCTTTACACAAAAATTTTCCAATTCTACCAGGAGTTTAGTCTCCTTTGGGGTGTGGTGACTAGGGTGGATCAAGTGATCAGGAAAAGGAGGTTGTTGGATCTGGGTGTTACCTTCTTCCTTTTCCTCCTCAACCTCTATAGGTGGAGATGGAGGATGGTTATTTGGGAGTACTCTTCCCGACCTAAGATTAACCTCCTGTATCTCCACAACATAAGCTAGATAGGATGTTTCTCCACTGGGAGCCTGTTGTGCATGTCTGTTGTTCGGGTTTGGATTGGGTTGTGTAGGTATAGGTAGCATAGGTGGAGCAACATGAATAAGCTGAGGTTGGGTTTGGGGTGGAGGCATTAGAGAAGGTGGTTGATTATGTGGAGGCCTCCACCCTTGGGATGGATTGTTCCACTGAGGTTGTTGTGGAACATACTGCTGGAATGGTTGGTTTACTAGTTGAGGATGATATGAAGGGTTGTAAGGCCAAATAGAAGGTGTAGACCAGGATGGAGGAGTGGGGTTGTACGAATGTTGCATGGGTTCACTCTGATTGTTGTGATAGTAAGAGTAAGGTGCACCTTGAATTCCTTGTTGATATGGCTGAGGGCCTTGAGGCCTTCTCTGGTTGATGAAACAGAGTTGCTCTGGCATTGCTTCCCCACCTTGATATACAACCTTAAGTCTAGGTAAGGAGGGACACTTTTATGTGGCATGATTCTCCTCACAGACTAAGAAAACCTTTATGACATTCAGTGGACATTCATTTCTTGGGTGTTTTCAGGTACATCTAGGACAAAATATGGCCAGGGCTCTCTCTGCTTCCTCTTGCTTATTTTTAAGCTACATTATGTCCATTTTCAAAGCAAGGGTGTGCAACATGTCACTCTTGAAGTCCTCCAACATACTCACAATATCATGTTTGATGGAGGTGGAAGAGGAAGGGGTATTGGATGTAGTTTGGCTAGCTCTTCCCTTCTTCCTAAATGCCCTAGAATGGTTTTGAAATACATTTTTAATTGTTTCATAGGGTTTTTGGTAGATATCTCCTCCTGATAGCATATTCAAGGTTTCTATCATCTCTTCTTTGATCCCTCGAAGAAGTACAATTTTAAGGGAGTTAGGATCAAGAGTACAGTTGGCTCTCTTATAGTTCAATTGAAACCTCTCTTCATAGTCCTCTAAGAATTCATCCGGACCCAGAGTCATACTAAAGATCTCATCCTTAGTTTCCTTGGACCTACAGTAGTCTTTGTATTTGTTGTTGAAGGTCTCTTCCATCTATGCCCAGGTAGTGATGATATCCCTAGGCAAACCCATGAACCAGCGCAAGGTTGCATCCTTAAGGGTGGAAGGGAATAGCTTCAACTTCTGATCACCAAAAGTGTATTCATAATTCCTACAAAAAAAAAAAAAATTCAAACATGAATGTGCCAGGATCCTCATAGGTAAGTCCATGGAAGTGTGGAAGAGCTGAGGGGCTAATGTTTTTCATCTTAGTTTCCCCATCTTCCTCTCTTATGGGAAAGGCTCTCTGGATCCCAGCCATGGTTAAGATATGTGAAGCAGGTCCCTCATTTGGACCAAGGTCTTCTTCTTCTTCCCCAATAGGTTCCTTAGAGTATTCAAAAGGCTCTCCTATAGGAATTCCAGTCTCACTGCCACCGAATAAGAGTGAAGGTTGGCTAGGAGGTGATGTGGGGGTTTTAGGTAATATTTGTCTTTGAGTATTCCTACTCCTACGAGGCATGAAAATCAGATCTTTTTGTATTTTTTCAATATTTCTGAAATGGCATGAAAAGAAAGGAAAGCAGAAAAGAATGCTAAAATAAAATAAAAACATCTACTAGACACCTCCCCGGAAACAACGCCAAAAAGTGGTGAGCCCTGGTATTGCACCAAGAGTGCTGCAACTCATAGGGGATGCCCTACTTTACTTTATCAACCCAAGGTTCGTACAAACTTGGAGGTGACAATGCTATATACACAACAGATGCATTCTATTCATGTCATTCTCTTTTGCTTTACGAAAAGGGTGTTATTTCTTAAACTATGATAAATACTGAAAAGTAAATTGCTAGAAGGAAATTATAGAAAGGAAACTAAATTAATTTGTATAAAGGAAATGATGGAAATGAAACTAATTTAATGTGTAGAATTGAAATGGCAGAAAGGGAACTAACTTAATTTGTAGAAAGGAAATGATGGAAATGAAACTAATTTAATGTGCAGAAAGGAAACTAATTTAATCTGCAAAAGGAAATGACTAAAAAGAAACTAAACTAAGCTGCACCTAGCTAGGCCAATCGGCTAAACACACCCTACTTATCCTATGATCTATATACCATTCTATTATGCTTCTAACCATGCAACTATTCATGATAAACTAAACATGACAAAGTGTGGCTTGCATTTTGGAGGAAAATGGGTTAAAGGTGCTAATGGAGGGCTCAACACATGAAACAAGGCTTAGAGGTGGAAAGAGCGGGTTTAAACATTATTAAAGATTTATTATAGCGCAAAAATGCTTTGCAGCGGAATGATTTGAAAAGTGCGATGGTAGACAGAAGTGCGATATGCGATATGTGATATCGCAATCGCAATATTGGAAAGTTAGAGTATCCGAAGTGATGTTTGCGAGCGGGAGAGAAATGCAAAATGCGATGGGGTAGAAGTTGTGAAGTGCGAAATGCGATGGGGTAAAAACTGTGATTTGTGATTGGTGGAGTACGAATAATATCGCAATCGACGTCGAGAGCGGTAAGTCTTAAAAGAAAATGGAAAAGGTTGCGAAATGGGATTTGCGATAGGTGACGTGGCGGTAGGACCAGTGGCGAAGTGCGATGACAATATCGCAATTGGCATTGGGAGTGATAAGTATTAAAAGAAAATGGAAAAGCTTTCGAAATATGATTTGCGATTTGTGATGTGGCGAAGCACGAAGGATTATCTTAATCGGCGGTTGGAGCAGTAAGTGTTAATGGGAACCGAAGAAAAGATGTGATTTGTGATGTGTGATGTGGCGGAGTTATCGCAATCGGCGTTAGAGGGGTAAGTCTTAAAAGAAAAAAGGAAAAGGTCGCAAAGTGTGATTTGCTATTTGCAAAGTATGGTAGCGAGAGTTTCGATGAGGAAAGGTGGAGGTCGAATTTCAATGGTTTTCAAGCGTTTTGCATTAAAAAGGGTAAGGCAACCATGAACAATAAGAACAAAGGAATAAGGGAGGCTAGATATTTTAAGTGTTTTTAGGGATAAAAGGTGGTTGGGGTAGTGAGAATAAGTGGGAAAAAGAGGAAATGAAGGGCATAATAGTAGTGTACAGATTGTGAAGACAGATATGGAGAATGAAGCGGGGAGGCACCACAGAGCTGCTATGGGGTTTTAACAATAATTTCTGCTATCAACCTGCTAACTTATGCACAAAGAAACAAAAAAATGCATAAAAATAAAATGCAAAGGGAGACTGAAAAATGGTAATGCAACTCTACTTTTAATCTCATAAACAGTGAATAGAGATCAGTTTTTGGGTCAGCTTTTTGGGTTCTCCCTCCTCGAGCTCTATTGATAGAGATGAGAAGGGGGTCTTGATCCAAATTTTTTTTGGGTTTTTCTCCTCTCTTCTGTTACTCACAAAAAAATGACCTACAACATCACACTGAAAGAAAAACTAAATAGCAACTTGAAACATAAATGAAATTATCAAAAGCGGAACAAATGAAATGACAGAAAGCATAGAACAAATATAGTAGAGAGGCTAAGGCACATGGATTTGACCCTAACCCACGAGCCTAGCTCTCTGAAACTTAAATCAATAAAATGAAATAAGTATGCTCATTTCATAAAATAATAGCCTTATACATTTCTGAATGTTTGATCACTGAGTAAAATAATAAAAATCTCAATAGCTTGCAACAAAGTTCCAACCCTTCATAGCTCTAGCTTTGCTCTATTGATTCTACAGAGAAGCTACCAACAGCTCCCTAGAAAATAGTGATTGAGTCCACTTGACTCCAAGTAAACAAAGATTGATTGCACTCCTCTTTGAGTTGCTTGGCTCCCTCTGGAACTCGAATTGTTGGAGAGAATCCTTGGGGATCTTTTGGCTACCTTTGGAATTCAAATTGCTGGAGAGAATCTTTGGGATTATTTGGCTGCCTTTGAGAGTTAAGGAGGGTGGAAAATACTCCTATAATTTCTCCTTGTTGTCTCCTCCAAATCTTGATGATAAATTCCTTATAAAAATGCTCATAATTCATGATTTTCTGCACTCAAGCTCATATTAGGCACTCAGAATATGTTAGCTTAATCACCACCTATACTAGCATCATAAAACCAAATAATAACAAAAATGCAAGAAAAAGAGATTTGAGAAGGCAAAAAGGTGGCCATTAACCCCTTCAAATATGTCTAATGATGGATCTCGTCAGCATCTTCAATATTTTTTTTAGGGTCATCTTCCAGATACAAAGGGGGTTGTATTTGGTATTTTTGATCCTTCCTTTCTCTTTTTAGGAGTTTTAAAGGGGCCCTCCTATACTAGGGGTTAGATTTCGTATTGGGACCTTGTTGAACTTGTCGAGCAGGGTTTTTTCTCTCCAACTCCAACTTCACAAGTTTGTTTGATAAATTTCTAATTAATTTGTTCATCTCGTCTAACTTTTGTTCTTGGGTTTCTTTTACTTGGCTAGAGAAGCTAACTTCTTCCTTTCCCCTTATTTTATCACCATTTTCTCCCTTTATTTTCCACTTTTCAGTGGATGGAAAATTTTCTTCAACTTCCAAAGCATCAATTTAGATTTGATCTAGTGTGTGGGATTTCCTTTCCCTGGGGGTGAACCCAAAGTCTAGCTCAAAGGATACAATAAAGACCACTTTAGCATCTGCATGTGGAGGTTTATTATTAGCATGGAAATTATTATATAGTTTATTAAACCTTTTTATAAATTATGATACATCCTCATTATGTCTTTTCTTTATTTCATTTAACTTAGTGAGGACATACCCATGATCCTTCTTTTCTCCCCATTTTTGCATGAAAGATTTCTCCAATTCCTCCCAAGTATTCATTGAGGCATTTGGTATGGTTTTGAACCATTTTCTAACTTCCCCACCTAAATATTGAACAAAAAGTCTCAGGACTACATCAATATGCTCTACATTTAATTCTCAGAAATTCACATAAGACTTCTATGTGTTTTTAGGCTGAAATATCATCCTCCCCAGTGAATCTCGGTAGGAGCTTAGGATAATCTTGAGGCATTCCATTAAAAGGTTGATGAAAGTGAAGTGGAAAATATTTTTTAAGTAAGAAGCTAGGGACAACCATATTTTGTAATGGAGGTCGGAAAATATTTGCAACAAGTCTCAGTTGAGGAATTGTGTGAACAATACCTAGCTGGACTTGGAATGAAGTGTTAGTAGGGATATAAGAAGGATTGGAAATAAGAATATCCTTTATTTATTCAGCTTCTAGATAGGTAGGAAACACGAACGTTAGGATCCTGATTGAGGTCTCTCTAGCTTCACGTTTCGGAACGTAAGAGCCTAGCGGAGGAAAATGTTCTTCTGAATACTCCAAAACTTTAGATGAAGACTCAGGATATTTTATCTCGACATTTTGTGAGCTAAAATTCAGGGCTTCAAGGGCTAAGATCATAGGATCTAGATTTCTATGGGTTATTTCTTTCCAAATTATTTTAGAGACAATTCTCTATAGTTCAAATACAAGGGGATTTTTCTTTTGTGAAGAATCAGAGCGCTTATGAGGCGTCCTAAAAGGCAGGATGGCCAACTGAAAAGCTTTACAGTGGAGTCTCCCAGGTGAGAGATATCAATTCACACTTCCTATGCTCACCTATCATAAGGAATGCACAAATGTCTTACCCAGGTAAAATATTCTGATTTGGTAGCCGAAAATGACACAAGAAGATGCTTGGTTTCCTAGAGACAACCTTCAGGTTGAAAGAGGTCAATTCCTAGGAAATCTTAGAGTGTGTGAAATATTTATTCTTAGGATCCAAAATTTGAAAAATACGATAAATTATAGTTGGTTCAGATATCTCTTCCAAAGGAAGATTCAATCATAAGCACACATTTAATACTCTTTTAAAGGACTTACATTTAGATCTGGTGGCCTACTTGCAGAAACATGTGTTTATTTTAGTTGTTGTAGTATAGGTGAAAGAGGAACGTAAAGAAAATAAACTTAATGCAGAGGTATGATACTAGAATCCTGTGCACCAAAAGTCAACAAAAAACATGGATTAGACCCTGTAAATGAAAATTAATAGGCAACAAAGTACATATTAAGAGCATCCAACCTCACACATCACAGACATCGTTTATCATATAATGACATAGATGAATCTAGGAATTATAGGTTAAGTTCAAAAACTACAATTACAAACAATCTAAGAGGAAAGAAATGCATATTGAAACAAACAAATGAAAGATTACATACTACACATTTAATGCATTTGGAATCACCATCACTTCTTTATTAATCCTCCAAAAAAGCATACATCTACAGATCTTGAAGCACTTGAGAAAATTCACAGTTCAGAGTTGCCTTTAGAACAAAAATTCGGAACCCATTTAATGAATCTCTTAAGCAGTTTTATAGGGTGTCATAAAAAATATATCCTTACAAAATATTCCTTCTTTATCTTGTTGTAACTACCTACTCACTAAATTTTTCGAGCATGCTACTAGCACAATTGTCCTAATTATCATAAAAAAAACTTTGATTACATTCTTGAAATAAAATATTTATAAAAGCTTCAGAATAACATAAGGTGTCATGATTGACACAGAAAAATATCTTCATTGTGGGCCTATCATTTGCTTTGGAAAGGATCCTGGATTAATTATTTGAAATTGAGGTGGACACTTCTACCACAAAGTTGGGTTTAGAAAGGGAGAGCGAAAATAACTATGATATGCTATCTTAAGGTTTATAAAGTCAGTAAATTTTGGCCTGTCAGTGAACCAAGTATTTACCATTCACAGTAACTGGAAGTCCATCCTTGTAAATCTCACTATAGTCCTCCTTTGAGGGTGGAAGTATCCTCACGAGAAGAGTTTGCTTTGCCCTGATTCCCTCGATCGTCCAGATAGCTGGGCAATCGAACTCTAGTTCTTATGTAAAAGTTTGAATAAAATGCAGCCAAAAATTTCAACAGGTCACCTAAACACTCCTCGACTTTGGCCCCAATTACTTCTTTCTGAATCATCTTGGATATTTCCATGATTTCCCAATCCTATCAACAATATCCGTGGTCCTCAGCTCACCAGTTGGTTTTTCATTTAGGTACTTGATAAAAAAAAATTGTTGTTTTGACGATTTTTCCATCCTCCTCTTTGGCTTATATGATAAAGAACTCAGTATCCTTGACAATAATATTCTTCTCTACGACTAGGGTGTCATGAAACCAGCTCACAAAATACAAGAAAAGATAGATCAACGCTATAAAATTCAGCCTCTTCAAGGGGGAAACCTCCTTTACATTACATAAATGAACAATTCTCGGATGTTACAAATGAAAAAACTCCTTTCTATATTTATGATTCCATGGGTTCACAATATAATCCTAGCCGACCTAACAATAATAATGTAAGGGCACAACAATAACAATAGTGGGATTTTATGGGGCGCAATAATAACAATATGGGGACTACAAGGGTACAACAATAACAATAAGGGGGCTACACTAACAACAATAAGGGACTAAACTCGTAATATAGGGACCTAACATGCCCCTCTCCTTCAAAAAAGTGGTGTCCTCAACGCATGAGTAGTTATGGATGCTTCTATATAAAATTATCATCCTCCCATTTGGAATATTCAGTGGGTAAGTTCTTACACTTAATGAGATACTTTGAAATTGATCGGTTTCATAGCTATCAAGTTCTTGTTTCTGTGACTACTTTAGGTTCGAATATGAATTTTCCTTCCTCACCAAGTTCTGGAAATATTGTTTGAACTGGAATTTTGTCACCTATAACCTTCTTTAAGCATGAAACATGGAAAACTGGGTGCACTCGGGAAGAAGCGAGAAGCTCCAATTTGTATGCCATAGTACCAATATTTTTCAACACCTTGTAAGGACCATATTAATTTGGCAATAATTTATTATCGTTCTTATCTTTCTTGAGGTACATTTTTTTGCATGGTTGTAGACGTAAAAATACCCATACGTTTACATCAAAACTTCTCTCCCTATGATGTTGATCTGCTTTTTGTTTCATTCTATTTTGTGCCAAATTTAGGTTATCCTTTAAGAGTTGGAGAACTTGTTGTTGATGCTCGATGTGATCTTCCACTGCTTGAACCTTAGATTTTTCTCTTAAATATGATGTGATGGACGGTGGATGATATCCATAAAGTGCCATAAATGGGTTCATTTTTACTGCAGTGTGGAAGGAAGTGTTAAACCACCATTTAGCCAGAGATAACCACTTGACCCATTGTGCTTGTTTATGAGATACAAAGCAACAAAGATATCCTTCCAAACATTTTTTCACTATCTCAACTTGCTCATCGGATTGAGGATGATAAGATGAGCTATGAGCTAGTTGAGTACCTAAACAAGAAAATAATTTTGTCCAAATTTTTCCAGTGAAAATGGGATCTCTGTCGCTTATAATAATATTTGGATTTCCATGTAGCTTTTGGATTGTTTCCATAAATGCAGTAGCAAATGTACTCGCTTTAAATGTATGATATAATGCACAAAAGTGTGCATACTTGGTAAGTCGATTAACTACCACCATGATGACACTCTTTCCTTCAGACTTAGGTAAACCTATGATAAAATCCATTGAAACCTCCTCCCAATGTTGACTTGGAATGGAAAATGGTTGTAGTAGACCTGGGGTCTTAATTGTATCAAATTTATTTTGTTGGCAAACCAAACATTCCGCCACAAACTTTTGAATATCAGATTTCAGGCCATCCAAAAAAAAAATTCTTCACCCTGTGGAAAGTTTTAAAAAATCTAGAGTGTCCTCCTAAGGGAGAGGTGTGAAATTCCAAAAGAATATTTTGTTTTAGTTTGGAATTCTTACAAAGATATAAGTGATATTTGTACCATAAGGAATAATTTTCCACCTAAATTTATTCGATGTACGAGGATCTTGTTGCAAATTTTGAATGAGTGTCCACACTTCTTCGTCATTCTTCCATTCCATCCTTTCTTTGGTTATCCAATCTAGTTGGATAATAGAAATGGCACAAATCAATGCTTCCACATCCTCATCCTTTTTTGAGAGTGCATCTGCAACAAAATTTAGATTGCCTTTTTTTAGATGATTTCAAATTCATAACACGACATCTTTGTGACCAATTTTTTCTACTCTTTTTACGATAGTCTTTGTTCCAAAAATTATTTAAGACTATCATGATCATTTTTTACCTTGAAGTGTCTTCCTATTAGGTAAGGCCGCCATTTATTTAGTGCATGTAGTATTTCCAACATTTCCTTCTAAAAAATAGCTTTTTGTAAATACTTTCCTTTGATTGGACAACTTTTAGAAGCAATGGGTCTTCCTTATTGCATTAAAACAACACCAATGCCATTTCTTGAGGCATCACATTCCATAATAAAGGTTTTTGTGAAGTCTTGCGTAGCTAACACCGGTGCTTGGCACATTGCCTCTTTAAGATGTTCAAAGGCCTTAGTTACTAGTCCATGAAAATGCATCTTTCTTCAATAATGTTGTTAGAGGTGCTGCAATTATCTCATAATTCTTAACAAAATTGAGATAATACCATGTTAACCTGAGAAATCCTCACAACTGCTTTATGGTTGTGGGGAATTTCCATTCCTTAATGGATTTAATTTTGTTAGGGTCTACCTTACCACCCTCCAACTCTTGTACTCCAAAGAAACATTTGGAGGTTCTTGCATATAATTGTTTCTCCTCCAATAGTTTGAGCACCCAGTAAACATGTTGAACATGATCCTTCCAAGACCTGTTGTAGATTAGTATATCATCGAAAAATACTTACACAAATTTTCTAAAGGTTTGATAATGGAATTCATCAACCCTTGAAATGTAAAAGGTGCATTCGTAAGGCCAAAAGGCATGAACAAAAATTCATAATGACCCTCATGAGTTTGAAATGTTGTTTTCAGAATGTCTTCAGTCATCATTCTAATTCGATGATATCCTGAATGGAGATCAACCATGGTGAAATAAATTTCTCCATGTAATTCATCCAATAATTCATCAATCACAGGAATGGGAAATTTATATTTAATAGTGAGATTATTGATCTCCCTATAATCCTGACACATGCACCATGATCCATCCTTATTGTGCACCAATACTACTGGAGCAGAGAAAGAACTTTGACTAGGTTGAATTATACCATCCTCTAGCATTTCTGCAATCATATGTTCAATTTCGCTCTTTTAGACATAAGGATATATGTAAGGCCTGATGTTTGGAGTAACACTTCCTGGAATCAAATAAATAGCATGATCATGATCACAAATAGGTGGGAGTCCTTTGGGATTTTCAAACAACTTGGAATGATTTTCCAAGACTTGTTGGAAACCTGGAGAAATAAATGATTTTGATGTTGGAACTTCTAGTGAGCATAATTGTGCAATTACGCCTCGTTGTTATTTCTTCAGAAGTTTTTTCATGACATTAGAGCTTATTATCTTTCTCAGATTCCCTATGATACCCCATCATTCAACTTCCTTTCCTTTCGAAAAAAAAATCAAGAAAAGTTCTTGAAAATTAAAATCTATCGTCTGCAAAGATTGTAACCATTGTACTCCTACTACAACATCAGCACCACCCATTGGAATGGAAAGATTTGGACTTTTCAATACATATTCCCCCATGGTTAGCTTGATATTATGGCACTTTCTAGATCATTTTATAGTTCCTTTATTTGCAACCATCAATTGAAACTCTGGTGTTGGGTATAGGAAGAAGTTCAATTCCTTGGATACCTTACAATGAATAAAATTATGGGTACTACCTGAATCAATCAACACTATTACATTTTTCTTCTTGACATGTCCTTCTATCTTGAGAGTTGGAGCAGTGGTAATTCCTGCCAATGCATTACAGGATATGGTCAAATTCATTTCTTCTTTCTCTAAGGTTGGTTCCTGGTGTATATCCTCTTCTTTTGAATTTTCTTGTTCATTTTCTTCCTCCTCTTCACAATCTATGTAAAATAATTTCTTCTCAGCACACTTATGACCTTTAGTGTATTTTCTATCACAATTGCAGCAAAACCCTTTTTCTCTTTTTTCTTCCAATTGTTGTGGTGTCAACCTTGCAGATTGTGGAATTATAGTATTAGCAATACTTACATCTTTATAGTTGCAAGTGGTAGGCTTCCTTGTCACCATAATTTTGCTTTCATTTTTTCTTGTCAACTTGAATGCCTTCTCCAATGAATCAGGTTCCCAAAGGTGAACCTCATGTTGGATGTTATCCTTTAAATTCCCTATGAAGACATCAATCATGTGTTTCTCTGGAATATTAGTTACCCTTATATTCAATTTTTGGAAGTCCTCAATGTGTTCCACCATTGAACCCTTTTGTTTGAGATTTATCAATTGGATAAAGAATGTGTTGCTCTTTGTATCTTCATAATGTGTTATCATTTCCTCCATAAAAATTAACCAGGTGACAATATGTTTATGAGAGAATATGCATCGATACCATACAATCGTATTTTTTCTAAATATAAAGTTGAATATATATACCTTTTGTGTGTTTTTCACATTGTGGAGATCAAAATATTGCTCTATCTATAGTATCCATGTTACAGGATCCTTTCCATAAAACTTACTCATATCGATATTTGGAATATGGTGGGTCTTCAGTCCAACATTAGAGTCTATTAAATCATGATTAACATTTATTTTTTTCTCATCATGAGTTTCCTCTACAACCTTTTCACCATTAGGAATCATTTCTTGTAACCACTTTTTCAAACCTTCCATGCCTACTTTTAGATCATTCTTCAGGTCTTCCATGTTGCCTTTCATTTTTTCATCGATCTTAGTTTCCATGCCATCAATCTTAGCTCCCCTTCCACTCTTCAAAACTCCCATCTTAGCTTCCATGCCTTTCTTCAAACGATACATCTTAGCTTCCATTTTATTTTTGGTTACTTTTTGCGAGAGCGAAATTTGTTGCACTTGGTATCATAATTTTGATATATCATGTTGCACTTCTTCCTCTTCATGCATCATAGTAGAGGTTTATGAGGGCTTAATGAGTGTGGAATTATTTTTGGGAGTTGCTCGCTATTGATAGTTTTGTATCTTTGTGATTTTGGATCCCTGAGATTTTAACTTTGGACCTGTATTATCCCTTTGTGTCTTCTTTCCAATGCCATAGGTCAGACCTGATTTGAATTCTTCAAGGAAAATTTATGCCTGATCTCCCACAATGACCTAATTATGGACTAGTTTAGTAGAGCACACTTGTACGATGTGCCATGTGTCACTGTTTTGTCTTTTGGCTCTGAAATTGATATACAAGAAACTAGAGTCCATGAAATCTCAGAATTTTTTTACATAATTCGAATCATATTCTTAGAGAGCAAGTTATGATTATTTTCCGAAGGTCACCTCTTTGAGATGAAATTTGGGAGTTTGCAAAAACCCTAACTTCCTCAGATCATATCTCTGAAACTATAGCGAAAAAAGATATGAAATTTTTACATGACATTCCTTAGGATTTCAGCTCAAATGGGTTTTTTTCAGCTTCTGAAACTTCATAGAACAAAAGATATAAAGAAAATTCCACAATGGCCAATTTGCATCAATGAAACCCTAGAATCCAAAGCTCTGATACCAAATGTTATGAAACTAGCTCACAAAATAGAAGAAAAGATAAATCAACGACTTAGAATTTAGCCTCTTCGAAGGGGAAACCTCCTTTACATTACATAAATGAACAATTTTTGGATGATACAAATGACAAAACCTCCTTTCTATATATAGGAATCCATGGGGTCACAATATAATCCTAGCCGACCTAACAATAATAATGTAAGGGCACAAAAATAACAATAATGGGATTTTATGGGGCACAATAATAACAATATGGGGACTACAGGGGTACAACAATAACAATAAGGGGGCTACATTAACATTAATAAGAGACTACACTAGTAATATAGGGACCTAACATAGGGTAAATTTCTCCCATGTGTTCTTCATTTCATAGATGATCTCATCCCAGATTAATTTCTTGGACTCAATTAGTGTCATATTTTGTTTTAATCTGTTATTCAACTTTGTGATCATGTCATTGGCATCCTTAAAAATTTTGTTTACTTGTTCTGCATTTCTTTTGGTTGTCTCAAATTGTTTCTCCTCTTATGTGAGAGCACGTTGAGTACTCTCCACATAACTTTGCACCTTCTTAAGCTCATTTTCATATAGTTGTAGCCCTGTGAGGACCTATTGAGGCCTCAGAAATTTGTGGCAACAACAAAGGGGGATAACCACCAGTCTGGACCTTAAAGAAGTTCCTTTTCCGTTTGGGATAGTGGCTCTGACTAGGTGTGATGGGACCAGTTTCCCAGTTTTTGGTTTTTTAAGACAATTTGTGGGATTTATTTTCAAAACATTTTAAAATGATGAATTACTATAAACTAAGACAAATTTATTTCTAAGTGTAAAACTTTGAATTAAATTTAATCTAACCTGGGGATAATATTTAAATGTGATCTAAAGAGATATCTATTCAATCTATGATGATGAAATCATCACAGATTTAATAGAATTATTATTTTGTAAGATGATTCTCTTGAAAAACAGTTAATCAAAAGAAAATGAAAGATATATCGCATTTATCTAATGACCATGTATAAAATAACTAATTTCTACCTTTATATCGTACAATAGTGCAACTGATATTTCAGATAAAAAATAATTAATTCTATATATGATTCATGAAAGTTGAGTTCATCACTAACATTCAGAAATAAAAATAACATACATGATAATAGTACCAGATGTGTATTACTTCTGCTTATCGGATTAGTGATAATAGGTCGTATCCAATTCTTCAATGAAAGAGTCATTCAAAGAATACATAAGTGCACCAACAGTGATTCAACGAAATGATATTTATAACTGAAAAAGGCCATGTTCCATTACTTCATCAAGACATTCACAAACTTACTTAAAAATAAGCATTCTTTGCAAATGTTCTTAACAAAATCTTGGACCCTTCTCTAAATGCATGAGAAGGGTTTAAATACTAAAACTAACTAAAAACTAATTAAATAATTTACAAAAATGTAGAGGAGGTTTCAAACAACCTTTCTCTAAAACTTAACTTGAACAATAATCTAGGAATTTAGAACTAATAATCCTGACTTTATGGATCATGTATTTCTGTGTGATCACGAAGTTGCTAGACATCTAGCATTGTCTTGAGCTGAGCTGGCTAAGATATTCGTGATCGAATTTGGTCCTTGAAGATAGCATTTGAGATTGTCAACTGAGACTTTTGGGCTAATTCTATGAGAAATAGAAGAGTTTGCTACTGATGATAAGGTTTGATCAGAAAATTCCAATAATTTTCCTGATCAAACTTATTGACTTTCTTGATTATTTCTTCCTGTTTTTCTGCTCTTTGTGTCCATTTTAATTCCACTTCTTTTGTTATTTAAAACACATCAGACGTGCTTTCTTCAAGAATTCATGTTTTAAACAATTGGTCACATAAGAAATGTATAACCTCATTTGATTTGCTGGATGTCTTGGTCACTGCTCTTTCTGTTTGGATGATCTATGCTTCCCATTCTGTAAATAATAATTCCTTTTGAAGCTTGTCTATTTGTGGTAGATTAGCTTTCTTTCCTATATCTGAGTTTTGCCACTGAATGTGTTCTTCAATTTTCTTTTTAAGTTTCTCACATTCTAGTTTTTGGATTGCAATTTGCTGAATCATTATTTTATTGGAATCACAATAGGAATCAATTGTAGAAGCTTTATGACAAAATATTTTTTGTTGTTTCTTTATCAAAGCATTTATCTCAAGTGCTTCTTTAATGAAATTTTCTGATTGTGATTGATTCTGTAACTCTGCCATGTCTTTTTCCAGCTGTGTTTGTTTCTCTTTAAGCTCTGCATGATGTTCTAACTTAATATTTTCAATATATTTATGGAACTGCGCTGCACTTTCTCTGATTTGTTCAGTAGCCTTGAATTTCTCTGCATCTAACATCTGTTCTAACTCTTGTATTCCGGATTATCTCTGTTTCAACAAGGTTCTAACTTCAGTCGCCTTATCTACAGTGGTTGTGGCATAAGCTCCTGCATATTGTGAAAAAATAGTCAGATGATCAGTGGGATCCTCTAATGAATCCTTCTAAAGGACATCAACTGATTCATATGTCGTTTTAGGAGTAGTCTCATCAGTTCTTTTTATCTTATTCCTTTTAACCACAGCTTTGTGACTGGGACTGTAGAAAATATCCAATGATGGAATGTCTTCAATCTGTAGGATGATTTGATCTATATAGTAAGCCAGAATGATTTCTTTGCTTTGTGTTGTTGGGATTCTCTGTAGAGGGTTGACAATTTCAACTATTTTCTGAGAAGGGTCTGGTGTTTGAAAACTTATTGCTTGGTCAGTATTGACCTTTTCTTTAGGAATGCTTATTTCTTGGGAAAATTGTTCCCATTCATTCACCAGGTCTTTACCTTGAGATGATTTAAACTGATCTACCGTGCTCTGGTCCTTTTGAACTGCCTCTAAATTTGATTTAGTGCCATTGTTCTTTGTTTTAACTTGCAACTCTATTTCTTAAAGAATTTGGTCGATTTCCAAATTTGGTTTTGTAGATTTAGATTCATCCTCAGATTGAACTAACTTATCAGAGTGCTGTTGAGACTAACCAAATTCATTTTGAAAGCCATCTTTCATTTCTTCATCGAGACTGACACTTGGCATATGTTTTTCTTCTTCAATTACTAACAAATTTAAAGGGACATTTTTCAATCTCTCATTTCTATATACCTGAAAGGCTTCAGCCTCTTCTTGACTTGATTGAATAGAAATCCTTTTAGCAATATCATAAAAATCTTCGACTCCTTGGAAGAATTCATCAAATTTGTCTTCTTCTTTTATGAAAGGCTTTGTTTTGAGTTTTGCCATATAATTTTTAATTACATCGTCAGGGTCATATAACCTTCCTGGCATGAATGCTAGATTCAACATTTGAATATTAGGAACCTCTTTGTATGTATGGCCGATATTAGCCAAAGCGAAGGTGCCACACTATAGAGGGAAAGAAGGCCAAATAGCCTTTTTATCATCTTTTAACTGTTTTGTGATGCCATCGATGAGTTGATAAGCTATCTCTCTCCCAAAAAATCTATCTAGAACATATTATGGAAAAACATGTGGAAGAGAAAAACTTCCAAATACTCAAACATATGTGAATTTTTCTTTAGAAAACCATCTAGCTGTAGGAATAATATCTTTACTGACTTCTTTGGAAACCCTTGGGATCTTTTCGTTAAAAATCATTTGATACATAGGCAACATGACTCCATAACAGACTTTGTAGAAATGTAGGTGGAATTTAGAGTCCCAAAGTTCTTCATGGTATATGTGAATTGGGGTAGGGTTTTTAATGGTCCATTTCCAACCCATGATTGGAAATGTAGAAGTGAAACAAATGGAATCCATAACATAAGCAGACATGTAAAAAGGTGAATTTTCTTGAGATGAAGCATTCTTCTCATTCCTATATTCGACAATATGTTTGGCTAAATAATTGAACAAAAGGTCTGCCCAATTCAAAATGGATGAATTGATGATTGTGTCAATTAAGGGAACCCAATCTCTAGCGAACCTAGTACTATCAGGTTTAGAAAATAGCCTACACAACATACCAGCAGCATAGCAATAAGGGTAAGGGAGTTTTGTAATGGAGTATGTACCAGATTTGTCCTGTTTCAATTTCCCTTCATTGTCTTTCCATTCATGGATGAACTTGATAAGATCTGGATGTTTAGCTTTGAAAATTTGCACATATCTATTATCATACTTCTTTTGCAGAGTTGGTAGATGATACATGGCTGTCAAATATTCGGCTTTGAAAGAGCCCATAATCTCTCCTCTGGAATTCTTGAAAAATATATCTTCAATATTTAAGTTCTCAACTGCGCACTTAACCATATCCATTTAAGGCATAATCTTTGGTCTCGCAGCTATTCTGTGAATAAACGAGCATGCAACGTCGAAAAGGGTTACATCAGAGGTGGAATCAGTACTTGTCGCGGATATTTTTGTTATCACCTTTGGTCCTTCATCCTCAAAAATTTTGTACATAGATTCCCATGAAGAACTGCCACAATCCTTGTTACAAACAGTATCTGAAAATAACAAAGGCATATATGTATCCTCTGAAGATGATGCTTGACACACCTCTTTACCCTTTTTACTCATCTCTGACTTTCTTAACTCGATAATTGATTTCCTGAGAGCAAAGTGAAATATATCATATAATGAGCGTTTACAAAGATATATCGGGGATTTATTTTAAACTCACGTGAAAAACTGTCAATCTTATCAATTATCTCTTCATAATTCCTTAAGATTTCAAATTTTAATGCTTGACATTGCTTCGCACACAATACTTATCAATCATTTAAAGCCATTAAGACCTAGAATTCAATTTTGATATGACATAAGTTGATTTTCACATGTTGATATCATTAAATGCGCAAATCACAATGATTCCTTTTAATATTTCGTGATTTGTCTCATAAATGTTGCGAAATGCGATCTGCGCAAATCGCAGATCGCGAGATTTAAAAGATATGTTTCATTCTATATTAAAATTCGTGCACGATGTGATTTGTGAAATCTTAAAGTGGATGCGATAGCGAAAAAGGATTTATATTCTTGAGTTTATTCGCTTCGTCGGGTCCGCGGCTGTCGCAACTTATGTTTATTTAAGTTTTAACTAAATCAAGTGCGATGCAAAAAAAGGAAAGTAAATATTTTTATTTATTTGGAAAGGCTTTTTAAAGAGCGCATTTTTGCAATTCGCAGATTTTAAGATTTAGGATTCTTTTTTAAGGATAAAATATGTGATAAGAGGTGCGCTTTAGGCAAAAAAATTATTTTCTAAGTGTTTTTAAAAGAAATTTTAAAACGGATTTTCCTATTTATTTCTAAAGGGTCCCTATTTATGAAAATAAATGGGGGTTGTTGTATAGCACAACAATTGGCGATTCACTTCGACGAACCAGATGTCTGATAAAAAAAATTTTGAAAATCTTAAATCCTTTTATATAAAAATAAAATAATTAAAGAAATGAAATTTCAAATAAATAATATCTTTTTCAAATAACGGAAATTTCATTTATTCACTTATTCAGGAGAATTCCTCTATAAATATATAAGTATAAAAATCAAATGTCAGTCTTTACTTAGTTAAAAATAAATAGCAAATAATCTTTACAGATAAACTTTTTATAAATTTACTCTTTTATCAAAGATAGAGCCTCTGTTGTAATGGTCAGTTTTAAGCTTTTTGCAGGGTTATCTTTTAACCAGCTATGATCTATTTTTCCATCCAATATTTCTCATCATTTTCATAAATAAATTATATATTTTTCTTTTTTATATCTTTTATCTACTTAAAAGCCATTGTCTTGGCTAGGTAACCAAATAGTGACAATGCCATTCACAAATAGTAATTAAACTGATCAAGCTAGCTCTTGATGAGACCCCTTGTCTTTATGATATAATCTCAAGTCATTACATTGTTTTGGTAGACAATATTAGTAATGTCAGTTCAACTATTTCTTTATGAACATGGTAAACAAGCTCGTGATGAGACTTATTATCTTTTAAGTTTTCTCCAAACTTTTTCTTTTTATTTTCTTTTAAAATTTCTTTTGAAAATTATAATATTTACTGGATGGGACGAATCATATTTCTTTTTAAGATGCTGGATGATAATGTCGAGTTGTTAGATTGCTTTTCTGTAAAAATATTTCCTACTATAATATAATTTTCTTTTCATGACTGGTAAAAGAATCTTCATACTAAATAAAAATGAGAGTTCTTCAAACAAAATAAGTTTTTTATTGGAATTTCATTTTTCTAGAAAGACAAAATCAATTTGTTTTTCTAAATCTTTTGATTTTCTTTCTTTAACAGTTCTATTTTTTAACAAGTAGAAAAAGAAAGTGCAAAAAGGAAATTATCTAAGACTTGTTTTGAAAGGTCAACTATCAATACTAAACAAATTTTTATTTCTATATGAAAGCAAAAATTTTAATGTACAAAGATAGAAGAGTTACCTTCTATGAGAAATATTTTTTCAAAATTTGTCCATTAACAGGTAAAGAATCTTTCTTACCTGATAAATCCTGTAACAGAAATGTTGATGAGCCAATTTTCTCAATTATCTGAAATGGTCCTAGCCAGAGTTTTTGAAAATTTGTATGTTTACCCTTTTCCTCATGAGCTTTGTCCCACTTTAATACCAAATCACCAATTTGGAAATCTCTTGAACTAACAGATGTTAAATCAAATGAAGGCTTTATTATTTTTTGACGATGGGTATGAGTTTGTTTAGCTTTTTCCCTTTCTTCTTCTAACTTAAGGATTTGATCTTGTCTAAGTTGAAAAGAGGAAGAAGGATTTTCATCAATAAATTGTACTAAAGCAAATGATGGTATCGTTACGTTTGAGGGTAGAATTGCTTCTTTGCCATAAACTAACACAAATGGTGAAGTACCTATTGAAGCTTTTTGGGTGATTCTATCTGCCCAGAGAGAAAACAATAAGGCTTTGTGCCAATTCTTATGATTTTTCTCTATAGTTCTTTTGATGATTCTGATAAGGTTTTTATTTGTAGATTCAGCTAGTCCATTTCCTTGTGGGTAATAATTAGCTAAGTATTTTAACTTAAAACCTCTTTTCAAAGCAAAATCAATCATGGCATTTCCTAAAAAGTAAGATGCATTATCAAATATCAAAGCTGATGCAAGGCCAAACCTGGTAATTATGAATTGATCAATAAAATATGTAATATTCTTTGTATTGACCACCTTTAATGGGATAGCTTCTACCCATTTTGTGAAATAATAAGTTGCAGTTAGAATATACATGTGCTGTTTCGAAGAGTTAGGAGTTATTTCACCTATAATATATAACCCCCATTGTTCAAATGGTTGTTGTAGGGTAATGCAAAGAGAGATTCATTTTATTCCTTTCCATGTCTATGGTAGCTAGAAGCCTGGTCTGATAAGGGTTTGTGTGTGATGTCAGTTATTGTAGCATTCCTTCTCTGAAATTTTTATTCCTCTCCTCGATCACTTGTCCTTATTCCATTTTTAGGCTTGTTGTAGATGAACTTCCAGAAGTGCACAAGATTGCCACCTCAAAGCCTGGATGGTCTAGCTTCCTTTCAGTCAACGAGGTCTCAAACTCTTCCTCAGCCTCTTCCTTGGTCAACTTGGTCCTCTTGCTAGATTAAGCCTCTTCCATATTTGTTTCTCCATCTTCATCCAAGCTTCTCTTTTTAGTATTTTCATTTGGAGCCAGTGTTTTAATTTCCATTTTTGTATTAATGGGTTGGGAGTCAAAATTTTCCTTCCATTCAAGCTCATTTAATAATTCATGCACATAAGCCGAAGAATTAATAGCCTTTCTCCTAGTTGATATAATACCATGGGGATCATATTGCCACACCTCTCCCATTTCAAAATTAAATTCCTTAAACATGTCTTCTACCTGCTAAAATTCTTGTCTAGAATTAAAAGCAAAAGGACCCAATGCCCTATTGAGTTTAAACATGTAGCCATTTTTGGAAAGGATGAAGTGATTTGGTCAAGATTCAGGCTTTATCTGATGAATTCTAGGGAAATATTTCTTATGGGAATGAAGGTAGGCAAGCAGTATGGGGGAAACTCTAACCCGTAAACCCTAATCTCAGTGTATTCATCAAACTTGTACCAATCTCCTACCCTTTTATCTTTGATGAGTTGCAATATTTACTTTTTCTTGGGTAAGATACTAGGGGGTGGAAGATTGTTTATAATTGTATAGGCAGTGGCCATGTAAGTGGAGTTGAACTAAGAAAAACCCTCATTATTTTCCTTTTCTTTAGGGAACTGTCCCAATCAAAAACTGACTTTGTCTGCCTGTGAGAATCCATGACACTCGGGCCCAACTATTCAAATTTATCTACATGAGTCTACATAAAAAGATAAACCAATAATGAATAATATTTGAAGTAAGAAGTATTAGGAAAATGGTGGATATGGAATGTTATATATTCAGTCATAAATTAGGGTATGTCAAGGACGAGGTATGGTTGCATCACTGTGTGCAGGAGCCCTATGGAAGCCTTGGTAGCATTAGTTGTTTCTTCTTCTCCAAAAAGTAGGGAAATAATGGTTAAAAGGGGTTGTAATTCCTATAAAGATGTATAAATAGGGAACCTATCAACAATGGGGAGGGATTGATTTCCAGGTGCTAGAATTATTTGGAGAATTTTTTTTGTGCTCAAGTTGAGAGCCCATTGTAAGTATAAAAGAGAGTAGCTTTTGTAAACCTATCAGGGTTGGAAGGGACAGGAGTGCATCTTGGATCACTTATGGTTTGACTTCCAAAATTTTGTCTTCAATCGAGGATAGAAAGTAATTCTTCTATTTTACGTAACCAACCGTGAGCCAAGATATAGAATTAGGGAAATGGTACACTGTTGGGGCAACCTGGTGACACATTTCCGACTCTATGACCCAAAATGGGTCCTCATTTTGCAAGTATCAGTCATACAAGTTAAAATGTAGGTAAAACAGGTTGTAAGAGCACAACGGTTCTCAAATATCGGCTTTTGTTTTCATGAAAGGATCAATATGAACACATGGTTTCATTTCTTAGGACTTGGGGGTCTTGGGTATTGGTTTTTTCATTTTTAACATGGGGAAATGATTAAATGGCAGGGGAATTATGGGTTTCCTGGCAGGTTGTAAGTGACTGGATGTGGTGGCGCTAGAGGTGCTCGATACTTAGCTGGTAGGTAAAACATGGTTGAGCACAAGAGAATGACAGGGGGAATCTATTCGAAAGAGAATAATTTGAAATTTAACGGGTAGCGTCGGAGGGTTTTATAGGCGGGGAGTGCGATGAAGTGACGTGTGGATGGGATGATGGTGTGGGGAGATTTGGGAAAGACAAGTGGAATTATCATATTGGATGAAAATTTTAGGGGAGGAGTCCCTTAGCCTTGCAAGTGTCACACTCGCTTGCTGAAAATCTTGATGATTTGGAATTATGGTGGCAGGTGGTACCCATGTATCCAACAGGGTGATTGAAAGGGATTGGGAGTGAGATTCGACCACCCAGGAATCAATCTTGACTGTTGATCTGTGGGAGCCACCCAATTGACTCTGACTTTCCAGGGGTTAGCGTAGGTTTAAATACTACGCTAGTTACCTTGCCAAAAAGGCTTTTGGGACCCAGCGGGTGTGAAACTGATGGTGATACACTTTCTGAATTTCTCAACAATTTCTTGTTTCGTGTACGATCATGGAGGTGGACCCCCATTTTTTCCCCCTCTTAATTCTTTGCGCGCTTACCCTATTATGCTTCCTCTAGGATGTCACTATTGGGTGGATCCCACCCACTCAACATCATCTCGACACCTGACTTATGTTCCACTTAAAATAATTCCAGGCTATTGTGGCCGAGTGGGCCCCGCCTACTCAACATTATCCCATCTCCTCTCTTTTGTGTTATCCAAGGGTACTTCCAGGGTGCTCCTCACTCGGTGGCATCCTCGAGATGACATCATCCCAATTCTCCTCTTCTGGCGCTCAACTTTTTTTCCCATTTAACATTGTGTCGAGTTAACTTTGTAATGGTAAGCCTGTCGGGTGGGTTCCACTGGTGACCAATAGGATTGTTTTCCTCTATTAATTTTTTTAGCCACTTTTTCTAGGAGCTTCGTATAGAGGCTCAAATTTTCTTTCCACTAAGTTAGGCATTTAATCACACTTTGGCTATGCATTAAAGGTGCACACAGATTCCTTTTGACTTAGTGACCATTTAGCGTTGTAACCAACTCCTTTTTTTTCTTGAAGTTTTAAGTCCCATTCTGCACTCAAGAATAAATCACCACTGTTATATGGAGAAAAATGAAAGGGGGAAGAGAGGTTACAACATGTCCTATCTATTGTTGCTGCTAAAAGTGATCCTTCACCCTCTAGAAAATTATCCTGACCTCCAACACCTGAATCGACCTCCTCCTCAACCAAATGATTTTTCCCTCTAAAGCTTCCTGAATAGTCCCTTTACAACCTCTAGAGGAATAACTCGACCTCTTTTTTGTTGCCTATCCAGAATTGGAAATCTGCTCAGAAATAATTTTCTCCTCCCTCTCTATCTCTACGTCCCTTCTAGCTCAAACTCTTCTTCCCTTCTCGATATTTACAACTGGATAGCTCGATATGCCAAGGAAATTGACCTCGCAAGTGTATCCTCCATCTACCCATCTATTGTCCTTATAATCTCTCGTTGGGGAACCACTGACCATAATTAGATCCCCATCAACAGCTAAGATCATCTCAAATTGGATCCGTGTGAGTTTTTAGAGAATTCTCACCTTTCTGAATTAATTATTGTCAATTAATCACTTTTCCTAAGTTAGACTTAAGAAATATTTAATCATTAATCAATTAAATTAATTGAGCCATCTCTAGGTGTTTTCTCCTAAAACCTTTTCTGGGTTTTGGATATCCTCTATTCTTTAGCCTCTCTAACTAAATTTGAGACTATAACACTTTTTCGATGCTACAAAAACTAACACTCCCTCTTAGCGAGGAAGGTGTTCTCTTTGTGACATAACATCCTCCCATATGTTGATGATGTCTTACATATGTGATAACATTCCACTACGCACCAACTACTGCACATAATCTGATTCATTTGTCACTCTGTAGTTGAACCACCCTGCATCTATGCTACTACTAACACTGCATTGTACCATTTGTACTGCTACCAACTCTTCTCTATGCTACAACTGATCTCATGCTACTGCGATAGCTGCAACTACTTCAACTGAGAACAAAATTTTGAATCAATTGTGTCCCTATGTTGTTATTGCCTCCTGAGTTTCTGACTGCAACTAGCCTTTGCATTGTCCATTGATTAACTTTCTGTGTTGTAACTACACCTCTCAGTATCTGACTGCTACTAGTATTACAATTGTCTCTCAAGATCTGACTGCGCCATCCTGAATATTGATCCAACTACTATTGAATATCATACCTTAGTATAGTTCGCAGAGGATATCTCATCTGCAATACCAACTAAATTAGCATAATATATGTGTAATCATAATCACAAAAGTATATATAAATAATCTCAATCGCCATCCAATTACCATGCATGATGCCACAACTATAACATCGACTAGGTAATATGCATAAAAAAAATATGGATGACATGTATGCATACACACTACATACAAAAATTGACATGCATTCATGACAAACACATTATGACATCAACACCATCAACTTTTACATGGCATCACAAAGACAACCATGACCACCACCATGCATACACAACAAGCACATAGACCACAAGCATAATGAAACATATGAAACTGACATGTATGCATGACCAACGAACTACCCATCCAGTCGAAGGGGTGAACCGCGATCTAATACCACTCTGTGGTATCAGATATCACACAAGGAGAATAGAAACTAGACACCACCCAAAAAGAACGAAACCCGCTCGGATACCACTCTATAATACCCCCTTCCCACATTTACACAGGTTAACCTTTCCATTGGGGTAAAATTGTGACGAAACATTACTATGATATGATTCAAATCCCCATGTATAGTTAAGTAAGTGGAACTGACAAAAACAAACCAAACTGACCTTCCACACATGCTACAGAACATTCAAGAGCCAACCAACCCTTCGAGGTGACCAAGCCCTGAGACATCTTGAAAATTTGATGATTTAGACCCTCATCCGCTCCCATGGCAAGTCATGCATGTTACTAAGGCCTTCCAGTTGCTCCCATAATAAGGAATGAAAACGAATATGTACTTTTCTCATTAGTTATGAGTCAATGACCCCAGATTCCAAGTCACTTTTTCAGGGTTAGGTATCAGGCCACTTCCCAAAACTCCATGAAACATTCAGAAATGATAAATAACATTGAAACAGGGTTACTAAATAAAAAATTGGAACAATTACTTGATCTAACCCCTCCTATCCATGATAGGTACCTTCTCATACATGTCACAAATGTGAAATCTATAGGTCATAACAATAGATCTGAGCATAGGGGTCTTATACTTATCTGAGAATCATTAATAAGTATTGATGCCTCATCACAATAACTGCAATATCATATTTTAGGTCATATATTCATTTTTCATTCATTTTCTTATCAAAACAGGATGAGATCCATACATCAAGTCTGTCATAAATCATCCTCATAACTAACATAAATAACTATGATATAACAACCATAAAAACCACATATTAAAAAGTATATTTACCCATCAAATACAAGAGGAAAAGAGATATTATTAACATAGGAAAAATGAAACCAGGTCTGGGACTTCCACGTACCACTCGACCATAGATTGGGTTGAACCAAATATTTCTTTCAACCTCTCACCCCTGCGCCATATTCTAAGCATGAATGTGATATCTCATGAAACAACTCAATAAAAAACAAACCAGGACTTCTAAAGGCAAAACCACCTCAAATATAACCTAGTGATTCCACCTCATGGTCATACATCACTAACCATCACCATATTGTTCTCTACCCAAGTTTTCCAGGGATCTAGATCATTTGCTCCAACCAGGGCTTCCAGGACTAGTAACTCAACCCACAATTGTTGTCAAGATTTTAGAGAGTTTGTCCAACCAGGACTTCCAAGACTAGTAAATCAACCCACCAAGGGCTCCCAGAGCATTTCTCCAACCAAGGATTCCAGAAATAGTAACTCAACACAAGTTGTTACAATTCTTCCAGAGCGTTTTTCCAACCAAGGCTTCCAAGAAATAATAACTAAACCCACAACCAAAGGAACATGAGAACCAACCAGAAAACAAAATTAAATCCCACAACACCATGGCTATCTAGGAAATGGAAAGGCTAGGAAAAACCATTTTCAATCTAGGAAATCCTCTATGTCAATGACAAATCATAACCAAGAAACCACATGCATATTCCATGCATGCCAAAAACTAGCAAGGAAATCATACACACAACTCGGTACCTGAAAGAAAAACATATTGTAGCTGCTGATACCAATGTCCTATTGCATTTTCATTCTTTTCCTTTTCCTTCTTTCTCCAAATCCCAAGTATGCCACACTCCTCCAAGAAAACTCTAAGTGTCCAAGAGTATGAGAAAGAGAAAATAGAGATAGAGCCTCAAAACTATACTGATGATAACAAAAACTAATAAAAAACCATGAATTGATCCTCAGAAGCCTTTTATCAATGAGGCCTCTAATTTCTTCAATTTTCCATTATTTTCCTTCATTTTCCTCCTCAAATGTAACATGTGACCTTTCACCTTCCTTTTCTCCTATTTTCTATTATTTTCATAAATAAATGCCAATAAATGGCACTTTTCTTTTCCAAAGCCTTTGCCAATTTCCATAGCCATTAATTAATCACAAGTGATCCTCGTCGTTATATTTTTGCCCAACATTCAGCTTGGAATACGTGTCCCAAGACCGTGGTTATTATTTTTCCTTTATTAACTTTATTACATGGATTTTTCACAAGGGTTGTTACAATTTTATTCATTGTAAGATAGCCAAGGAATTAAATTTATTTCTATATCCAGCACCAGAGTGTCAAGTCATAGGTGCTAATGGAGGAAATATAAATTTCTATTGAAATTTCCATAATATCAAAATAACCATGGGGGAATATGCATTGAATATTTCAATGCTTTCCATTCCAATGGGTGGTTTTGATGTTGTATTAGGAGTCCAATTTTTACAATATTTGGGGACAATAGCTTTTAATTTTCAAGAAATTTTCATGATTTTTTGTTGGGAAGGAAAGGAAATTGAATTAAGGGGTAACAAAGGGAAACCAAGGAAGATAATTAGCTCTAATGGCATGACAAATATTTTGAAGAAAGAGAAACATGGCATAATTTCACAATTATGCTCACCAGAGGTTCAAACATTGAAATCATCGATTTCTTCATATCTACAAAAATTCTTGGACATTTGAGACTCCCAAAGGCCTCCCTGTTAGGTCCCTATAATAATAGGGTAGACCCTTATTATTATTGCTAGTTAACCCCTTATTGTTATTTTTGTTCCCATGTAGTCCCCATATTGTTATTAATGTGCCCCATAGAAGCTCACTAATGTTATTGTTATGTAGGCTCTGATTATATTGTGACTCCTTATACTCCTATATATAGAAAGGAGGTTTTGTCATTTGAATCATCCAATAATTGTTCATTTATCTAATGTGAAGGAGGTTTCCCCTCAAAGAGGATAATTTTTAAGTCACTGAACTATCTTTTCTTCTATTTTGTGAGTTGGTTGCATAAAATTTGGTATCAGAGCTTTGGATTCTAGGGTTTTGTTTCTTCAAACAAGCCATCTTGGAATTTTCTCTATAAATTTGTTTCTTTGAAGCTTCAGAATCTAAAATTTCAGCCACGTGGAGTAGAAATATTGTTGAACCTCATGTATGAATTTCAAATCTTGGTTCACTATAATTTTGAAGATATGATCCAAGGAAATTAGGGTTTTTGCAGGCTCCATAATTTCATCTCAAATAGGTGACCTAGGGAAAATCGTCATAACTTTCGTTCCAGACATCAAATTTGAATTATGTGAAAATTGGTTGAAATTGAATAGAATGTAGTTTTTCCTGTAGCAATTTCAGGGCGGAATGTTGAAACAATGACACGTGGAATTTCGTACAACTTATCTCTGCTGAACCAGTCCATAATCAAGTCATCGAGGCATATTTGGCATAACTCTATATTTAAGAATCCAATATTGGTATTAATTGTGGCATTGGAAATAAGATTCAAAGGGGTACTATAGGACCGAACTTCAAACCTTGTAGATTTGAAATTTCAAAGTTAAAATTGTTGCAACCAGCTCCTAAAAGAAAGAAAAAGGTGTGTATGTTTTTTAAAATTGCATAAATTTTGTTTGAAAAATAAGTTTGAAGTGATTCCAATGGAATATTGAAGCATAAATATGAGTATTGGGTTCAAAAATTCCTCCAAAAAAAAATAATCCCACACCCATTAAGCCCTCTGAAAACTCTACTATGGCGCATGAAGAGGAATAATTGCAACATGATATATCAAAATTAAGGGACCAAGTGCGACAAATTTCACTCTCACAAAGAGCAACCAAAGATGAACTAAAAGGGGACATCGATGGTTTAAAACAAGAAATAAAATTTAAAATGGATGGTTTAAAAGATGACATGGCTGGTTTAAAAGGTGACATGAATGGTTTAAAAGAAGACATGGAAGGTTTGACAAAGTTGCTACAAGAAATGCTTCCTACTGGTGAAAAGGTATTCCATGAAACTCACAATGAGAACAAAAGGAATGTCAACCATGATTATAGAGACTCCAATGTTGGGTTTAAGATCCAACATATTCTAAAGATCGATATGAAGAAGTTTGATGACAAGGATCCGGTAACGTGGATACTACAGATGGAGAAATATTTTTATCTTTATATTTTGCAACACACACAAAAGGTACACATTGTAACTTTATATTTAGAACCCAATTAGTTTGTATGGTGTTGATGGCTTTGTTCTCGTAAACCACTTGTCACTTGGTCAATTTTTATAGAGTAAATAATAGTACATTAGGAGGATACAAAGATCAATACCTTCTTTAGCCGATTGATAAAGCTCAAACAAAAGGGTTCAATGGTGGAGCACATTGAGGACTTCTAAAAATTGAATATAAGGTTAAAATATATTCTAGAGGAGCATAGGATTGATGTCATCAAAGGGAATTTAAAGAATAACATCCAACATGAGTTTTTAATTTGGGAACTTGATTCATTAGAGAAGGCATTCACGTTGGAAAGAAAAATTATGGCAATAAGGAAGCTTGACACTCACAAATATAAAGATGGAATTGTTGCTTCTCCTAGCCTTCCATAACCTACAAGGTTGAAACGACAACAGTTGGAAGGAAAAAGAGAGAAAAGGGATTTGTTATAGTTGTGATAGAAAATACACTAAAGGTCATAAGTGTGTTGAGGAGAAATTTTTTTACATATATTGTGCAGAGGAGGAAGAAAAGGAACAAGAAACTTCAAAAGAAGAGGTTGTACACCAGGAACCAACCCTACAGAAAGAAGAATTAAATCTGACAAAATCTTGTAATGCATTGTCAGGAATTACCACTCCTCAAAATCTCAAGATAGAAGGACATATCAAGAAGAAACAGGTAATAGTGTTGATTGATTCGGGTAGTACCCATAATTTATTCATTGTAAGATAGCCAAGGAATTGAATTGCTTCCCATATCCAGCACCAGTGTCAAGTGATGGTTTCAAATGGAGGAACTATAAATTACTATGTAAAATGTCATAATACCAAGCTAACCATGGGGGAATATGTATTGAATATTAAAATTCTTTCCATTCCAATGGGTGGTGCTGATGTTGTACTGGGAATCCAACGGTTATAATATTTGAGTATGATAGCTTTTAATTTTCAAGGACTTTTCTTGAATTTTTTTTGGGAAGGAAAGTAAGTTGAATTAAGGGTTATCGTAGAGAAAGCAGGAAAGGTAATTAGCTCTAATGGCATGACAAAGATTCTAAATAAATAACAATGGGGCATAATTGCAAAATTATGCTCACTAGATGTTCAAACATCGAAATCATCTATTTCTCTAGATCTCCAAAAAGTCTTGGACAATAATTCCAAAGTATTTGAGACTCCCAAAGGCATCCCACCTATTCATGATCATGATCATGCTATTCATTTGATTCCAGGAAGTGTTCCTCAAAACATTAGGTACTACAGATATCCATATGCCCAAAAGAGTGAAATTGAACATATGGTTGTAAAAACGCTAGAGGCTGGTATAATGCAACCTATTATTTCTCTGCTACAATGGTATTGGTGCACAAGAAGGATGGATCATGGTGCATGTGTCCAGATTATAGGAATCTCAACAAGCTCACCATTAAAGATAAATTTCCCATTCATGTCATTGATGAATTATCAGATGAATTACATGGAGCAATTTACCTCACCAAGTTGGATGTTCGTTCAATATATCATCAAATTAGAATGAAGATTGAAGACATCCTGAAAATAACATTTAGAATTCATGAGGGTCATTATGATTTTTTGTTCATGGCTTTTGGCCTTACCAATACACCTTCTACATTTCAAGGTTTGATGAATTCCATTTTCAAACCCTTCGTTATAAAATTTGTGTTATTATTTTTTGATGATATACTAATCTACAAAAATTCTTGGAAGGATCATGTTAAACATGTTGACAGGGTGCTCAAACTATTGGAGAAACAATTATATGAAAAAACCTCCAAATGTTCCTTTGGAGTACAAGATGTGGAAGATATGGGTTATATTGTATCTCATGAGGGTGTTAAGGTAGAACCTAACAAAATTAAAGACATTAAGGAATGTAAAATCCTCACAACCATAAAGCATCTTCGAGGATTTCTTGGGTTGACAGGGAAGTATCACAAGTTTGTTAATAATTATGGGAGAATAACAGCACCTCTAACAACATTACTGAAGAAAGATGCATTTTCTTGGACTCCATAAGCTACTAAGGCCTTTGAACATCTTAAAGAGGCAATGTGCCAAGCACCAGCCTTAATTACACCAGACTTCACAAAAAGCTTTATTGTGGAATGTGATGCCTTAGGAAATGGAATTGGTTATGTTTTAATGCAAGAAGAAAGAAGTACATCCAATCAAAGGAAATTATTTACACAAACATATTGATGAGAAGAAAATGTTGGCAATACTACATGCACTAAAGCAATGACAACCTTACCCAATGGGAAGACACTATAAGGTAAAAATGGATCATGATAATCTTAAATAATTTTTGGAAGAAATATTATCTTCAAAAGAGAAACAAAAGTGGGTCACAAAGATGTTGGGTTATGACTTTTAAATAATCTAAAAAAAAAGGAAGCAAACTGTTGTTGCAGATGCAATCTCAAAAAAGGATGAGGAAGTGGAAGCATTGCTTTGTGCCATTTCTATTATCCAACCAAATTTGATAATTGAAGCATGGGATGAATGGAAGAATGAAGAAGAAGTGTGGACACTCATTCAAAAGTTGCAGCAAGATCCCATTAAATTTGATACATTTAGCTAGAAAAATGATTCATTATGGTACAAGGATCGCTTATATATTTGTAAGAATTACAAACTCAAACAAAATATTCTTTTTGAATTTCACACCTCTCCCTTAGGAGGGCACTCAAGATTTTTAAAAAGTTACCACAGGGTCAAGAAGGAATTTTTTTTGGATGGCCTTAAATCTGATATTTAAAAGTTTGTGGCGGAATTTTTGGTTTGACATAAGAATGAAGTTAGAGACAATTAACACCCCAAGTCCGTTACAACCTTTATCTATTCCAAGTCAATGTTGGGAGGATATTTCAATGGATTTTATCACAGTTTTAATCAAATCTAAAGGAAATAGTGTCATCATGTTAGTATTTTATATACTTACCAAGTATGAACACTTTTTTACATTATCTCATCCATTTAAATCTAGTACAATTGCTATTGCATTTATGGAAACAATTCAAAAGCTACATGGAAACCCAAATATTATTGTAAGTGACAGAGATCCCATTTTCACTAGAAATTTTTGAACAGAATTATTTTCTTGTCTGGGTACTTAATTAGATCACAGATCATCTTATAATCATCAATCTGATGGGAAAACTGAGATAGTGAACAAATGTTTTGAAGGATATCCTTGTTGCTTTGTATCTGGTAAACAAACACAATGGGTCAGCTGGTTACCTCTAGTTGAATGGTGGTATAACACTTCCTTCCATACTGTAGCAAAAATGACCCTTTATGGCACTTTATGGATATCATCCACCTTCCATCACATCATATTTAAGATAAAATTCTAAGGTTCAAACAGTGGAAGATCACATTGAGCATCAACAACAAGTTATTCAACTATTAAAGGATAACCTCATTTTGGTGCAAAATCAAATGAACAACAGACAGATCATCATCATAGCAATTTTTTTTTTTTTTTTAATTAAATGTAGGTGACTTGGTATTTTTACGGCTTCAACCATACAAAAAAATGTCCCTTAGTCAAGCTAACAAGGATAATAAATTATCACCAAAGTATTGTATTCCTTACAAGGTGTTGCAAAATATTGGTTCTTTGACATACAAATTGGAGCTTCTTGCATCTTCCCGAGTGCACCCAGTTTTCCATGTTTCATGATTAAATAAGGTTATAGGTGACAAGCTCCCAGTTAAAATAATATTGCAAGAACTTGATGAGGAAGGAAAAATCATATTGGAACCTGAAAGTGTCACAAAAACAAGAAATCAACAACTACAAAATCGATCAATTTCAGAGTATCTCATCAAGTGGAAGAACTTACCCGCTGAATATTTTGCATGTGAGGATGAAAATTTTATACAAAAGCATCCATAACTACTCAAGCATTGAGGACAACAATATTTTGAAGGATAAGGGCATGTTAGGTCCCTATAATACTAGGGTATCCCCTCATTATTATTGTTAGTGTAACCCCCTTATTGTTATTTTTGTGCCCATGTTGTCCTCGTATTATTATTATTGTGCCCCATAGAATCCCACTAATGTTATTGTTATGTTATATTGTGACCCCTTATACTCCTATATATAGAAATGAGTTTTTTTCATTTGAATCATCCAATAATGGGTCTTTTATGTAATGTAAAGGAGGTTTCCCCCTTGAAGAGAATAATTTTTAAGTTGTTGAACTATCTCTTCTTCTATTTTGTGAGCTTAACACTCCCACCTATTCATGATTATGATCATGCTATTGACTTGATTCGAGGAAGTGTTCCTCAAAACATCGGGCCTTACATATAACTCTATGCCCAAAAGAGTGAAATTGAATGTATGGTTACATAAATGTTAGAGGCTGGTATAATTCAACGTAGTCAAATTTCTATCTCTGCTCCAGTAGTATTGGTGCACAAGAAGGATGGATCATGGCATATGTGTCCGGATTATAGGGAGCTCAACAAGCTCACTATTAAAGATAATTTTCCCATTTCTGTCATTGATGAATTGTTGGATGAATTACATGGATCAATTTACTTCACTAAGATAGATGTTTACTCAGGATATCATCAAATTATAATGAAGATTGAATACATTTCAAAAAAAACATTCATAGCTCATGAAGGTGATTATGAATTTTTGGTCACGCCCTTTGGCCTTACTAATTCACCTTCCACATTTCAAGGTTTGATGAATTCCATTTTCAAACCCTTCCTTAGAAAATTTGTGTTAGTATTTTTTTATGATATACTAATCTACAACAAGTATTGGAAGGATCATGTTCAACATGTTGATAGGGTGCTCAAACTATTAGAGGAGAAACAATTATATCCGAAAAACTTCTAAATGATTGTTTGGAGAACAAGAGGTGGAAAATTTGGGTCATATTGTATCTCATGACGGTTTTAAGGTAGACCCTAACAAAATTAAATCCATTAAGGAATGGAAAATCCCCACAACCCTAAAGCATATTCGAGGATTTCTCAGGTTGACAGGGTATTATCGCAAGTTTGTTAAGAGTTATGGGAGAATAGTAGAACCTCTAACAACATTACTGAAGAAAGATTCATTTTATTGGACTCCATAAGCAACTAAGGACTTTGAACGTATTAAAGAGGAAATGTGTTAAGCACCGGTCTTAGCTACACCATATTTCACAAAAGACATTTATTGTGGAATGTGATGCCTCAGGAAATGGAATTGGTGTTGTTTTAATGCAAGAAGGAAGACCCATTGCTTTTGAAAGTCGTCCAATCAAGGGAAATTATTTACACAAGCCTATTTATGAGAAGGAAATGGAGACCTTACCTAATGGGAAAACACTTCAAGGTAAAAAAAGATCATGACAGCCTTAAATACTTTTTGGAACAAATATTATATTTAGAAGAGTAGAAAAAATGGGTCACCAAGATGTTGGGTTATGACTTTGAAATAATCTACAAAATAGGGAAGAAAAATGTTATTGAAGATGCACTCTCAAGAAATGATGAGGATGTGGAATAATTGCTATGTTCTGTTTCTATAATCCAACCTGATTGGATAACTAAAGCAAGGGATGAATGTAAGAATGCAGAAGAGGTGTAGAAACTCATTCAAAAGTTGCAGCAATATCCCAATACATATGATACATTCATATGGAAAAATGATTCATTATGGTACAACGATTGCTTATATATTTGTAAGAATTTCCAACTCAAACAAAAGATTATTTTGGAATTGCACACCCCCCCCCTCTTAGGAGGGCACTCAGGAATTTTAAAAACATACCACGAGGTTAAGAAGGTTTTTTTTTGGGATGGCCTTAAATTGGATATTTAGAAGTTTGTAGTGGAATTTTTGGTTTGCCAACAAAATAATTTTGAGATAATTAAGACCTCTGGTTTGTTGCAACCTTTATCAATTCCAAGTCAATGTTGGGAGGAGGTATCAATGGATTTTATCATAGTTTTATTCAAGTCTGAAGGAAAGAGTGTCATCATGGTGGTAGTTAATAAAATTACCAAGTATGCAAACTTTTGTGCACTATCTCATCCATTTAAATCAAGTATAATTGTTACTGCATTTATGGAAACAATTCAAAAGCTACATAGAAACCCAAAGATTATTGTAAGTGAAAAAGATCTCATTTTCACTGGAAATTTTTGGACGGAATTATTTTCTTGTCTTGGTACTCAATTAGGTCATAGATCATCTTATCATCCTCAATCTGATGAGAAAACTGAGATAGTGAAAAAATGTTTGGAATGATATCTTCATTTCTTTGTATTTGATAAAAAAAAATACAAAGGGTCAAGAGGTTACCTCTGGCTTAATGATGGTATAACACTCCCTTCCATATTGCAGCAAAAATGACCCCATTTATGGAACTTTATGGATATCATCCACCATCCATCGCATCATATTTAAGGGAAAATTATAAGGTTCAAGCAGTGGAATAACGAATCGAGCATCAATAATAAGTTCTTCAACTCTTAAAGGATAAATTCACTATGGAACCGGATAAAATGAAACAACGAGATGATCAACATCACAGTGAAATAATTTTTGACGTAGGTGACTGGGTATTTTTACGACTACAACCATAGAAACAAATGTACCTCAAGCAAGCTAAGAAAGATATTAAATTATCACCCAAGTACTATGGTCCTTAAAAGGTGTTGCAAAATATTGGTATTATGGCATACAAACTGGAGTTGCTTACATCTTCTTGAATACACCCATTTTTCCATGTTTCATGCTTAAATAAGGTTATCAGTTTCAAGCTCCCAGTTCAAACAATATTTCTAGAACTTGACGAAGAAAGAAAAATAATATTGGATCCTTAAGTAGTCACAGAAAAAATAACACGACTTGTGTTGGTGTGAAACATGGTATCATAGTAGGATTCGACAAGAAGCACATGGATTGCATGTTTTGAGGTAACAAAGGGATATGCAATGAATTATGATTGCACTTAATCACTCACCTCCACTTGAATTCATCTCATGAAAAAAACTAAAACCATAATCACTCATTAGACTGGATATATTGTCATTTCCAAATCACACCTCAAAATCAATGGAATAGAGACACAACACAATACAACAATATCGTAGTTCAAGAGTTGTACCAATGCAATACCGACAAGCGTTGAGCCAAATCAATAATTTTGTGCATCAAATCAAAACAATGATGGAAATATATCTTTATCACTCCTTGAGAATTTGATTGATTCATCAGGCTTCTCTAAATCGAGATATTGTGTATTCACATACCACAGAGTAAGATAAAAGTGGATTTACACTAGAACAAATTAAGATTATGGGAACAATCTCCAGAATGATCTAGACATCTAATCTGAGATATTAATTACCATGTGTGACAAAATCATTTATTTTATCACATTTATATCATATCCCAATTTAACAAGAGTTTCAGACCTTCTCCAGATTTGCATCCAAACTATATAAAGATAGAACCATAACAACTACAGACCTTCTTGTCACTTTCATCCTCCTCAAAGGAAGAAATAGAAACTCAACTCTTCCTTAAGTTGTAGATTGATCACAAAATAAGCCAACATACCTTGGGTAGCTCAAATTAATTTTAGAGCATAATCCTTTTCACAATAAAGATATTAGTTGGTTGCATATCTCAACAACTTGAAACAAGTTGGCTTATAATTTTCTCAACTTGGCTGCTCTTCAACCTTACTCTGATTCCATGTTGATTTTTCATGATTTATTAATTTTGATAATTACTTTCCAATTATTCTTTAACCAATTCATCTCATGTCACATTCAACATTAATAAATTATACATAGAAAATCCCAACAATAAAACAATAATGACACTAGGATCATGAATAGACAGGCAAACACAAGAGCAACAAATTTTTACCCTCGGAAAACCATAACTAGGAAAAGACCCAACAACCTTTTCTTATGAGAGATTGTTCAATTCAAAAAGAGATAAAATATAATATTCCATTCAAACAAAGTCAAAATCACCAACAATTAGCACATGTAAAACATGGTGAAGTTGCCCACAAAAATTCCCTAGTCAACCTACGATTAGACTGCCAAAGATCAACTGAATTTCGGTCCCCTGCTGCTGCGCAGAAAAATGTTCGATATGTTTCCCATAAACCTCTTCAAAAATGTTTTTTTAGTTGGTAAAATCATGTGGCCCACACTTTCAAGGTCAACATTGGTTAGAGAAGTAATCTGCCATAAAAATTTATCTTGGAGAAGCTCGTCCACTTTCCTCAGATTTATCTCTCTCTCCTTCACACATGTGAAAAAAAAAATTAGAGCATGAGATGATCCAATTTTTTTGCGTCCAAATGGTTGAGGACAAATTAAAATATAAAATTAATGATGGAGGATGAATTAGTTTTCTCTACCTTGGTCGACTTAAAATTTTGGAGGTAAAACTTTGAATTTCAAAATTTGGTTTTTCCCTCTTTTATTTGGAGTTGACTTGAATTTGAATTTGTAATTTTATTTTTATTTTTCTTTTTTGGGCTTATAAAATAAATGAATGTTTACTACAACTACCAAAATCAACACTCCCTCTTAGCTAGGGAGGTATTCACTTTGACTTCTTCAGATGTTCTCGTTGTCGAAAAATTTCTCCATCCTAATAAAAGGTTAAATGAGCTAGGTATGTTGATGTATCCATACACATCATGTTCTATACCAGAAACACGTGGAAATCATCCCGCATCAGAATCATGCAAAGGAATATAGTCACCCACTAGACACATCCCCTTTACAAAGGATCTAGTCACCTCAAATATAATTACCCATTGGACAGTCAGGCACCCCCTGACACAAGGCTAATCCTTATTTCACCAACCCAACAAGCCATCACTTGGAAACATGTCAGGAACCCCCTAAAAAATTGTGAAACACTGGGTCCATTTACCATTCCCACATGTATTCACATACTATTGAATGGAAAATCACTTGCTTGATGCTATAGGACACTCACTCAACCCACTAATCAATAAACCCTTAGAAATATAGTCAAGAAAACCCTGAATGAGGGAGAACTTTGGGCATTGACTCTCACTGGGCCAATCTCCCTAGCCACATTACATGGATCTCAAACAATACAGGTTACCCGAGGAGAATATCCACCCCTTGATGCCACAACATCAACACTTCCTTTAACTAAGGGAAGCATTTTCAACCACTCCAAGCTTGTCCTTGAAGTATACAAAGTTCATCCCGAGACAAAGGCTTTATCAGAATGTTAACAATTTGCTCAACCATATAAATACATTGGATCCCAAGTGATCCTTTCTATACCATGTCCCAAATGTAATGGTACCATTTTTTTTGACCAAATAAAACAATCATGTGAGTAGCTTCTAAAGCCACACTGCTTCACAAATCATTAACCAAGCTACAATATACTTTTCTTTAGTATTGTCAAATTTTCTGCTCATTGTAAAAACAAAACCCCAAGCTAAATCATCATCCTAATGTGCTTTTCCCGTCTTCTCCGCATTCTCTAGGAAATTTGAATTTGTATATCCCAATAGTTGTACTTGATCATATGAAACATATCTCAATCAACTGTACCAAGTCGGTACCTCAACATATGAATTACCACAACTAATTTCTCGTCACTCTAACTGGGTGCTTCCTCTAACACTCAACTTATTCATATTGGTAACCTTGGGAATGGCCACAGGCTTGTTGTCCATCATTAAATCTTTGAAGAATAATAATAACATACTTCCTTTGACCAAGGAGGATTTCACTAGGTTTTTTCCATACTTATAGTTCCAAGAAGTAATGTATCCAACCAAGATCCTTAACCTCAAACTCAGAGGTCAAGTACTCCTTCAAACATTAAAGAAGGTCTTGATTTCTCCCTCTTTCACAGATGTAAATCCTCCTGCGACTGTTGCTCCCTATATCATGTGAGTACTTTTTCTCTTCATAAGAAACAAGTCATATGATAACAAGATCAAGGAAGAAACATTAGATAACCATCCATTTGAGAATACCATGCCTAAGGTCCATACAAAACCTTCTTTAGTTTGCAAACATGAGATTCCCCCTCATGTACCTCAAAGTACAAAGGTTTGTCCACGTACACTTCTTTCTCAATAATTCCATTGAGGAAAGTGGTCTCCACATCCATCTGATGTAATTTTCAACCCATAATAGAAGCAATAGAAATGATTTTTCTAATAGAAGTGTAGCTAACAACTAGAGAATATGTATCCTCATAGTCCTCTCCATCTTCCTAGGAGAATCCTAGAATCCTGCTTTGCATTTCTCTATATTGTTTCCACAAACCTCATACTTGATCTTATAGATCTACTTGGGGTTCACTACTAACTTCTGGCCTCAACATCACTCTTCATGATGAAATCCTCCATACGTGTTGGTCTTCCCGCTCCATCTGAATTAAGAGATATTCCGGTCATCGATCACGATTATAAATTTCACAACAATTTCTCCCTCTTGAACACAAATCACTTTGTGAGAGTCCTCTTATCACAAAATTTTCTTTGTTCTTCCAAATGTTTCCAACTACATCCAGAGCCTTGGAGTCCTTCATGATATACTTGTAACCCTCATTAGGAATTCATGGACGAAAAAATTACAATCAAGCAAAATATACAAAGACAACATGCTTACCAAAATTCAAGGAATAACGGTATAATGTACTTATCTTTTGATTTAAGGATTGTAGGATATTATATAAATTCATCTTCAAAATCATCATCCTCATCCTCATTATTTCCATTAGTTCGTCTTTTTTTCCTTCCCTTCCATGCATGAGCTATGGTTTCTTCATTTGGCATAATCATTGGTCTAGGTCTAGCTCTAGTGTTTTATCCACAGACCCTAGGGATTACTAGATTTTTCTAGGGTTTACAACTTCATTGAAACCCTTTGTTTCAAATATCAAGCAATTGATCTTACCACAGGGGAAACCTTACATATCTTTTTATCACAGTCAACCATCCACGATGCTTGGTCACTGCACTATCATTGTTGCCACTGCAATTATTATCTTCTCTGTAACTCTCATATCTCTTGGAAAATTCCACACAGAGGTTTTTATAATCTTCTTTGCACAAGTGCATACATAAACCTTATTTCACTACTAATCGAATTTTATTCATTATGTTATGTTTTTCGTACGCATATCACACATATAGGTGTGATCACTACACTTAATACGACCTCTAATTGCATTGTTATTCTCCATAAATGAGATGAAAATTACAATCAAACATATTACATATTGTGCATACGTATATATAAAAAATCTTACCATATTTTCATTGTCACACAAACTACACTATAGGGGTATGGATTCGATCCATACAAAAATTCAAACTACATATATAGAGATATTTGAACAAATTAATGCATTGTATTCTAATCGCATATTGTCTAAAAAAAAGATAACAACAACTAATCATTGACTGAATCATTTGACGAAAGAAAAATAAAATATATTAGTCCAATGAACACTCAATCAGTCCTCAACTATACCTACTTGGCGATGTGGAAGTTCTATGTACATTGCAGTTTAGATAGTGGTCATAGACATTGCCAAACAATCATGCAAATAATTCATTACGGTGATAGCTCTAGTAGTGGTAATGAAAGGTGGCTTTACTTATTGATGTTCTTGGCAACTTCATATAGACTTGTTAATGCTTATTACTTCTCTACAAACTCTTGTTATAGGTGATTCATCATCTATTTGAGGCTATCCTCCTACTATATATCTAATTGAATTACCTTCTCCCCTAATTTCATAAGTTGCATTCTATTATTGTCCCAATCTATCATAATAGTAATGAGGGAGTCTTGGAATTCATCTACTTGGTTCTTTAGCAATGGCAACATCCTTGTGAAGATATAAAGGTTCTTCCCCATATTTTCCATTCTTTGGTCATAAATCCATACCTTCTGCTTCAAGTGTTTGTTCTCTTGTTAAATCTAAACATTATTTTATTGATAATCTTCCAACCTTTCTTTCTTCATTTTATCCATGCCAAGTTTGCATTCTCTTCAAAGTTTTTCCAACTGTAATTGCTTTGATAACATACAATTTGTAAATGGCAGAATTACAACCCACTTTCTTCATGGACATGGATTCTCAATGACATTAACCTCGACTTGTTTATATTCTTAGTCTAGTGTCAAGTTATCTCCCTTCATAATTGATTTAAGGGATCTATTATAGATTATAAGTTTGTGTATAGAACTCTCTACAAAATTATATACTCTACAATATTCCAATCAACAACTACAATATTAATTGATAAAAAATCAATTTATTACCAATTGAATCCTTCTAATGGGTTTCCAATCACATGGGTTACCTACACACCTATTCATTTTTCTCATGTGCTTAATTCACATCTAGTGGAGACCTCTTGGTCAATATAAGATTCCAATAATTGATATGGTCAATTTTATACTTGTAGGAAATGTTAGAATCACTTATCTAATAGAATATTCAAATGCACTAAACCAAATCAATATAACAGTGATAAACTCAACATAAAAATGATGAGTCAATTCAACTTTGAATTGCAATTGGAACCCTACACTCAAATATGAACAAGGATAATTTAGTCATTTTTCCTTATTTGGCTTCTTGAGATGGTGTTATTGATTGTTAAATATATTCCCTTGTGTTTAGATGAAATGAAAAATGATAAATGACTTACTACATAATGTTTTGATAACATTATAAAACCAACTCAATGTACCTTTGGTTGCAATTTAGCTAAAATGTGCAGATGGAGCTTCACCAATAAATGAGATATGGTTCACAATATAATGGTATGTCTCATTCAAAACCCATCCTTTCAAGTTTAATTTGTATATATTCATACTCCAATCCCATGGATATACAATTCATTAACTAAACATAAAGGAGAGGAAAATTGTATGACATCCCACTCCAAGTCCAGGTGCCTTCCCACACAACAAATAATGTTGGAAAGTCATAACATTTAAGGAGAGTGAGTTCCATGGGCTATGTGCTATTGCTTCATCTTAGGCGTAAGTTTGGATATGTTGATTACCTTTGGAAGTGGGTGCACCTTGAAGTTACAAATTTGGACCATTGGCATAATGGGAGCGCACTAGGACGTGGTACCAAACATTAACACGACAAGACCAAGAAATATGTCATGTTGTGGGTGCGCAGAGGTGATATGTTCATTGGATGGAAAGAGGTGCATTGGTTTTAATGACATGTTGTTCCAACCAGGTTGCACACACCCATATATGTAAGTGGAACGAGCGGTGATGAGATCATTCGAAAAGTCACAAGTGGCAAGTTGCACAAGTCAAGAACTCGCACAAGAGTTGAAAAAAACAACAAGAAATGAAAGAAAAGTTCACATGGTGTGAGTCTTGAATGAGAAAATAAGGAAGGAGAGGCGAAGTTCATACATTTGGCACCTCTTTGTGTGCTACAGTCTAGTGGAGTACATGTTGGATGTGTGGGTTCATGTAAACAATCTTGTATGATTATTGTACATCAAATATGACACAAAATTTTGTTTGGGAGTCTTATTACTACATGGTTATATTATTTGTACGATATTTTTCTCCTTGCTATATTCTTTGTAAAAACATGGGTTTTATGCCAATTTGGGCTTCCCGAGTCATAAGAATTTGTTTAGAATTGTATATTTTGTTGCATGGTGTATGCTTGTTTTTTTGCATGGAAAATTTGAGTTTAAAGAAAGTAAATATAAGAGATAACACTTGTAATAAGACTAAGTGTCTGTGTGAGGCATAGTCTAGGTGTGTATGGCTTGATCTACCCAAGTCACTAAGATGGTGCCATAAAACTAGGGAAGATGAAGTATCATGATGACTTGAGCTTGACTTCTATTGGTGTGACACATGGTATTAAATAGGATTCAACAAGAAGCACATGGATCATAGGTTTCCAGGGAACAAAGGGAGACATAATGAAATAAGGCTAAGATGAATGTATACGAGGTTCATTTTTTCCGACTTAGTTACAATAAACCAAGCTAAGTAGCAAAGAGCACCCAACCATAAGTGAAGAATACAATCTATAGAGTTAATTTATGTAAGTTTCATACATCCTTCAAGGTCCTCATAAGGTGCCCTGCTCCTATTATAGAATAAGAATAACACACATGAATTGAGGATGTACCTAGACTTTTGGGCTTTGAACATGTAGATAATGAAGAGTTAATATCCACCTACCACTTTTCATTGATATTTTGATGAACTGACTAAGGCCAAGGTTCTCTCAAAGTTGGATTTAAGGAATGGGTTTTATTAAGTGCAGATTGTAGAGGAAGGTGAGGTGAAGAAAAACATTGTGATGCAATATGGTAACTTTAAGTTCTTGGCAGTTCCTTTTGACACACACACGCACACACATATAAACACACACACACACACACACACACAATAAAATTTAAGTTGATTCAATTTGGAAATACATATGCAACCCCACATGATATTTAATAAATGATATGACGCATTGGATTCTAATCACATAGTGTCTAACAATAGATAAAATAGGTAATTTTGGGTGGATAATTTGATGAAGGAAAAATAAATCATATTAGTGTGGTGAACACTCAATGAGTCCTCATATCTACCTACTTAGTGATGTGGAGGTTGTATGTACTTTGTAGGTTTAGATATTGGTCACAAACGTCACCCAATGGTCATGAAAATAGTTCATTATGGTGCTAGCTCTAGTAGTGGTAATGAAAGGTGGCTTTACTTCTCGATGTTCATGGAAACTTCCTATAGCCTTTATAATGCTTCTTCCTTCTTTAAAAAATCTTGTTATAGGTGATTCATCATATAAGTGAGCCTATGATCCTACTAGCTATATAATTGAATGAAATTCTCCCCTAATTTCACAAGTTGCATTCTACTATTGTCCCAATCTATCATAATAATAACGAGGGAGTCTTGGAATTCATTTAATTGGTTCTTTAGCAATGGAAACATTCCTGTAAAGATATCAAGGTTCTTATCCATATTTTCCATTCTTTGGGCATAAATACATACCTTCTACTTCAAGTATTTGTTCACTTCTTAAAGCTAAACTTTATTTGATTGATAATCTTCCAAACATTCTTTTTTCATTTTATCCATGCCGAGTTTTCATTCTTTTCAAAGTTTTTCTAGCTGCAATTTCTTTGATACCATACAATTTGTAAATGGTAGAATTACAACCCACTATATTCATGGACATGGATGCTCAATGAAATTAACCTCTTGTCTATATTCTTAGTCTAGTGTCAAGCTCTCTCCCTTCATAATTGATTTAAGGGATCTATTCTACATTATAAGTTTTTGAACAAATATCTCTACATCATTATATAATCTACAATATTCCAATGAACAAATACAATATTAACTAATTAAAATTCAATTTATTACCAATTGACTCCTTCTAATGGGTTTCCAATCACATGGGTTACCTACACGCCTTATTCATTTGTCTCATGTACTCAATGCACATCTAGTGGATACCTCTTGGTTAATATAAGATTCCAACAATTGATATGGTCAATTTTATACTTGTAGACAAGTTCATGTCTTTATGCTAAAAAAAACCAACAATATAATAGTGACAAACACAAGATAAAAATGATGAGCCAATTCAACTTTGAATTGCAATTGGAACTCTACACTAAAATATGAACAAGGATAATTTAGCCATTCATCCTTCTTTGGCTTCCTGAGATGGTGTTATTGATTGTTAAATATTTGCACTCGTGTTTAGACAAAATGAACAATGATAAACATATTATTATCTAATGTCTGGATAACAAAATAAAACCAACTCAATGTACCTTTGGTTGCAATTTAACTAAAATATGCAATGCTCCTCTTAAATGTTAAGGATGAAGCTTCACCAATAAATGATATACGATTCACAATAGAATGGTATGTCTCATTCAACACCCATACTTACAAGTTCCATGTGTATATATTCATACTCCAATCCCATGGATATACAATTCGTAAATTAAACATGATAGTTTAAAACAATGATCTACATTTATGTGAGGAATGCACTTATACATTTGATGAACAATGATTGTAGAAAAGGGCTCTTGGAACAAGGAAACTTTAATCATTTGAACTATATACTTGTAGCCTTGTTTTAAATAGTTGTTTGCAGGATATTGATTTGCATCTCTAGGGTTACATATTACTTTTCCTCTGGTGTCTTCTTTGCATGTGCATTGGCAATATAGAGTTTTCTGCATTTATGCTTGATTGAAGTAGGTCATTTGTTGAAGTGTGTTTTCAAGTTTGAGAGAGGATATTTATTTTTATGCATATCGTGTCTATATTTCTAGTTAATGTATTTGGTTAAGTCAAAAATACCTTAGGCATATTTGACTCCATTCTTGAATTTGTTTTAATTTCACACAAAGTTGATTTGGGATAGAACAAGAGTGTAGGATTCTCAAATAGGGTTTTATCATTCATTTTGATTTGAGTGTTCTACTTGGAATTAGAAGTGGTTGTATTGTCTAGGGTTTTCACTCTTGCATTTTCTAGTTAATGATCAAATTTATAGTTGAATATTAATTAGGGTTTATTTCTAATAAAATTCCAAAGCAATTTGCAAGAACTATATTAGGAGTTTGATAATGTTTACAAGAACCTAGAAGGGTGTTTATGAACAAGTTAGAGTAGGGATTTGATTTGCATGCTTTTAGGGTTTTTCTCGGGCATTTTCAGTGTTGTACCTCGAATTATACATACCCTAGATTGATAATTTATTTTGGGTTATTAGTCAAACAAATACTACAACCAACATTTTGGCGTCGTTTTTGAGAAGGCACTATGGAAAAATTCTAGTAATTTTTAGTGAATTATTTTCAACATTAGAAGTAATTTTTTCTGTTATTTTTTCCAGCGGGTGTGCCTCTATTTGTTGCACTTTAGGAGGGTTAATTTTCATTTCTTAGGGATGGTTGTAGGTATGTTTTTTCTTGAAACAACTGTAATATTTGATTAGTTTTTTTATTGCATTTTTGTTTTTCAATATGAATGAATAAGACGGGTAGAGGTTTGAAACCTAGGAAGGGTAGAGGAAAAACTGATAATTTGGAAATCCCTTTTTCTCACGTTGAGCCTACTATAGGTAAAAACTTCAGGTACACTTAGATTAACGAGGCCGGGACTTTGAATTTGGACTATAGAAACAGTAGTTAGAGTATTTCTCAACCAATAGGGGAAAATAAGGTAAATTTTGTAGGTAATTCTCCCCAAGTAGTTGGGTCTTTACAAAATAATCAGCCTTCATACAATACGGGGCACACTCTACTTAGAGGAAAAGATATGGAAGGTCGTGAAGATGGCACTAGTGAGGGAGTTAGAGATAACAACTCAAAGGGAGAGATCACCTTTATATTATGATCGTGGATCTCGATGCTATTGTAAAAATGAAAAACATTTTGTCATTTGTTCTCCCTCATTTTCACGGTAAGGTGCATGAAGATCCTGATGTTTTTATTCTCAAATTTGATATATTATGTAGGAGTTATGATTATTCATTAGATTCCCATAAATTAAATTTTTTCCCTGATACCCTTAAGGACACAACCTGCATTGGTTTATGGGGCTAGGGGGAAATACCATACGTACTTGGGGTGAGATGAAGACAATTTTTCTTGGAGAATATCAAGAGTATTGTAAAACTCGTGAATTGTAGGATGATATTTTTAGGATGACATAATGTGAGGATGAAAGTTTGGAGGATTATCTCGAAATGTTCTTATATAGCCTCCATTGGTCTAAACATAGATTGGATCCTTGCACCATCATGACTCTATTTTTACGTGGAATTTTGGATTATTCAATTAATACTTTGAAATTATTAGGGTAAGGAGATATATCCCAATTAAATTTTGAACAAATTTGTGATTTATGCAGGAAATATTCACACAATCAATCCATATATGGTAGGGGATTATGAGGAAATTCTTTTATACATATCAAATATAGAGCCATTGTTGCTATTAGAATTAAATTTGAGCATAAAATGGATAATCTTAGAACTGAATTAATGAAAAAATTTAGTTTGGAGTTAGATACTTTAAAATTTCAAAAAAAAATTAGAAGAGGAAAAAGTTTCATTATCTATTTTTTCCCAAAATATAGAAAGAATCATCCATTACACGATTTCCCCGCAGATGTCACTAAAAGTTGTGTTATTTGTGCAGGTAAACGTCTTAGGGAGGAATGTCCCTCCATACCTGGTTTGAAAGCAGTTTTTGAGGAGGAGATTTCGATACCTAAATCATTGCATGCTATGGGAGTGAGGAAATCATGGCAACAAGTAATTACATGTATGCATCCAGAACAAGCACCTTATTTTCCTATTTTTCAGGGTCTACCATAACACTCTTATTAAAATTGAAAATTTTCTCCACCATTGAAACAAGGGTATCCCCAAAAATTTGTCCAGTCTCCCCCTTGGAAACAAGGGTGGACAGGGCCTTCACATCCTCATTTTTCATACCCTATGGCCATCACATCATTCTTACCATGCACCATATATGTCTAATACACTATCTCAACCTTCATTACCAGCTACTTTGTCTCAGCCGACATATCCCATGCCACCTTAGTTATTGTTGCCTCCACCATTTAGGCCACCTGAGTTACCCACATAACTAGTGCCAAACCCAAACAATAAAGTAGTGCAACATATTCTTTCTGTTGAAAAACCCTCTTTCTATACATATAATATCATGCTAGTTGGGGTCCATGACCTACAAATAAGATCGAGAAGGGTGATAGAAACATAAAGACAAAAACAAAAAAAAACTAACAATCATCATTGATGAAAGACACGAGTAAGAAACTCCTGATCATTCGAAAAATGATATTGTCCCAGAACTTTCCCCTACACACTCAAATCCCTTACCCTCTTCTTCAAAACCACCTTCCCACCCAAAGAGTTTGGCTTTGGAGAAATTTGATCCTATTCCTGAGTTCGATCTAGCTTCTAAGTTGAGGAACATTTGCATAAAAGTTCCTATGTCGTAGGCTTTGAAAGAGATTACCATATACTCTAAAACCATCTAGGAACTCTGCATCAAGAAGCCAGGAAGGAAAATAATTGAGCCCCACACCATCCATTTTTTTGGCAAGGCGGTTGAGTTGATGACAACACATACTTATGTTAACAAATATACATACCCTAGAAACCCAATTGTCTTTATCCAAATAGGTGGAATATTTGTCCCTAATGTCTTAATTGACCTTGGAGTGGCCATTAATGTGAAGATATGACAAATAATGGAACAACTTGGGATGACTCACATTCTTCCTACATCCACCATCCTAGAGTTGGCCGATCGATCTAAAATAAAGATGGAGGGTATCCTCGATGATGTGCTCGTCTCAATTGATTCATGGGAGTACCCCGCGAAACTCATTGTATTCATGGGAGGTTACTTCAACCAACTAGATGGTAACCTGGCCTACATACTGAATGGGATCCCTAAACCAAACAATGTAGAGTCTAATTGGGATTTTGCATTGGGGATATCCCCTAACTATTGTCGGTAAATTCCAACCTGTCAACACTAGGGAAGTAGGATTTTCAAATTAGAGGAGGACAAGAGGATGAACAGGGCGAGAAAGCTAGGCCTGGTTGAAGCTCACAGAATTGGGCGAGCTACTGCCCACAAAACGATTTGCATGGTCGCATATAAAATTTAATGACTAGAACAACCCAAAACTCGAGCTAGCCAAGAATGAGCAAGGAAATAAGTAAAAACTTCTGGAGGGAGGTGGCAGACAACAAGGAATGATAATTACACTCCGCACGAGTGAGACTAGCCATGTCCTAGTGTTTCGAGCCAGATTCAATACAAATGGCACAAATCGACATAATACCAAGGCCAATTACGTCCTTGATTGAGGTTCCTTAGCGTGACAACACATAAAGTTTGGTTATGGAGACATGTTGCCACGTCCTCAACCATTTGACTTAGCGAAGCAATGTCGTCCCGCCTCCCCCTCTTTTGCATACCCATCACCCTATCCAAAACCTCTACTACCATGTTATGCATGCTTAATTTTACTTTTTTCTTAATAAAATTTTAAAAATTAAATTATTTTTTCTCAACAAAATTTTTAATAAATTCCAATATATTAATAATTAAATACATTTTTAGAGTTAAAAATTAAATACAAATTTTAATATTAAAAATAAAAAAAATTATAATTTAAAATCAAATAATTTTTTTAATAATAATTTTTTTTATAATCTAAAATCAATTTTTTATAATAAAAAATATTAAAAATTAAAATTTTAAAACAAAATAAAGATACTCGAAAATAAATAGGAGATGAGAGACGTCCGAACAAATAAAATCAAACCAGACAAAAGTTGGCCAAAGGATATTTACAAGAGCGGAGGATCGTTTGCGAATTCACATTTTGAAATGCATGCGTATGGAATGCGTGGTTCCTTTATCACCAAAAAGCTATAAGGCTATAAGGTTTATATATATGAATGATATTTTTACATATTATATTAAATTAAATGAAATGATATTTTAATATTTATGAGATAAATAGTTTATGGGATTATAAGTTTTTTTATATTTTTAGTTTTTTTCTTATTCAAATTGATAATGAGTTAGCTCAACCTTTCAATATTTTTATTGTTTAAATGACAATGCCAAGAAACCTATGCTAACATATTCTCATAACTTTCTCTGATGTCTTTGAACACATAGCATTCCAAAATGAAATGTTTTTCCGAATTCACTGCCCATGCTAACATATTCCCATAACTTTCTCTGATGTCATTGAACACACAACATTCCAAAACGAAATGTTTTTCAGATTCCAAAACACATAGCATTCCAAAATGAAATGTTTTTCAGATTCCACTACCCATGTGCAAAATGTACACACTCGTTCTTCTCAAGCTTCTTTAGGCCTTTTCTAGTCCAGTTTCACACAGAAGTTAATGCTAGTTGGTTCTTAATTGAGAAATAAGAACCTTTGCTCTCCAAGGAATGTTAGCTCCAATGTATTCTTTTTGTTGGAGATCATACTTAGGGTTGAATTCTTAGACGTAGTACTTCTTTCTATCCAACTATTTTCCGGTACCTTTTACTAAACTTCTCCATAACAAAATTAGCTCCTTGCTATTTGTGGGACAATCATTGAGATAGATATTCCATTTTTGCATCCATGTGTAGTTTTGTCTCATCCATGTTTTCTTTCTTTCACTCAAGCCTTCCTTGAAGATAACATTAGGCTATCTACCTACTCCCATTTGCTCAATTCTTTTTAGATATCTTATGAGCCTCACCATAACAATTGCTTCCAAGGGAATTTTTCCTGTTTCACTCAACATTATCTCATAATATGAGTTCACCATCATTTTTCATGGTTTTTTTTTCTTTTCCTATTATAGTTTTTATTTTATTTTTAAAGTTTTACTTATATAATTGATGATAAATATGTTATTTACTTGAGAATGAATTATTTTTAAAGATTTTATATCACTTCACAAATATCTAATAACCATGTATGAATATTACAACCGTATCCATAAATTATGGCATAAATATGTGATGTAGTTATCTATATAGAATATTATATTGTGTTAATGTTGCAATAAGACTTTTAAGTCTAATCAAATATTTGAAAAATATTTTTTTTCAATAATATTGAAAAATACATAATTTTTTCAAAATTAAACATTATACATTGCATTGGTCAATGCTAAACTAATGCTGATCAAAATAAAATCACTTACCAAAATCTTGAGTTAGAACTATATTAAAATATGACAAAAAAAATATTTTTATTCTCAAATTATTTTTAATATTATTTTTAATTGTCTTTACATAATTGTTATAATAAAATTTATATGAAAAATATTTTTTTATTCATTAATAAAATTTCCATTTAAATTATATATATATGAAAGTATCTTTTTATCTATCCATATATTTTTTTCATTAAATTTTATATTAAAAAATAAATGTAAATATAGATATAATGCTCATTAACATATTTTTGATATACATATTTTTATTATATCAAAAATATGAATTTTTATAATAAATATATAAATGATTATTATTTTTTTTTTGAATTTAACATTAAAATATAACTTTATTATGTTAAAAATATAATTTTCTATAATAAATATATCAATTAAAATATTTTAAAATTTAAGGATTTTTGTTTGAATGGTTTAGTAAATAATTTGTTCTCAGTTATATAGGTTGGAGTTTTTTGAGATATTTCATATTCGACTTCTTAGTAGATTTTTCTAAATTATGAATTCCAATTCTAAATCTTTTATTACTATAGTAGTGTTGTTTTTGGAAGTCATTCCTAAGGATTGTATCCAAAGTTTCACTCGACAGCCAATCAAAGCACAATGATTAGAAAATACCTATTTAAATTTTCATACACTCTTTTCTAATCAAAATATTTAAATTTTTATACACTCTATTCTAATCATTTTGCTTCAATTAGTCCTTAGGAATGGATAGAAACCTTAAACACAATCATGACAAAATGCACACAATAATGACATCTAAAAACAATGCTCTTATTATTATTATTATTCTTTTAAATAAAATGCTCCCTATATATATTTAAAATTTTCACATCCATTTTAACAATTAAAATAATATATGGGAAAGATCTAATTTATTAATCTTAAAATATTTAAAATATAGATAAATAAACATTTTTTTTCCTTCCTTTTTATAATTCAATTAAACAAAACCTTGCTCTCAAAACCTTACTCCATTTTTCCTTCCTTTTTATTGAGATACAAAATATTTTATAAATAAAATAAAACAGCGCATTCTCTCTTTTTCATAATTAAATATACCTCTATGACAATGTTATCTATACTCAGTTTTTTCCTTTTATTAATGATAATTTTTATAAATTCAAATATTAAAAAGGTTTTTAACACTTTAACGAGGTTTTTCAAAAGTTTAAATATGTTAAAAAATAAATAAGAGATTTAAAATAAAAAAACTATTTTTGTTAATTAAAATATTAAAAATTAAATAAATTATAATTTAAAATTAAATAAATTTATTTAATTATTAAATATATATATATATATATATATATATATATATATATATATTTATGATTTAAAACGACATCAAACTTAAATAAATTTATTTTGATACTTATAAATTTAAAAAATTAAATAAAAATATTTATAACTTAAACCCAAATAAATATATTGAAGAACATAAAAAGGAGTGGAAACAAAACCAGAGAAATGGAATTGGAATTTTTACAAAAGCTGGCGGAAGGAATATTTACAAGAGCAGAGGATCGTTTTACTCTATTTCGTGTACCCAATTCAAATTTTGAAATGCATCTTGATGGAATGTCTGGCCCCTTATCATACCAATAAACTATAAGCTATCAGTTCAGAGCGCTTTGACCGTTTGAATGAAAGAGTCTATAAGACGTTCTGGCATGCCAAACATGTCCAGATTTTCATCTCTTCTTCTGCTTCTTTACATTGCATCTGGTTGCCTCTATTTTCTTCTTCCTTCTGTGGATGTTTGTTTCTTCTTTCGCATGGCCATGCATCTTGGATTTTATAATTTTATAATTTTCATCTGCTTTTCCATTTTGACTGTAGTTTGTGTGTTCCTTTTCGTTTTAATTGTAATTCACCATTCTTTCTTTTGCCCTGGGTGTTTGCATCGATTGCCCTGGTGATTTTATTTTGTTGCTGTAATGTAGAGCAGGAGAATCGATGAAACTCATGTTACCTATTGGAGTGGAGTGCAGGTATGGGTTTGTTTTTCAATTATATCTATTCAGGTATTTCTTATTGATAAATCTGTGCAGTGATTTTATTTTGTTGCTGTAATGTAGAGCAGGAGAATCGATGAAACGCATGTTACCTATTGGAGTGGAGTGCAGGTATGGGTTTGTCTTTCAATTATATCTATTCAGGTATTTCTTATTGATAAATCTGTGCAGTGAGAAGTCTATTGTAGAGCATGGTTAATAGTTGTTTTCTGGTTTTAGCTGCATAGAGCCCTAATCATTAAGCCGATTTTCTTCATTATTTTTAATGAAGCTGTGAGAATTGTAATCGCTTTAACCATAGAGACAATGCTTTTATTTTCTTTGGCAATTCTTGCTAATGCTTTAATAATTTTGCCGCAGGTGAAAGGAAGGGTTTGCAACAGGTAAAAGGGAGGTTTATGAGATGAGAAACTTTGGTTTCTATACCTGTCTTATGTTTATTTGTCTCAATCTGCCCCAGGCGCGCGGGGTTCAACCGTCGAATATTTCTAAAATGGTGTTTACATGGTGTGCAGTGAATACGGGAAAGCGAGAATGGCACGCGGGATAGGATACGAAGGTGCCAAAGGATGCTCCTACACCTTTTGGACTCATCATTAGGTAGGGTAAGCGACCATCCTTTAATTCTCGGTTTCCAAGACATAAAACATTCACTATTGTAACAGGTGGAGTGATCTTGACACAGGCAAAGAGCCGGAGTTTGCTCGTACAGCCTTTGACGATCCTTTAATTTTCGGTTTCCAAGACAGATAAAAAATTCAGTAATCTCGTTTAATAATATTGTTAACAGGTGGAGATGAGAGTCTCCACCTGTTTTGTCTTTTATTTTCTCAATTGGTTTCTGTACAATGGTTCCAGCGGACTTGGACACGTGGAAAGAGACCGGACAGAATGTAATTGTGCGAAAAGGATGTTCATTTCTCGGTATGATTCATTGATGTCGGTATCTCGTAGCTTCTGCTGGGATATATTACATGATATATTACATTAATTATTTCCATATTTCTGCTCGCATACTTTTTTTTAGGATAGATCGCCAGATATGGTTTTGCCTGTTAAATAATGGGCTGCAATAATTTGTATGGAGCCCTAAAAGTACTCTTATCGTTCGAGCTTTTGGAAGGAGTCATGTGTACAGGCCTGCTGAAGAATATCACGAGCCTCCGTCATGTATGTACACATTGTTTTGCTTGGATACTTTCTGTTGGCTGTCTTTTCCTTTTCCTTTTTATCCATTGGTTAGGCGATTTAATTTGTATGTTGTTAAATTTCTTTTCTAATTTATATATTTCAGACGAGCTTTGCACTTTTAGCTATGTATATTGATGTTGTTATTTTTCTTTTCAACCTTTTTTTTTTTTTTGCAAGTGGTTCACGTTCCTATGTGCCCGCACACATGTACTAGCTACATCCACGGTCTTAATATATCACAGTGAATCCTCCCGAAGGGATCTACTGTCGGGCCTAACACTGAAGCCTAACCCCGCGGGCGTCTAGGAGATTTGATCCTGTGACCTCTCAATCTGGGAGTACTTCCAAGCGGGGACTCAACCAATTGAGCTAACTCTTGGGGCTCTTTAAACTTTTAGTTATGTATATTGATGTTGTTATTTTTCTTTTCTAGTTTATATCTATTTTAGACAAGCTTTAAATTTCTTTTTTTTCAGCAAGAAAAATACTTTTGGTTTATATAATGTACCAAGGCATATGATGTTTTATGTATCAAGTACTTACAACAGTTCCAAATACCTTTTCATTTGTAAATACAAAATCAAAAACTGGTTCTTAAAGTGGATCTTTTCCTCTTCATTTGAAAGACAGGGGATCTTCTTTCATTTGTTCGTTCCAAAAAAACAAAAAACTGTAAAAAAACATCATTTTTACTATCCCTCCATAGTCCATTTCATTGGGACTTATGCATACTTGTAGAGTTTCTTTCCTTCCTGTTCCAAAAAGAACTATACATTATGAGTCTTAAATAAAATTTACCTACCTACTGCGTAAGGGCCAAAAGAGTTATATAACTCATAGTGCATTTCACCAAAACTGCGATTCAAACCTCTTTTGGATAATATGTCCGCTTCGTTGTTTTTTTCTCTGTATACATGGCAAAAAGTTATAGAGGTGAAAGTGCGCTTCAATGCATGTATATGCTCTAGCCAATTTGCAAGATAACTTGGATTTAATTGAGTTCTCTTATTCATGTGTTCAATAATGATTTTTGAGTCTTCAAAAACCCAAAGCTCCTCCAGATATAGTTGGTTGGAAAACCATAACAATCCCCACAGCGCTAGGAGTTCATCTCACATATTAGTGCCTCTTCACCCATTCCAATATATTTTGTAATGACAGTCCGGAGAGATCATGAGCCAAGCACCACACCCGCAGCGAGTCTGACTTTGTGATGCGTCGTCAAAGAAACCGACTGGATAGTGTATTTCAAAGCGTTGTAATCTCTTCTATGCATCACAGGGAGGTTTATGCTTTAACTTCAACTTTTCCATTGAGCTATAGATCTGTAAGCATATATTTTGAGGTGTGCATGGTTGCCCTTCAAAAATCTTCCTATTCCTTCCACACCATATATGCCAATGAAATAATAATGGTATGACTCTTAATAGTTTCCCCATCCGAAACCATCACCTAATACAGTCGATAATGGAACTGTATTGTGGGGTCGCTAGCTTAAGAAATGTGCATAGAATGTTAAGGGTCTCTTGTGCAAATAAACAACTATAAAAAAGGTGATCATTATCTTCATCCTGCTCCCCACATAAGGTGCATATATCCGGACCCTGCCACCCTTTCCTTTGTAAGTTTCTCCAGGTTAGATTTTTGGCCTTCCAAACTAGCCATATGAAAATAACCATTCTTACCTGTACCTTAACTTTCCACATGATCTTGAACCAGCAGTCAGGTTCGTGCCCCAGATTTTTATTCATCAGTGTTGTATAAGCCTCCTTTGTATTAATCTGCTCCTCCATGGATGTCCCTTCCCAAGTAATTTTGTCTCCCCCTGCACCCTTTCTCAGTCTCAAACATTTTATAGAGGTTATATAATTTTCCCATTCCTCCTTTCTTATTTCATCCAGTCCCAACTCCTTATGTGTCTTCCACCTTGGGACATCATTTTCCCATTCCTTAATTATCTGGCTCATGTAAACAATACCTCTTTGATTAATTTGTTCAATGGACTCTCTGCTAAGATTTATGGTCTGACCAAGGCCAAGTAGCTGCTGGCTACCAATCTGAATCTTGTTTCCATTTCCAAAGAACCATTTTAGATTCTCTATAAATATAGGCCAGCACATACTAAAACCTTTCCAAATATTTGATCTAACCTTAACGTCATCCCAACCCGAGATGAGGATTTCCTCAATATCCTTTTGTCCAAGGTATTTTTGTCTTATGATCTCTTTCCATAAACCGTCTATGGTTAAACATCTCCAGATTGATTTAAAGATGAATGTTTCAATCTCCAGTATGCCCCATCCACCCTTCTCTTTTGGCTTTGTGATACTCTCCATTCGTGCAGATGAATGATTTTACGCTCTTTTCACCCATTCCAGATGAATCTTGCAATCAATTTTTTAATCTCAGTCAGCGTCTTGTTTGGAATTAAATAGAGATGAGCCCAATATACTGTGTATTGTTGTAAAACCGCTTGAGTCAAAATGAGTCTTCCCCCCCTCGATAACCATCTTGAAGGCCAGTTGTAAATATTTCTCTAGAATTTAGAGGTTAACCATTTCCAATCTTCCATTGTATATTTCGTCGGCTTCATTTGAAAACCCAGATAAGTCAAGCCCTCTCTAAGAGGTGCAATATTGAAATTAAAATAGGCCCCCAAATATTTAAAAAACTCTACATCACCTTCAACATAGTAAATACATGATTTTCCTATACTTATCAGCATTCCGCACGCTTTGTAAAAACAATTAAGAATGTTATTGAGCACCTCCCAGCTACCTCCCTGCATAGAACCAAAGATCAGGATGTCATCTACAAATAGACTGTGTGAGACCTCCTTCCGCGGGCAGACTTCTACACCCCTGAATCTCCCCAGGCTCGTCGCTCATTGAATCCTTATACTTAATGCATCCATAATCAATATAAAGAGGAGGGGTGATAGGGCACAACCTTGTCTCAAACCCCATCCCGGATGAAAAAAGCTTGACGCTAAACCATTGATAATGACAGCCATTGATGTGTGGGTTATGCATCCCATAATCCATGCCACAACCTCGCTATCAAGTCCAATTTTAAACATAACTAGTCTTAAAAAGACCCAATCAACTCTATCATAGGTCTTATTTAGATCAATTTTCATAATAGCAGCATTCAACTTCTTCGCCTGTATGGTGTGTACAACTTCTTGAGTGATAGCCACTGTGATGCAGGGGCATTAGACACTAGCCAACAATGTAGGAGGTTTGTTCACATGTTGTGGCTAGTAGGGGTCGAAAATATTCGAATTTTAACAGCTAGGTGTCAATACTTCAGCTGATTGTATTATTAGATCAGTTAGAGTTGTAGAAGTCGAATGGTTAGTCCATCTGTCATGTTTTAGTTTTCGAATAATTGTAATTAGGCTCTTGAATTACCATAACGGTCCTCACAGAGGAACCGAAAGGACATATGTTGATGTATATAAATGTAATTCCTCGGATGTATTAGGGGAGAAGAAAAAGAGGAAAGAAGAGAGAGATCTCTGCAATAAACTCCGTGTGTTCACAATTGTTTCCAGTTAAATGATTTCGAAGCTTGTTACCATTGGATTGACTCGAGCCTTTGTCTGTGAGGAGGTTGCTTAATTGTGAAGCAATTGAATTCTGTGTATATATATAATCATTGTGTCGAACCGTTGTATTGACTCCGCATCCCTCTGTTTGTTGTTTCTCTTTAATTTATCGAATAAACCCTGTTAAATCAATACTACCCGCAGGCGAGGTCTGTGCAGAGGAATTGTGGTCGTGAACACTGTTTAAATTGGAAGATTTCCCGCTTTGTAAAGATATAGAGTTGTTGCTTTCGAAACCGGAACCGTGGTTTAGACGTGAGTTAATAAATGAGAAGGATAGTGCAACCGACGTGAACCGTAGTTAATCACTGTACAAAAACCGCGAGTGGTTTTGCTAGGTGGATTGCCCATATCGCACCGCTTTTGGGTGAATAGGCGGTATTTCCTGAACGCGAGCGATTCCATAGACCTATCGACGCGTGGCAAGGCGGACCTTCGGAAAACCACTGTTTAACCTGTGCCATCGCACGTTAACATTCGTACTAGGACGCCGAGCGATATTGACGAGAGTCGTTGATCTTGGAGGAGGGCCATCGGACGGTGATCGCACGTTGGACTTGCCCGGAGTTTCACTGAGGTACACGGAGGATAGCCAGGTACGATACGAGCATGTGATTGGGCGATTGGACGTAGAGGTGGGCCCAGAGCCAAAGGGGTATTATAGTTTATTTGTTTTAAAAAAGCGTTGGATTTATATAAAGCAAAGGGTTAAACTTTTGTCATAAAGTCCGGAGATATATATATATATATATATATATATATATATATATATATATAAGCCGGGAAATATACTATAACATTCGAAAGTTGTGGCGAATATGTTTATTTGTCAATTTCTTTGAAATTGATAAATAAAATAAAATAAAATAAAAGGGCCACGTGGGATAAACAAAAAGGGAAATGAAGACCGAGCCACGTCATAGTTGACCAGCTTTCCGTGGGGCTGACTTTCAATTTTGTTGCGTCACACTGCATCGTGGATGCTTCTATCCTTTAGAAGCCCAGCTTGTTCTGGCGTGATGTGCTTCGACAGGACCCCCTTCATTCTCTCCACTATAATTTTTGAATTAATCTTGTATAGAGTATTGCATAAGGATATAGGTCTATAGTCATCAAATGTAATCTTCCCCTTTTTTTTTGGAATCAAGGCTAGAAAATTCGAGTTGATTTCCCCATGGATCCTCCCTGATTGCCTGACCTCTTCCACCATCTCGGTGATCTCCATAATAAAATCCTTGTAAAAATGGAGAAAGAAATCCGGGGTCCATCCATCAGGACCCAGAGTCTTATCCACTGCAAATGACTTCAGCACTTGCTTAATCTCCTTTGAGCTTACCTTCTTTTTCATCTTTAACAGATCCTCCTCAGCGAACATAACAGGATATTCCTCTATAAGATCCATTTGCACAGCTATATCCGTGGCCTCTTGTTTCTCATATAGTTTTCCGAAAAATCCACCGCAGCCCTTTTTATGCTCTCCGTTGTACAGATAGAATCCCCATTTACCTCAATTTTCCATATTGCATTGGCACTCCTTCTGCCAAAAGCAACGTTGTGGAAAAATTTCGTATTTTTATCACCACTTTTGAGCCATGTGGCTCTACTCTTGAGTCTCCAGGACTGCTCGTCAATAAGTAGGTGAGACCTGTATTCCTCTTCTAAAGACTTTAATTTTTCCCAATAGTTTGGTGATTGTTGACCCTCTTCCACTTCCTTTAAAATCAGTGACCTCTCCATCCTGATGGCTCTGATCTTGTCCTTCATTTTTGCTTTCTGCCCCTTTCCCCAGACCCTCACCACTTTCTTTAAACCCCTCAGAACGTTTGTTAAATAGATCATAGCAGATGTGCCTTCCGTCCTCTTATGTTCCTTCAAATAATCCATGATCAAAACATTAAAAGATTTGTTTTCCAACCAAGTTCTATTGAATTTGAAAGGACAACCTCCTTTCCTTTCTTCAAACTCTCGTAAGATAGAGATCGGCCTGTGGTCCGATACAGTGAGATCCTCCGCTTCAGCCATAATATTTTCCATTTTTGTTCTCAGATCATTGTTTATGACCAACTTGTCAATCCTTTTCCAGATAAATTCTCTCCCTTTCCTACCATTTAACCACGTCGGGCTGTTTTCAATGAAAGGTAAGTCACTTAAACCAGCATTCAAAAAAATCTCTTTGATGACATCTGCAAGTGGATCTGTTCTGCCCTTCTCCCCCCATATTTCATAATCATAAAGGGTACAATTGAAATCACCTGCAATGAAAAGATTTTGGAGAAAGAGGATACCACTGTCCTCCATCCTCTTCCAGAATGCTAATCTATCCAAATAAGGTGCATAAACATTAATGAGATGAATCCTATGTGGAAAGCCTCGAAAGAAACCTATAAGAAGGATTCCTCCAAAGAAGCTGAAAGCCCTCATGGATGCCCATCTGGGATCCCATAAAGCCACCAGCCCTCCAGAACGACCCTCGACACCTTTTGCAACCATATGCCACTCTGGTAGCATTGCACAAAAGTATGAAATAGAGTAGTCAGCGGGCTTCATAGTCTCCTGGATAAAAATAATAGAAGGCTTGCTTAAAAATAAAAAAATGTTGATAGACAAAAACTTGTCTCGACCCCCTAAGCCCTGCAGATTTAAGGAAATAAGCTTCATAATGGATTCGTAGTCGATGGGGTCAATGCTCTAAGGACCCGCCCAATAGCTTGGGATATCGAAACATCCCTATAGTTACCATCCAGAATTATTTCATGAATGGCAGAGATGTGTGCAAGCTTTTTCTTTCTCTTAGGCTTATCTTTACCCCTTCTAATCGTGACATTAGATCTCGAGGAGAGACTGATTACGATAGTAGGAGACGACGGCCTACCAGTATCCACTGTCAAGGGTTCCAAAATAGAATCATGTCCCAGCATCAACAATTCGAGATCACTCCCAATGGATTTTCTCGGGGATAACGAGGCCTCAGCAACCCCAGGAGGGGAAATAGGAACAGGGGACAGTGGATCAGACTGGGAGCTTATCACCTCAATCATATTGATGGGGGACAAGTGTGAGGGAAAATCCCCAATGTCAGGCGAGGGGTGTTCTAGAATTTTATCCATGTTGCGAGTCCCACACCTGACCTGGTTAGGTCTCTTACCCAAAGGAATAAAAGGCTTGAAACCCACCCGAAGACTCCCCACCCCCGAGGAAAGGGGGGAAGTTGACTGAGAAATCTTGTGTGCATCAGACAAAACCAGAGATGTTTTATCAATAGAATAAGTGGGACTGTGTACAAGAAACTTACTCGGTTTCATAGCAAAGCCATCAGCCGAAGACATTTCAGGGTGTTTGTTTCTCGAAACTGGATGTACCTTCTTCATGCCGTCCGGAGTCCTCAACCCCTTTACATGTTCCCGCCACCGCGAGCATTTCTTCATCAAATGGCCTGTAATATCCCCAACGGGAAATAACCAGTAATACACAGAAATATAACAGACAGATATATAGAACAAAATGGCGGAACCAGAATATGGGACAAATACACATAAAATGCCAGAACACTAAGCCATTTTATTAATCTGAGAATATAATGAGATACAATGGATAATCAGAATAAATGCACCTATCCTTGCTCAAGGCAAGTGAAGAATCCTCTCAGAAAAATAGGAAATGGATTTGCCTCTGAGAAACTACATCCCCGAGAATTTCTTTGGAAGAAGCTGCCCAAAATGGCTAGCTGCTTGCTGGAATGAGAGCTGAAGCTAGAAGTGATCCCCTTGGAATGACTAAAAATCTCTGAGATCACTGTACTCCTTTGCTCTAGGACAAAACCCGGAGAGCCATATGCCAAGCGGACCACCTCAGAAAATCGCCCCGAAACCCTCCTCCTGCAAAGCAACTGTGCCTCGGGAACGGCGCGGGCCTCAAGAAACACGGCGAGGAAGGGCACAGATCCTCTGAAAACCTCGGCCCTGAATGGCAATCTTCTCAAGGCTGAAGCATCGACCACGCAAATAACCACCCTGACAAGGCGCCCAACAAGGAAGCCGTCCTCCTCCGTGGCTGCGTCTCTCTCCTAGGCTGGCAGTCTCGGAAGAACGGCTCCTGCGCAAACGTCCACCAGAAAACCACTGCAAATCACCACTGAAACTGAAGGAAAAACCTTGCTCGAGCAGGCACTCGAAGTCCCCCGGAGCCAAGGGTGAGATCTCTGACCGGAGACACTCAGTTCGCACTAAACAGTGCTGCAGACCGACTAAACAACCGGCGTGCTGAAGTAGACAGAAGTCTAGCTCTCAATATCAATAACATATCAATAATGCCAAATGGAGTGAAACCCCCACCTTTTATAGTGCTAGCTCCCTCAAAACCCTAACTGCGTCCTTGAGTTCCTCCTTGACCTGCACAGTTACCTTAGGAGTCTACGTGAGGCCTCTCTCATGTGTGTGTGGACCCCCAAGGCTTTCCCCTTTAAGTTACAACGTTGCCTCTACTAGGGAAACACTTTATTTTATTTAAGTGAGTTGGACCCCTTTTCTCACTTTTATTTATTAATTAACTATAATCGGCAAAACTATACAAAAATCAAATATTCCAATTAGCGGTGCTAATTAGGAATATTACATGGCCAGTCGCATGGCAAAGATGACACCGGAAAGGAATATGCCAATAATCGATGGGTTGTCTATAAATCACCCCATCCCAGGCAAGGTCAATTTGAGCCGGCAACCCTCCTGCAAACAGGGCCTCCACCAGAACCCATGTTGCGCATTTGTTAGATGTCCCAAAACATTTAGGATCCACGTACCGACACTTGCCTATGCTATCGGCTATCACCAACAGAGCCTTTGTGGTCCAGAATTGTAGAGGGAGCCCGTATAACTTGACCCACATCATATGATTTACAAGATCATTCAAGTGGGGATGAAAACCAGCATCCCATCGATGCAACACCCAAAACTTCCGCAACATCCTCATCCTTAATGAAATGGAAGCAGTACCACTCCTGCTCCAATTTGCTTACTCTCGGCGTATACCCCAGAATCTTTTCCCAGACTCCTAACAACCACTCCATTAAATCACCCTTCCCGTGACTTTCAAATTTCCACCTCCCAACCAGTGCTCTGTTTGTTAAGCCTTCGATGCGTTCCCACATGACATCGCATCCAGAACTAAGCAGTCGACATTCTTCTCCCTGTCCAATAGGCTTTTTTGCACCGCCCTGGTTGGTTTTCAATGGTGAAGGTTTCGTTGAGTATCTCCCCCTTGATAGTGCATTATGCTAATCTAGAGTTTCATCGCACAGATTAGCAATAGGGGAAATAGACAGTGAGGGATCCTCTGCATTACTATCCCGCACTAACTCGCCACCCTCCACCACCTCGATAGCACATAAGAAGGACACATTGGTTATATCCTTGTCACATTTGGCAATAAACGACTCTAATTCCCCCATCTCGAAAGCTACAATAATTTAAGACTCATTACCTTCTTCCCAAAAGTCTACATTAGGTTCATTAACTCTCGAAGATGTCGTATTAGCCCAGGTACAATTCCCCTGACAACCAACGGAAACCCAGAGAAAGGATGGCTTATCTAATCGCCACCTGTGCACCAAACGTTGTCCACCAGCCGATGTAAGGACAAAAGCCCACCTAACCGACGAGAATAAAAGAATAAAGAACAACTACCCCGACTAGAAAATTAAACCTCGGATGTGCGAAGTTCACTTCCTTCCCATCATGGGACAGTCCATCGTACCTGAGGCGATAATGGAACAACCAAAGCGCCAGAGAAAGTCAAGGCCTACCCCCACTGGAAAATTTGAAATAACCGGGGCTTCCCCGCCAGTGAAGAACCATTGTACCAGAAAAACCAGAAGGTTCAGTAAAACCCCACCTCCATTGCTGAGAGCAGTGGTAAATCTCTCACCCTCCCAATAAAAGCCGAGAAGACTCGGAAACGTAATCCCTAAAACACCTCAAAGCACCATCCTCATCGACCAAAATCACCCCTTATATATTGAGAAGAAACAGCAACCAGGAATTTGGTTATGTGATTCTCGGGCATCAGGGGAGAAACAGGAACATGTTTCAAAACAATAGCTCATAGCCTTCAAAAGCACTCCAGAATGGTTCACCTCCCCTATCACAAGCAATTTCTAATACCTCGCACAAAAAACTACACGAAATGCATCATTTACCTTCAACTGATCCAAACCTTCCATCTGCAAATGATTTAATGGTCTTGTGTCTTATCTGATAGCAAAAGAAATTCTTCAAGCTCCTTCAGTATGTATATTTTTGCTTCACCTCCACTCTTAGATTTTAAAGTTCAATATCGATCGTTGAAAGTGTGCCTTCTAGATGTGTCACCTAACTTCCCATTAGTTATGCATATCTATATAATGGATAATGGGATTCCGCCTTGGTAGAGAATGGTTGAGAGTTGTAGGAGTTGTATCATGAAACCATTTATTGTATAGAGTTAAAATTGGTTTTGATATACTATCTAGAGTTATAATTGGTTTTCATAGGTTCTGCCAGTTGAAGACAACCATGCAATGCAAAACTTATCTTTCTTCTCCATTTAGTGATTTCATGATCCACCACTAAGTTGGAATTCCCATGAATGTTGATATCATTTAATTTCGTTTCTAATGCTATGGTCATTAGAATGGTGGATATAGTAATCTCTACAAAATTGTTAGTGCCCTGTGCCAGAGCACATTCAAAATGATTCTATGCTTATTAGAGATCACTAGGCTGCCTCCTGCCCCACATGTGATTGGATTATTTTGCTAGTAGCACTATCAAAATAGTCATAAGGACGGTTGGGGATGATATGTAGGTTCCTTAACTGCCCCCTTTTTTTATTTCTCTGCCTTATCAAAATTTTTGTAGGACCTTTTTATCCTCCAAGAATGCTTTTTGAGCCTCATATACCAATTCTCCTTCTCACCTTACTTTTCCTCTAGTCATTGCTTTTACAGCTTTACAACAGACCATGACTTCTTGGTAAATTAAGGAGAGCATGATTTATGTTTCCCCTATTCTATTTCCAGAGGAAAAAAAGTCTGGGACTCTGCTATGATCATTTTTGTAGATAATCCCATGTTAAGATTTTGTTCTTCAAGGAAAGTCATAGAAATATCCTAGTAGCATGAAATTTCCATAAAGTGTCATCTCCATATTTCATCATTATGGGTCCTCAAGACTATCATATCCAACTTTCACTTCATATAAACCTCCTTGTTTGTTGTCCATAGAATGTTGTTAGATTGTTCAAGTAATATGGTTGAATGCTTAATTTAGTGCATTTGAATCTTGCTTCTATTCCTCTATTATATGGACCCGAATCTGCCTGAATCCCGAAATCATTAGCCTTCTTCTATAGCCTACTGTCCACCAATTAACTTATTCTTGACTGTAAACATCTCTGCTAGGAAGTGTAAGTTTCTATCATGAAGGAAATTTATGACTAGTTGAGATTGTGAAATTTTTTGAATCTTCTAAACAGAAATCCCACTACAGAAAAAATGATTTAATTCTATTCATGAAGACATCAAAGTAAATACACTGCAGCCTACACAATTATACAGATCAAGCACTGAAGAATAAGCAATCATGCAGACAAAGGACGCAAAATTTTTCAGACAAATGTCCCCGGAAAAACCCAATGCGGGAAAACTGGTGCATCAACTCTTGAGGGTTTTTATTATTATGTAGATTTCTGAATACAAACTAGGGTGCCATAAATGGCTCACCCAACAAAGAATTTCCTTGGTAGAAGTATCTCTATTCGGAGACAAATATTATTGCTAATACAGCGTCAGAATGACGAACCCCATAGGTGCTTATGCAATCCTTAGCAAGCTCTACGCTGAGACTGCGTCACCCTTCCTAGTGGGTGCGTCACTCTGCTATCTGCTGAATCTGAGCCCAATCTGCCCCACAAAAACCCTATCGCTGCAGCCTCTGGCTCTACGTCACCTCCTCTTGGACTGCATCACCTTTCTGGGCCTGCGTAAGCCTCTGCATGAGCCCAGCTGGGCCTGCGTCACCCTCTCAAGGGTTGCGTTGTCTCTCCTAGGTAGATCTACCTCTCTGCAACTGTATTTTCGGCCTTGGATTCGAAATCTCGTTGCCAAACTGCCCCTTACTGCACTGCAAGCTCACTCTGAAATTCTCAGCAAACCGCACCCCAAAATTTCAACTTAGCTCAAGTGCTGCCACTCTGTGTGTCTTCTCCAACTGACCCCAAGCCTTCCTTTAATACTTTTTCAGTTGACGAATCAACAGTCGTGATATAATCTCTAATCGACGACTAAGATTAGAAAAGACTTGATCCTCGTCACTTAGAACATTCTCACCCACATGTTAAATTAATTCACTTTAATTATTTAATTTCCCTAAGTTAGACTTAGGGTTTCCATTAAAATAATTAATTATTTGAATAACTTAAGCTTCGGGTGGAATTTCTCCAAACAATTTCTGGGTCTTGGAGATCTTATGTGTTCTAGCCCCTCCACAAAGTTTTGGAGCTAGATCGCATCCGATGCTACCCAAAAATCAACACTCACTCTTAGCGATGAATGTGCTCTAGCAATACTTCAACCTGAAGCATCACCCTGATCCATGACATCGGTCCTCTGCGCTGCTGATGCTCGGCTGCTACTTCTCATCCACTGCGCTGCTGCCTTTTGTACTAAAGCTCATGTCACTGCAACTGACACTGCCTCATCTGTATTGTAGCTCCCTCTCAAATGTTGCATCATGCTGCCTAAAGCACTGCCACTGTTGCACTGCAACTTAGTTGCTGAGAGTTAAGCAACTGAAACATCTCAAAGACAAGACATACAAGTGAGTTTGAGTGCACCTTGATACTGAGGCACCCTTTGCTGCTAATCTACGCTGACCCTCTAGAGCTCTGCGCTACTGTTGCTCTGCAATGTGTGAGCACTGCCTCTGTACTGTTGAAATCCCATCAACCTCTGTGTTGTTGCCACACTACTGCTGCCTCTGCTCTGCGCTGCTCAAGTCTTTAGCCTCCTAGCTCTGCTAATGCTGCTTGATTATCCTCTGCACCAGTTGACTCCAGTCATCCTGCTACTGTCATTAAGGGCTCTCGTAGCTTGTATTTGATCCAAGAGTTTGAGACACCTCAAGGATCCTGCCCGTTCATTGTAGTTCAAAATAATTACAGATCAATGTCGCCCCACCTCTTCTCCCGAGGCACATGAGCACTCATGGCAACATCGTCATTAGTCCCATCATCATCCTTCGCTGCAACAACCTTCGAATCAGATTCTTCCTTGCCCTTCTTTTTCATCAGACAAGTTGTGGCGAAATGTCCTAATTCACCACACTTGAAGCATTTGACCTTCGAAAGGTCTTTCTTCTTCTTTCGCTACTGCCCATGTTGTCCCTTAGATGCGAGAGCCGCATCTTCGACCTCCTTCTTTATTGTGATCCCTCTGCCCATGATGCCCGCCTTGGTCATCCTCTTGATCTCTTCTTGTCGAAGAGATGCCTACTTGTTTTCCCAACTTGGAAGTGCTGCTCTGCCCAAAATTCCTTGGACAAAGTTCTCCCACTCATCGGTAACAACATTCAAAGCAATCCTCACCATAAGACCTTCATCAGATGTTCCCCCCACGACAACCAATTGATCACGAATCACCTTCAATCTAATGAGGAAGGGGTCGATCTCTTCTCCCTTCAGCATCTGAAATAATCGAAGCCGATTCTCAAGAAGCGTCCTCCTCTGAACAAAAGTCCCCTGATACAATGTGGTCAAAGAAGTCCACATCTCATGTGCTGTGTTCTTCTCAGCAATGTGTGGGACCACATGATCCTTAACTCCATCCATGATCAAGTGCTTAGCGTTCGCTTGAGCTTCCTCATACTTCTTGAGAGCGTCAACATCAACAAGAACAACCATGGTATTCAAGGCATGATCTTTGATGTGATACTAATCCAAAATTTCCAGGATCCTGGACTTGCAGATGACAAAGTTGGATGCACCATCCAACCTGTCTTGATCCCTCAGTCCATGGCAACCATCTTTGCTCAACTGAATATGACGAATTGATTCACTTCTCCCTCTTTTGTTGCTGCCCCAACAAAACTCAGATCTGGGTTTCTTAGCTCTAGAAACTCTGAAAACCGATTTCCCTCCTGGAAATCCTCCGCCAACTGATGTCGATCAGCCTGTAGAAATTTCTGAATCTTATATCTTATGCAGAAATTATTACTGTTAATCCGGTTAAGCTCCTCCTACTTAAACAAGTTATCAACTAAATAAATTCAAGTTGACATCGAAGCAAAACACATAACATATCTCTACCAATTCAGATCTAGAATAAGCACATGCACACATTGACAAAATGACAGTTATTTTTGGACAAATAGTCCCCGAAAAAACCCAAGGTGGGAAAATCGGTCTCTGGCTGCTGGAGGGTTCTATTATTAAGAATATTTCTGAATACACAAATCTGGGTTCTAGATCTGGAAAACTCGACAGAGATAATGCTAGATCTATAGCTCACTGGCTGATCTAGGGCGAAAATAATAACTGATCCACACCTTCAAACGAGATTTACAGAACTCAGCCAAAATTAGGGCCTAACAACCCTAGCACTGTCCCTGAAAGGCTCTGCGTTAGCCTCTGAAGCCCCTGAAATCCTCTGTGTTAGCCATGGATGGCCTCCAAACCCTCAGCGCTGCTCCGGAAGGGACTGTGTTAGCCCAAAATGGGTGATGTAGTCACTATGCTGCCCCTAAGGGTCTCTGCGTAACCCCTGAAGGGTTTCCTGAAAATTACGCTATCCTTGCTGCTGCTACCTTCCTCTGTGTTGTCCTTGAGCTGATCTCTGCCTCTTGTGTATTCCTGACCCTGGGATCAAATCATCCCCTTGGTCTAAATTCTCCTCTCTGCAGCTGAAACACTTCTGAGTATTCTTAGCAACCTCGCCCTAGAATCTCAGCTTAGCTTTAGTGCTTTGCCTCTATGTGTCTTTACAAATGACCCCAAGCCATTCCTTTATACTTTTTTCGTTGACAAATCAACGATCATGATCAGATCTTAAATCAATGGCTAAGATTAAAAGAAATCTTGATCCGTGTGACTTAAGACAATTTCATCACATGTTTAATTAAATTCACTTTAATTATTTAAGTTCCCTAAGTTTTAACTTAGGAAATACACTTAAAATAATTAATTAATTTAATATCTCCTAAACCAGATGAAATTTCCCAAATCTATTTTTGGGGGTTGTAGATCAAGTGTACTCTAGTCCTTTCTCAAAATTTGGGACTTAGAGCACAGCTGATGCTACCCCAAATACACAAAATCTCAACACAACCCTCTCTGATCACTCTTTGCTACTGATCAACACTAGATTTAGACGTCTTGGCGAGAAGTCTTCTGAGGAATTGCTTCCCCTTACTTTGCCACGCCCTGCTAGACATTGTTCTGCACCAACAAAAACGATGCCCCACCAGCAACTACGAGGCTCAAAATTTCTACGCTGGCCTAGCAAGCACTGCGCAACTACAACGTCACCTCTCCTGGCTCTGCGTCCATCTACGGGAGTCCAGCTGGCTCTGCGTGAGCTCCACAGGTGATTGTGTCACCCTTCCTTGCCTCTCTTTGGATCTGCGTTGTCACTCGGGACAACTACCTTCCTACAGCGAATTTCCTTCAGTGTTCTACTGATGGCTTCAGCTTGTCCTTGTCTACGAATGCTTTGATACCATGTGAAAATTTTTGAATCTTCTAAACATAAATCCTATTGCAGAAAATTTGATTTACTTCTCCTACTTGTTTATTTAACTTTACAAGTTATTTTCTGAATTATTCATGAAAATATCGAAGTAAATACACTGCAACCTACACAATTATACAAATCAAGTACTGAAGAATAAGCAATCATGCAGACAAAGGACACAGAATTTTTCGGACAAATGTCCCTGGAAATACCCAATGCGGGAAAACTGGTGCTACAGCTCTTGAGGGTTTTTATTATAATGCAAATTTCTAAATACAAACTAGGGTGCCATAAATGGCTCACCCAACCGTGAATTTCCTTGGCAGAAGTACCTCTATCTGGAGACAGATATTATGGCTGATCCAGCGTCAGAATGATGAACCCCACAGGTGCCTACACAGTCCCCAGCAAGCTCTGCGTTGAGACTGCGTCACCCTTCCTAGTGGCTGCGTCACCTCTCTGCTATCTACTAAATTTGTGCCTGACCTGCCCCACAGAAACCCCAGCGCTGCAGCCTCTGGCTCTGTGTCACCTCCTCTTGGACTACGTCACCCCTCTAGGCCTACGTCAACCTCTGCGTGAGCCCAGTTGGGCCTGCGTCACCCTCTCAAGGGTTGCGTTGTCTCTCCTGGGTAGATTTGCCTCTCTGCAACTGTATTCTCGACCTTGGATCCGAAATCCTGCTGTCGAACTACCCCTCACTGCATTGCAAGCTCACTCTGAAATTCTCAGGAAACCGCGCCCCAGAATTTTGACATAGCTCAAGTGCTGCCATTCTGTGTGTCTTCTCCAATTGACTCCAAGCCTTCCTTTAATACTTTTCTAGTTGACAAATCAACGGCCGTGATCTAAACTCTAATCGACGACTAAGATTAGAAAAGACTTGATCCTTGTCACTTTCTCACCCACATGTTAAATTAATTCAATTTAATTATTTAATTTCCCTAAGTTAACTTAGGGTCTCCATTAAAATAATTAATTATTTGAATAACTTAAGCTCTGTGTGGAGTTTCTCCAAACGATTTCTGGGTCTTGGAGATCTTATGTGTTCTAGCTCCTCCACAAAGTTTCGGAGCTAGAGCACATCCGATGCTACCCAAAAATCAACAGAGATAACCTTAGCACCTCCAAATCTCCAATTCAATGGTCTCTTCTGATTCGCACCTCCTGTGCATTTCCTATTAATTAGTTGAGATTGTCTCCTAGGAGAAAACAAGTTTCCATGAATTGTCCCAGTTCAATTGTCAATAATATCCTTTTCCATAAATGATTGTCAAATATCTTTAGTAGACATGATCCTCCTAATCGTTTTACAGCAAGATCATTTGATAAAATGAGTATTACCTTCAATCCCATACTTCCCCATTTTTTCTTGGGTTTTGGAAACTAGGGGAATACCTCCTTTGTTTCTTTTTCCAGCCTATAGATATCTAAAACAAACCTTTCTAATGTTTTGAGGATCCCTTTAGGTATATAGCCATGCCATCCAATGAAATGGGGTTACCTCTATCACAGTATTTATTAATGTCAGTTTGCCCTTAATGGATTTTCACTTGTTGCATCACCAATTGAGTTTTATCCCTTTTATTAGGTGGGAACCTAGGTACTTCATAGAATCATCAATTTTTTTTTTTGACATGGTAAGGCAGTGAAGCCTTGATTCTTTCTTATCTGTCATCACTAACCTGATACATAATAAGAGTAGATTTGTCTAGACTGATTTCCATCTTCATTACGAAGCAATAATTCTCTATTTCTTTCCCTATGTACTTTGTTTCTTTGACTGCTCCCATTCCAAACAGAACATCATCTACAAACATGTGAGAACTGTTGGGGAATGGTGTTAACTGTGCTCCTTTGAAGTTCTTGTCTACTTTAGATTTTTCAGGTACTTCTTAGGTCTTCTATCTCCCACAAACGTAAGACAAAGGGCAACCTTGTCTTAATCCTTTTCTAGGTTTGGAGAAATGTGTGGGAGAGCCACTTATCAATACTAGATAAGTGGTCGTAGAGTAGCATTACTCTATCATGATGCTAGTTAAGAGGTTCAAAACTTGTACGTGGAGTAACAACAGTTGAGTCTACTCTAACATAGGATTTTGATAAGTCCAGTTTGATGACCATGGCTGGTATATTCTTCTTGATTGAATCAAGAGCCTCTTGAGCTATGAAACTGCTTCAAAAATTTGACTTCCTTCTCAGAACCCAGAATGCTCATCAGAGAGAACCCTGGATAGGGTTTCATTCTTCTTGCTATTTGCATGAGATTATGGTATTCTCCTGGACCATTCACAATGTAATAATAAGGTTCACTGTATTAATATTTTAAAATGTGTGACTTTTTTTTGAAATGTCCAGACGTTGCTGCATTAAAACATTTGTTTAAAGTATTTTCTCCTAGCATTTTGTAAATTGAGAATTTTTAGGTCAAAAGCATCTTTGCCAAGGACAAGTGGAAAAAGTTCTCGTAAGGTGGTAGTTAGTGTAGCATCTGCTTGGATAGCACTTGTCCTGACCAAAATCTACCTTCAGTAGCACCCCAACCTAGTCCTATATAAGGAGTAGGACCTCCCCTGTTGTTCACTTCTCTAGGCTGCACATAATGCCACTATGAAAACATAAGCTCCAAAACATGTTCATGGCTACTTTCTCCCTCCCAAGTTGCAGATCCCCCCAGTCACACACACTGGGAGAACAAAAACAATTGTAACCAAACTGGTTCTCACTCTTTCATGTTACATTTACCAAAAGAGTTCCAAGGCCTCATCACCCCATCCATTTGGGTATAACTAGATGATTTGATATGCATGAGTGATCATCGCAGTAGATTTATAATGAATCTAACTATTCATCCAATGGAGTAATGTATCCCCGCTATGAAGCTACAAATGTCAAACATCATACAATGCCTTCTAGTCATTTAAGCCAATTTGTAAAGCTTTATATAAGCTCTTGTATTATGGATTCTTGCATCCTGAATTGCCAAATGCTTGAAACCATCAACGAAAGCAATTGTTCCTTGTCTGGATTTTGTTTGTTTTCCAATTGTTCCATCTCACACAGAACAAAGGTTGTGTTAGGTACATATCTTGCTACCTTTCAGCTGCATAGTTGAACTCTCCAGCATTGCATATATTTCCTCAGTCCCTGGGTGTGACATGTCTCCTCTATTGACCTTAATCCAGCCACATCTAGGAATCTTTCTTAAATCCTTGGTTTTAATCATCTTTCTCACACTTCATACATTATGCGACTTTCTTGTAGCAGCATGGGTGTTTGACAATAGTACATAAGTACCAGTGTTTTCAGGGTCTAACTTTAAAATATGTTCTACTGCAAGTTCTCCTATCTCAACACTGCAATGGACTCTTCAGACACCAGGAAAAGCATCCCATACACAAACATCCATTTCAAATGGCATCTTAGAAACAGCATCATGATTCTCTCCCAAACATCCTGCATGACAAAGGTCAACCATACAAGTATAGTGCTCCTTAGTAGGTACAATGTGATACTCTCTAATCATATATTAAAATATTTCTGTCCCTCATTAATGAGACAAAAAGGGCTGCATGGCTACACAAAGACAAAACACCTGTGAAAGTGATGTGGTCTGGATTTATGCCTTATTGTTGCATTTAGTGAAACAGTCTGAGCACAAGATCACCATTCCCATGCATTACATGATGAGTACTTTGTGTTCCATAAAAAAATATTTCTATGAGAAATGCCATCAAACAGTGGTCTTGCACTCTCAAATTTCAATATTCCCACATTTGGCATACATTCCTAAATGAGGACTCCCCAGAAATGACTTCTTGTTAATTCCCATTATGATTATTTAGTTGTGAATCTCCTTGCCCTGTTACAAAGCTTCTACGTTGGCACAGGAAGCAAGTGTAGTTGCAATGGTGACCATATTTATTATTAAGTATAAAGCTTGCAATTTGCATTTGACGAAAGAAACCCATTGCCACATTCCAGTGGTTGTTTTGGGAATAATCTGTAATAATTGTATTCCATGAGATCATATCCAGTCTTATGCCTACCAATTCCATTTCACAAAAGTGCTCAGGGTCCTTGTCATAATGACTGCTCTGGGTATAACCTGCAATAATAATAGTCCATGAAATAACACTAGGCTTAATGCCTCATAACTGCATGGTGAAAAAAATATCAAGACCTGATTACTATTCCCATTGTGGGCATAGCCTACAATAATCACAGTTCATTTAATCTGGTCCAGTTTCACTCCTCCCAACCACATTTGATGGAAGAACCCTTTTGCCTCCTCAACATGCCTATTCTTGATGTCAAAACAAGTCTTGTTTCCATACCAAGTGCATATGACCAAACAAATTGCCAATCAACTGATTTGTTGACACCATGCATATCATCATTTCATATAAGTATTTTTCTAAACAAATCACAAGCATCATCCATGCACCTAAACTCACCAAACTGCTACAAGCTGGGAGAATGCTAGCAAAGGTAAAATGATTTGGTAAAATAAGTTAAAGGCCTCGCCACCAGATTCATTTTTGGCATATGCCAGAATCATTGCATCCTAGGAGATCACATTGTATATAGGCATTTCTTCAAACACTTATCTGGCTGAATTCCTGAAATGCAGGGAAACATGAAATTATCTGGCTGAATTCCTGTTTTTCACATTTCTTTAAACAATCTCAAAGGTTCCTCTAGAAGACCATGCTTGGCAGAGATAGCTATCATCATCATTCATGAAAACAACTTATCGCAAAGGTAGTTGATTTAAAACTGCATAACCATCCACCAAACTGCCACTCTTAGCATACAAACTCAGAAGCTTAGTTCCTAAAGCAATGTCTTTCCATTGAAACCCCATTTGGATTATGTGGACATGTACTAGTTTGCCTTCTGTCAAGGGTTTTATTGTTAATATTGGCCCGCAAAAGAAAATCGTATGTTGAAAAACACACGAGTTGACCCAATACTTCTAAAATGAACAAGGCCTCATTTATTTTACCTTGTTACAGAACATTTTCGTGTCCCTGGGAGAGATAATGTACATACTATCTTCAATTGCAAGTATGTTAGCTGTAGTGTTTTGGCCCTTAATATGAAGCTCTTTTCCAAGAAAAAGGGTTGTCTCCTTGCAATAACTCTTCAATATTGATGTTTTGCCATGGTCGATGTTGTTTCATACTATCCCTCCTCTCCCTTTTGGCTTAATTATTGGTGAGTGATGAAAATTTAGTTGCAAAGGCTTGAAATTTGCTTCCTCATATATTAGTTCAAAATTTCATAGAAATGATGTGGACTTAACAAAACATTAAATAACTTCATTCCCTCAGAGCTTCCATAAATATTAAATATGGATTTTCCCTCTCCTTTCTTGAAACAATCTCAAGACCTCCTCAATTATTGTTTTTCTTTGCAAACACCACAATAACGGTCTTCCAAGAGAATATATCTAGCTGATGGATTTTAAAGAGAGAATTGTGGGGGCTAAATAGTAGTGAGTAGGTATTCTCCTCCAGCATGGATGTTTCTCAACCTCAATGATGGGCATCTTTCCTTCCCCCTGTGAAAATTTCTGAATGTTACTATTATGCAGAAATCTTACTGTTAAATTTGGTTATGCTCCTTCTACTTAATTAAGTTATTAAGCTGAAAAATCAAATTAATATCGAAGCAAAACACATAACAGACTTTCACCAATTCAAATCTAAAAAAAGTACATGCACACATAGACAAAGTGACACAGTGATTTTCTGGACAAATAGTCCCCGGAAAAACCCAATGCGGGAAAACCGGCCTCTGGCTCCTGGAGGGTTTTATTATTAAAAGTATTTCTGAATATAGAAAATCTGGATTCTAGATTTGTAAAACCCGATATAAAAAATATAGATCTGCAACTCATCGACTGTTTTGAAGCCAAAAATTGACTGATCCACACTCTCAAACGAGATTTACAAGACTCAGCCAAAATTAGGCCCTAGAAACCCCAGCGCTGCCCCTGAAGCCCCTGCGTCAGCCTCTGCAGCCCCTGCATCCCTTGCTCGCCTGGAAAGGGTTGCGTTACCCCAGACTAGGTGACACAGTCCCTATGCTGCACCTAAGGGTCTTTGCGTAACCTCAGAGGGTTTCCAACATCTTTACGCTGCCCTGGGAGTGACTACGCAGCACCTGCGTAGCTGAAGCTGCCCCTGCACTGTGCAACTGCTGCCCTCTCACTGCTGAAGCCCCTGCTCCTCTGCGCTGCCTTTCTGAAGCTGCTCTCTGTCTCTTGTTGATTCTAGACACTGGGATCAAATCATCCCCTTTGTCTAAACTCCCCTCTCTATAGTTGAAACACTTTTGAGAATTCTTAGCAAACTTTGCCCTAGAATCTTAGCTTAGCTTCAGTGCTTTACCTCTGTGTGTCTTTACAAATGACCCCAAGCCTTTCCTTTATACTTTTCTCGTTGGGAAACCAACGGTCATGATCAGATCTTGAATCAATGGCTAAGATTAAAAGAAATCTTGATCCGTGTGACTTAAGACAATTTCATCACATGTTTAATTTAATTGACTTTAATTATTTAATTTTCCTAAGTTTAGACTTAGGAAATACATTAAAATAATCAATTAATTAAATATCTCCCAAACCAATGAAATTTCCCAAATCCCTTTCTGGGTCTTGTAGATCAAGTGTACTCTAGTCCCTCCACAAATTTTGAGAGCTAGAGCACATCTGATGCTACCCCAAATACACAAAATCTCAACACTCCCTCTTAGCATGGAGTGTGCTCTAGCAATACATCACACCATGTATTACAAGATTTTGGGCACTGGATTCTATGTTGTTGATGCTTGGCCTGTTGCCACTCAAATCTTCACTGTTGCTGCCATTCTGTACTGCTGCCCATGAGGCTGTCACCGCCACTGCCACATCTGTAATGCAGATCCCTCTCAATTTGATGCATCTTTGTTGCCCATAGCGCTGCCATTCTGTACTGCTTCCCATGAGGCTGTCACCGCCACTACCACATCTGTACTGCAGCTCCCTCTCAATTTGCTACATCTGTGCTGCCCATAGCACTACAACTTTAGTTGTTGAGAGAAACAACTGAATCTCCTGCCCAATCTTTGAAAGATAATTCAGTTGGGTTGCATCTTCATCACTGAAGCTCCATAGGCTGCTGATCTGTGCTAACATCTGAAGGATGATGTAAGCAACAGCTCTGCACTGCGTAAGTAGACTCCCTCTGCACTGTTGAAGTCACATCAGGCCCTTGTGCTGAAATCTCTCACATTGTTGCCATGTTGTGCTGTCCTCTTGAATCCTCCATGCTGCTGCAGCTCTGCTCTGCATTAGAAGCTCTGTTCTGCGTTGTTGAAGTCACATTAGCCCCTACGCTACTGTTGCCTTTATGCCTCTGCTGCATCTGCACTGCGCTGCTCCTTCCAGCCTTCAGATCTGCGTCTGCTTCATCCATGATCTATGCACCCACTACTCCACTTGTCCCGCTACTGTCTTAAGGCTCCCGTAGCTCGGTTGTGATCCAAGAGATGAGCTGCTCAAAGATCCTGCCTTCATTCTGTAGTTCCTCTACAGATCCATGTCGCCCCACTTTCGTGGTTCATGAGTGCTTATGGCTGCATCATCTTCTGACCCATCATCTGCCACAACAACTTCCTTGTCCTTTTGAGGACAATTGCTGGCAAAATGTCCTAATTCACCACATTGGAAGCACTTGATCTTTGATATATCCTTCTTCTTCTTTCCCTGTTGCCTCTTTGATCCAATGCTGCATATTCTTCATCTTCCTTCTTCACTTTGCTTGATCCAGAGCTGTATTGCTTCTTGGTGATTCTGCGGAGTTCTTCTTGACGCAGAATTGCCCACAAGCTGCCCCAATCTGGGAGGTCCGCTCTGCCCAAGATACTTTGGACAAAGGTTTCCCACTCATCTGTGATTGCATTGAGAGCAATCCTGACCATTAGCTCATCTTCCACCTTAGCACTCGTTGCGGTCAATTGATCTCTGATCGACTATAATCTGAAGAGGAAATGTTCCATGTCTTCTCCCTTGGTCATCATGAATGACCGCATCTGAGTCTCAAACAACATCTTCCTTTGGACAAATTTTCTCTCATATAGGGATGTTAAGGCCTTACACATCTCATTAGTTGTCTTCTTTTCAGCGATATATGGGACAATATGGTCCTTAATTCCATCCATGATCAGCCACTTGGCATGTCTAGCAGCTTCATTATGCTTCCTTAGGATATCTGCATCAGTCGGTGTGGCCAGAGCTTGTTCTGCATGGTCTCTTAGATGATATGCCTCTAGGACTATCAGGATCCTAGCCTTCCAAATTGAAAAGTTGGATAGGCCATCCAATCTGTCCTGATCACGCAGTCCATGAGGAGCCATCTTCTCAGAAATGTGTCAGAGCTCCCTTTCTCTTTGCTAGAGATTTGGATCTAAGGCCCTCGGCGAAACATGCACCTTCTTCTCCCTCTGACAACTGATTCCCTTTTTGGAAATCTGCCAAATCAACAATGATTCAACTCTCTTTGATCCTCTGATCAAATTGCAAGTTCCTTTGGCTAGAAACTCTCTGAGAAGTTGATCTCATCCCGCTATTTGCCACTAGTGCTTTGGCTAAAATTCTGAAAACTTTAGAAATTTAACCCCACCAGCACCTTCTGAATTTCTGCAGCTCTGCTTCAGGCTCTTCTGGATCTGACAGTTTTAGATTTGGGTCACACTGGCTGGCTTCAAACAATCTCAGCACTGCCTTTGCGCAGTAAGTGCGTGGGCCTACTAGGAGACAACGTTAGACTGCATCACCCTGCCCTCTGTGTAACTCTGCTTCTCTGAAAACTGCGTTGTCCCTTCAAATCTGCCCTTCTGTTGCTGCTGCTACACTTCCTGCTGCTTTCTGCAGCAAGATCCTTTAGTCTTTTACTGGTGACCCTCCTAGATCTGCAATTGCTCTGATACCATATGAAAAATTCTAAATGTTACTATTATGCAGAAATCCTACTGTTAGATATGGTTATGCTCCTCCTACTTAATTAAGTTATTAAGCTAAAAAATCATATTAATATCGAAGAAAAACACATAACATACTTTCACCAATTCAGATCTAGAAAAAGTACATGCACACATAGACAAAGTGACACAGTGGCTTTCTGGACAAATAGTCCCTGGAAAAATCCAATGCGGGAAAACTGGTCTTTAGTTGTTGGAGGGTTTAATTATTAAGAGTATTTCTGAATACAACAAATCTGGGTTCCAGATCTTGAAAACCCGACAGAGAAAATATAGATTTGCAACTCACCGGCTGTTCTGAAGCCAAAATATTGACTGATCCAAACCCTCAAACGGGATTTACAGGACTCAGCCAAAATTAGGCCCTAGAAACCCCAATGTTGCCCCTAAAGCCCTGCATTAGCCTCTGCAGCCCCTGCGTCCTTCAACGCTCGCCTGGAAAGGGTTATGTAAACCCAAACTGGGTGACGCATTCCCTACGCTGCCCTAAGGGTCTCTGCATAACCTCTGAGGGTTTCCAGCTGCCTTACGCTGCCCTGGGAGTGACTGCGTAGCTGAAGCTGCCCCTGCGTTGCGCAGCTGCTGCCCTCTTGCTGCTGAAGCCCCTGCTCCTCTGCGTTGCCTTTCTGAAGCTTCTCTATGTCTCTTGCTAATTCTAGACACTGGGATCAGATCATCCCCTTTGTCTAAACTCCCCTCTTTGTAACTGAAACACTTCTGAGAATTCTTAGCAAACCCTGCCATAGAATCTCAACTTAGCTTCAGTGCTCTACCTCTGTGTGTCTTTACAAATGACCCCAAGCCTTTCCTTTAAACTTTTCTCGTTGGGAAACCAATGACCATGATCAGATCTTGAATCAATGGCTAAGATTAAAATAAAGCTTGATCCGTGTGACTTAAGACAATTTCATCCCATGTTTAATTTAATGAACTTTAATTATTTAATTTTCCTAATTTTAGACTTAGGAAATACATTAAAATAATTAATTAATTAAATATCTCCCAAAACAGATGAAATTTCCCAAATCCCTTTCTGGGGCTTGTAGATCAAGTGTACTCTACTACCTCCACAAATTTTGGGAGCTAGAGCACATCCGATGCTACCCCAAATACACAAAATCTCAACACCCCCTCAATATTAAAGTACCCTCTCAGTCACATCTATTTAGAGAGCTAGTAACAATGACTTGACTAGGCTTCAAACTTGTCAATTGCATCCACTGGAAATGCTTCAAGGCCTCTTGACAATACCCATTCTGTACGATACCACCAATCATGGAAGACCATGTCAAAAATTCCTTATAGGAATTTTGTGAAACACTTGGCATGTAAACTCCACAACGTTGTATTTGGCATATATGTCAATGAGGGTACTGGCCACAAGATTATCTGACTTAACCCGTCTTTCAAAAATAAGATCATTAATCTCCCTGCCCTACTGCAAAGCTATATAAAGGTCACATTTATGACGTAAGAGTTGCAACATATAACTTGTAAGAGGAAGATCAAAGATGAAACCACTCTACCATTAGAAACCACACAACATAATCCAACCCCATCTAAAGTGCAATACATAGACTCAACATCTCCTCCAACCACATTCTAAAGTCTTACCAAATCTGAACCGTCTTAGAGATTCTCAAAGCATATAGTTTTGTGTGCACACATAAAAAACAAATAAAAGCAACAAAAGCATTGAAAATCAACTATGTCCATTGTTTCCTCAAAATCCTTAAAGATGCTTTGGAAGTTAGGATCTAAAATGAAAGCATTTTGTTGAGTGATTTCGTTAAATGGTTTGAAAGCGTACCAATGATTTCTTCTTTGTATTCTATGTTTGACCCATGCAAGCCCAGTGTTGCAGCCCTGGCTCCTATGCCAGTTCTGACATCCCCAACTTTCCCAATTGGGGTGATGCCCCTGCGTTTGACAATGATACTGTGAACATAATACATTATACATAACATGATAGAAAAATAAAATAACATGCCAAAAAAATCCATAAAACATACATAAAATAGGTTTTAAACACTTATCTATGAAAATCGACTGACTAGATGTAGACCTCGGATGCACCACTTAGTCGTAGATTGTGTTGCACCATTGTTTGTGCTCAACCTAGTGTTCCTAAATTGAGTTCATTTAATTGTCAACCAGGGTTGGTAAACTGCTGAAGTGTGGTGCACTATATGTGCCTAGGTATATGTTTCTCACTACCTTGTGTTTAGTGTTTTCTGATGTTTTTGGTTTTATTGTTTTATGTTTGAAAAGGGAAAATACCGGTGAAAAGAAGCTATTGGCCTAAACTATGGATGGCAAATAACAAATGCAAATACTAAAACAGAACAAAGCCTAAACTATGGCTGGCAAACAACAAATGCAAAGCTTGATAATGACTTCAAGGAAATAAATCACAACATGAGCTTAAACTTATCCAATTCATTCATTAAAGATGTGTTGGAAGAGCTTGAGAAATGAACAAGTTAAGTGTGAATGAAGTTCTCCTAACTAAACAATCAAACAATCAACTTACAATGTTACAACATCTCATCCATGGTTTAAAGGTTTATTGGAACATATTTGGAAAATAATATTTGTAGCATAATAAGATCTCTACTCTAAACTAGCTTCTAATTATGTTCTGCAACTCAATCTAGCACCACTAGGCCTCACTCAAAAGTTATAGATTTCTTTTTTTTAAAATAGTCTTTGAGAAAAGGCTTATTTGTGAGATGGTAAAAACGTTGCAAAATACTTTAGGTTTTAGACTGATACTAGCTTCTGTCCAAATGATTATATATTAATATGAGTTTGGAACAAAAGAAGTTTTGTAAATAATGAAGACCGTGGTATTTAAATTTAACAACTAATACAATTCAAAATGCAATGGATAGCAACTAATCTTGGAATGTTAATACAGTGAGCTAAGACTAAACTAGAGTGTTACTAGTCTGCTTGAAGTACAGTGAACAGTGTTAAACTAAAAAGCCATTTATCAAACTTGAAATAAAATGACAGAGCTGAACTAAATGCATTCTACCTCCGGAGTGCTGTAACTAAATTAACATGCAACTAGTCTATGGAATTCTACAGTCCATCTCGTTCAATAGGAATGATATTTTGGAAGAGTTTGTAAAACAAGTATGGCTGTATTATTCAATGTAGTTGAACATAAACATAAGACTGAAAACAAACAACTAGAATCTAAGACACCACAGTTGTTTCTTATTCGTTGTTAATGATGTTTTGGAAGAGTTTGTAAGAGTAAGACCAGCTGTGACACTTAGTGTAAACAAGTAACTAAAACCTACAATACCACAGTTATGCCTCATTCATCATGATGATATTTTGGAAGAGTTTATTGAAGTAAGTCTAACTGTGATAATTAACGAAAGGAAATGCAACTACAACACCACAACTATGCCTTATTCATCGTAATGATATTTTGGAAGAGTTTATAAGAGTAAGTATAGCTGTATTGATTAATGAAACAAGTATGAAACATAAACTTCAGAAATCTACTTAAGCTAGAAATGAAAACGAGACTAAAATACTTATCTAAACCGTATAAACAAGGCTGCTCAGGAGGCAGGGGCCCTCTACCACCAGAGTAGCACGAAATCTACTTCAAGATTGATTCAATGCTTTCAAGGAAATGCTGCTTCTTTCATTAAAGAGAAATTACTTCAAAACAGAGTGTTTTCGGACTTCTGAAATCTAGCAATCAACCATAAAATCTAACCTTGTCCCTCGGTTTCCCGAGCATATTTATAACAAAATTACATAACCGTATTTGAGATAACATAGGAATAATTGTCTTTCCTAATTAGAATCGAACTAGAACTCTGAAGGTGGTCTCGTAATATGATTAAGGACATCTGGACTGTCCTTATCCTGTTAGGAGTCTACCTCCTAATTTGAGTTCCCACGTACATAACCACCTACAGGATTCCGTTCAAACTTCGTGGAGAGCAACAAATGATAAGGAGATGATGTGGAATATGACCATATGTGCTTTTCTCTAAGATGACACCTAGAACCTGTGTAGACATGAAGACGGCTGCAGAATTGGCAACTAGCTACAGAATGTCTGCATTCTGTAGCTAGATTTAGTTCAAAAAGTACTACAATGAAAAAATCATAAAAACATAGCAAGTTAGTCATGATATTCATTCTCAAAGCAATTTTAACTAATTCTATTGATCATTTGAGCCTGAGATTAACAATGGACAAAAGAAATGGAGTGGAATGTGGTGGAAGAAAGAACATTCTTGGAGCTCAACATACCCCCACTGCTAGATTTTTGCATGTCCTCATGCAACTATTCCATGAACTTTGAGACCTCTGCAAGAACATCCAACCCTCTTCTTCTGCTTTGCCTGGTAGTTAAAGGCCTTCTGGGCTTCCTGATGACTAACTTGAACCTTAAATTGGTAAGTGCCCTGATTAACTTTTTGTTTCTCTTTTTCAATTTTTCATTGGCTTTTTCCACTTTGCCCATTTGTAGAGACAGGGTTGAATTCCTATCAGTTTTCAATTTAACTTGCTCCCTCAAAATATCATTTTCAGTCCTGATATGTCTATTAAGTACTTCTAGCTCGTACTTATCTCTTCTTAGCACATCAATTTCGGACTCTGGTGGACTAGGGGTTCTGTCCCTACTTTCTGAAGCTCTTCTCTCCAATGACTCAACATAGTTGTAAATTTCTTGCTGTGCAGGGTCTATTTCAGGAGTTTCTTCATCAAAATCCTGCTCAGTAGGTGTTTCTTCATCTTCTATGTTTATGACTCCAGTTTTTTTAACTTTTGTTTTCTTTAGTATCCCCCTCAGTCTGTGGCTCCTCCTCAGTTGAGATGGCCCTTCTCCTTTCCCTCTGGCAAATTTTCTTATGATCCTCTCTTTCTTAAGCTGCTTCTTAATTTGAACTAATTTTTCAGAAATCATTTCTTCACGGCTTTCTTGTATTATTTTACTAGTTTCAGTTTTGGAGGATTTCTATTTTCTGCTTCTTTTTGTAAGTTTATCTTCAGGTGGAGGTCCCTTTGGTTCCTCAAAGTGATTTCTCACCAAGAAGTCATCCCAAGTATCTCCTATTTTTGCTAAATGATGTTCAATTAAAATTTTGACTAAACCATGGTGGTATAAGGTTGTCTCCAGAAATTGAATTCTCTTTTGAACACTTGAAGCCATTTTCTTTAAACTTTGAAGCAAGAAAAAGGGCAAGTTGAGTTCTTTTAGAAAATGCGTTATCAATCGAATATGGTAAACATAGAAAGTACCATTTCTACCTTCACAAGTGATGAATTTTTGCAGGATAAGCAACATGTTCCTCCATTTGTTTTTTAATGCAGAGCTAGGGATACCCTTTTTAAAAACAGTGACATCCATACCTGGTGACTCGAGTATCTATCTGCTTCCATGTTTCGTTATGAAATTCTCTGTTCTTAAACCGCCTTTCTCCTTGTCTAGGCAATCCTGTTGCTTCTGCAATAAAAGCTTCTGTGACAGTGAATTTAATATCTCCAACTTCAACCTCGGCTCCATTAAAGGATCTTGCAAAAGTTTTAGTAACCTCTTTGTGGAAGCCACTGAATTTTTCAAGGAATTGCAACCATCCTGCTTGTTGTAAGATTTTTCTGATTTGGGGATAGCCTTCCAAGTATTTAGTGCCAACTGGTTCAGTTCTCACAATGAGGCCCATAACTTCTTCTTCAATCTTCAATTCACTAGTCTTCTGCTCACGGGGAGAATGGTCGTTAACAAATTGTTTTTGCCCCACAAATGTTTCCTCTGTTCACAGTGACAATGGTTGTTACAGAGATGCCTCTGTCTCACAGACTGAAATGTTTAAAAGTTGGCTACGGGAAAGAATGATATGGAGTGGTTACGGAATGAATATAATGAGGTGAGGATGATGTATATGAGTTGAAAGATATCGCAGAAGGAAAGACCGCGAAGATATTTTGTAACGAATTCAAAAATCATCATTAAATGCTCAGTGACGTGACTAATCCAATCACTTCAGCACTTTAACCGTTTAGATTTTTAAATGATGATCGGATATGGGTTTTGAAATGGCGGAATAGAAGGAGCTTTATCCAAAGTTTTTGCGGGAGGTTTGTTAGGCATGATCAACAAAATTAATTAAAACAACTTTTGAATAATATATAACTGAACTATACTAAAATTTTTCATGATATGTCACCATAATAATTTCATACCTTTGCCTTTGCTTTGATTTTCTTGTGATCTTCATATGCTTTGTTCTCTTCTGAAAATCATTACTTTTTGAGTCTTCATAACCTTCTTGATTTTGCTTGTTCTTGGATATGCAGGATTATTTTGTTGCAGATCAAATGATTACTAGACAGTGCTTTCAGGCTCTTTGGCTGCAGAATGTCTGTCTGGCTGCAGAATGTCTGTTTGGCTGCAGAATGTACTTGTAGAGAACTTTGAATATGGTTTGAAGCTGGAATGATGAAAGGTTGTATGAAATGAATAGTGAAATATGGTAGGATGGAGTATGAATGAAACGAATAATGGAGTGGAATGGATCACAACTTATGAAAGAGTGAAGTATGAGAAGTGGCCTGCAATTCATGATATGTTTTATTCAATTGTAGAAAAACATCAAACTTTAAAAACCTGGAATGTAAATGAGGTGGAGCATGGAGTGAAGTGAATGAAGTGAATGAAGTGTGGATGAATGAATGAAATGGAAAATGGATGAGTGAATGAAATGGAAAATGAGATGGACCATAAGTGAAATGAATCTGCACTTATGATTTTGTAATAACTTCTTGCAGAAAGAACAGATTTGAAAAGCTAGAGTGTCAGAAAGATTCTGATTTTCACTCCACCTTTTCTGTATAAACATGCTAATCAGTGATTGGTTTTCATGTTTATACTTTATTATTATTATTTTTTTCCAATATCTGACTTTAGAAAATTCACTTAAGTTGATGAAGAAGAAAAATTCTTCTTCATTAACTTCATATCACTGCTTTCCTGGAATTTCTTGACAAATTCTTCTCTTGAGAGTGGCTTATGATACAGCTTCAATCTATGACCATTCACAAGAAAAGTGACCTCTTCTTCATCTATTGTCCTGATTTTTATTGCTCCATTGTCAAAAATTCTCACAATTTCATATGGCCCAAGCCAATGTGTTTGAAATTTACCTTGAAAATCCTTGAACTTTGAATCAAACAAGAGAGCCCAGTCACCTTCTTTGAACTTCTTCTCCTTGATGTACTTGTCATTCCATCTAGTCCTTTGTTGTTGGACTATACTTGTTTTCTGAACTGCATCTTGTCTGATCTCATCCAATTCATTAATCTGCTCCAATCTGTGCTTTTGTGCCTCTGATAGATCAAGTCCTAGCTGAACTGCCATTTTGAAAGTTTGAACCTGGAACTCTATGGGAAACAAAACTTGCTTTCCATAAACAAGTTCATAAGGAGTATGGCCTGTTGTGTTTCTCCATGTAGTTCTATAGGCCCACAAGGCTTCAGGAAGCCTATCTACCCAATCTCTTCTATGTAAATGGACAATCTTTGTTAGGATTCCTTCAATGACCTTATTAGTAGATTCCACTTGACCATTTTCTTGTGGATGATAAGGAGTAGATTTTCTATGTCTGATTTTGTACTTCTCCATCATTTGCTCCACTAGCCTTGATGTAAATTGAGCTCCTTGATCCGTAACAATTTCCCTTGGGACACCAAAACGAGTAAAAATATCCTCAAAAAGAAAAGTAACTACAGATGATTCATTAGCAACAAGTAATGGTTTAGCTTCTACCCACTTAGTAACATAATCAGTGCAAACTAATATGTATTTCTTTTGTCTTGATGGAGGACTAATAGGTCCTACAAAATCCAAAGCTCATTTTTCAAAAGGTTCAATGTGTACCTGAGGTTGTAATGGCATCTCACCTGAAGGAGAAGGTTTCCCTACCCTTTGGCAACTGTCACACCTTTTGACATACTCTTTAGCATCTTTAAACAAGGATGGCCAATAATATCCTAAATGAAGGATCTTATAGGATGTCCTCTTATCAGCAAAGTGTCCGCCACAAGGTTCATCATGACATGCTTTAAGAATCTCAGGCATCTCATCTTCCCGAACACATCTCCTAATGATCAAATCTGGACCTGTCTTATACAACTCATTAGCAACCCATGAATATTTTTCACTGTCATAAATGATTTTTCTTTTGTCTCTTGCATTCATTATTGAAGGAAATTTTCCTGAAACTAAATAATTAGCAATGTCAGCAAACCAAGGAGTTTGAGTAGAAATTGCAAAAAGATATTCATCAGGAAATTGATCTTCAACTGGAGTGTCATATTTGATGTTTTGGAGTCTAGATAGGAAATCAGCTATTGTGTTTTGTTTTCCAGGCCTATCTAGAATGGTAATGTTGAATTCTTGTAAAAGCAATAACCATCTTATGACTATGCCATTAGTAATTGATTTGTTCATTAGATATCTAATTGCAGAGTGATCTGTGTGAACAAAAGTTTCATAGCCTGTTATATAGTGTCTAAATTTGTTTATGGCATGAACAAAAACTAAAAACTCTTTTTCAGTTACAGTATAATTTAACTCTGAAGGAGTCAAATTTTTACTTGTATAGTAGATGGCATAAGGAATCAGGTCTTTTTGTCCCAATACTGCTCCTAGAGTTGTATCTGAGGCATCTGTTGAAATATGAAAAGGTAACTTCCAGTTAGGTCCCCTTAAAATAGGTGCTTTAGAAATTTTTGTTTTCAGGGTCTCAAAGGCTAACTGGCAATCAAAATTCCATTTGAATTCACAGTCTTTGGTAAGTAATTTGAAGAGTGGAGATGCTATCTTGGTGAAGTTTTCTATAAATTTTCGATAATATCCTGTAAATCCTAGAAAACTCCTAACATCTTTTTGACAACTTGGAATAGATAAGTTAGAGATGAATTCAACTTTTGACTCATCAACTCTAATCCCATCCCCTGAAATGTGATGTCCTAAAACAATTCCTTCAATAAACATCATAAAACACTTCTCATGACTAAGTGAAAGATTTGCTTCTTTACATCTTTTTAAAACTTTTTCCAAGTTTTCTAAGGCTTCTTCAAATGTGTTTCCATAAACTATGAAATCATCCATATATACCTCTACACAATCATGTATTAGATCCGAAAATATTCCTAATACTGCCCTTTGAAATGTTGCAGGTGCATTGCATAATCCAAATGGCAATACTCGATAAGCATAGGTACCCCAAGGACAGGTAAATGTGGTTTTGTCTTGATCCTCAAGTGCTACTTGAATTTGATTATAACCACTAAACCCATCTAGAAATGAGAAGTACTTTTTGCTAGCTAAGGTATCTAACACCTGATCTATGAAAGGTAGGGGAAAATGATCTTTAAGAGTAGCTTTGTTTAATTCTCGGTAGTCAATACATACCCTCCATTTACTATTTTTCTTTGGCACAATTACCAAAGGAGAAACCCACTGACTATCTGAAATGGGATAGATAAAGTTGACATTTAACAATTTCTGCAATTCTTCTTTAACAATCTCCCTAAGATTTGGATTCATCCGTCTCTGAGGTTGTCTGATTGGTTTACAATTTTCTTCTATGTAGATGTGATGAGTGCAAGTCTTAGGGCTTATCCCTTTCATATCAGTGTACTCCCATGCATATGCAGAAGAATGTCTCTGTAATATCTTGACTAGCTCTTCTTGTTGAGATTTCTCTAGGTTCTTGTTTATGTTTAAAGTTTTGCTTGGAAATATCTCAATTGTAGAGCTGCCAAATTTATCCATGGAATAGAGAGACATATGCCTTGATGAAAAAAACTCAATGTTGGATTCTTCTTGAAATTGTTCATGTTTATGTTCCGAAGAGGATTCAAAGTTTTCTAAAGTATTCAGAATTTGACTATCTTCACTAATTTCTGAAATTGTGAAGAGAGGTTGTAAGTCTTCTTCATCCTCTATCCATTGAGTATCATATAAATCTGTAATTGTCCTTGCTGGAGGATAAAAAGTGAATTTCTTAGTTGAACTACCATCAGAGATGTACATATCACCGGATCTACAACTAATGAAAGCATCAGCTGTAGCTAACCAAGGTCTCCTTAATATAATAGGATGTCCTCCTAGATTATTCTTAAGAGTTAGGATCATAAAATCCACAGGGTACTCCCAAGAATCTAGGGACACTGGAATGTCTTCTATTACCCCATCAGGTTTGATCACAAATATGTCTGCTAATTGTAATAATGTGGGTGTAAAGAGAAGATTAGGAAGTTTCAGTTTATCCATGATTTGTCTACTCATGATATTGATTGCTGCTCCTAAATCAATGAATGTGTTCTGGATCTCAATTCCATTGATGTGAATTTTAACAACTGGATTCCCTGGGTCTAGATACTTTGGAATAGCAATCTTACCCATCATGATATCTGCTATCAGTGGAATTTTCTTTGTCTCTATTATTCTTTTTCTTGTTTTCTTCATACTCAACTCCTTTATTGTTTTTGCTAAAATTGGAATTTCCTTGCTTGGGACAATGGAATCTTAATGCAAACATTTCTTATCTCATCTAGGAATCATAATTAGGCACCATAATTTGTTTTTCTACACCTCTATCAATTTGTAATCTTTCTGGAAAGGGAGGTGTAGGAGTGGATGTTGATGGCTGCTCTAATACAGGAGTTGAAATTATTGGTTCTTTTTGTTTTGATTTTTCAATGTTTGGGTCCTGAAAAGATGTGTCTTCTTCAAGACTTTTATTTTCCCGTAGAGAATCTTTCTCAGAGTTATCTTGTTCTTGTATGATCACATAAGGTTTCCTCTTTTCAAGTATTCTTCCAGACCTAAATTGAACATCACTAAGGTCTAAGAGTAATTAAATAAGTTGGAAACTGTTGGCCTTCTATCATATATGTATTCTGAGGATTTTTATTGTTGGGGTTTGGTATGGGTTGAGCAGGCAACTGATTTGATTTCTGAGGAAATGGTAAGGGAAGTGGTTGATTTTGATGTTGTGGATTTTGAGGATTTTGTTGAGGATTCTGTTGAAAATTTTGTTGAGGAGGGAAATGTAGATATGGTGGATAGGATGGTGGATACTGATAGTACTGAGAGTATCTTCCATAGGGATTTTGTGAACCTTGTGCCCAAGCTTGAGATTGATTTTGAAATTAGGGCCAAGGTTGCTGCCAAGAACTCCAATTTGGTGGAGGTTGATTATACCTTTGATCATGAAATCCTTGTGTTTGAGGTTCTTGCCAAGGTCTTCTAGAGACAAAATTAAGAGATTCTGTGGAATTTGCAGAAGTTTCCTCTTGAAAGACAGATTTAAGACCAGGAAGTGAAGGACAACTCTTGGTCTCATGTTTTTCTGAACAAATTACACAAGTCTCTACAACTTTTGCATCCAAAGGACACTCTCTCAAGGCATGCTTCTTTCTACATTTGGGACAAAAGATTGCTAAGGCATCAGATTCAACTTTTTGCTTGTTTTGTAACTTAAGGGTGTCTATTTGTTCACTAAGACTCCCTAAGATATCAGATTTGAAATCATCAAGCATATGTCCTATTTTTGCCCTACTTATTGTCCCAGAAGCAGACTTACTTGCCCTTGCAAGAGCAGGGTCTCTTGGGCCTTTTACAGTTTTGGATTTCCCTCTTGAAAGGTTAATACATAACTTAGATATTTCAGGTAATGTGAGCTGAGATATATCCCCTTTTCCCATCATGTTAAGGATATCCAACCATTCATCCCTAATTGTCTTCAACAAGAGAGCTTCTAAGGTGTCTTGATCTAAGTTCTCCATTTTTTCTCTTTTGATGTTGTAATGAAAAATCTCTCCAACAAATCTTCCAGGTTTTCATCCTCTTTTTGTATCATCTTGAACACTTCCTCCTTATGATTAACTGGCATACAATAATCCAAATACCTCTCTAGAAAGGCTTGTTTCATGTCTTCCCATGTCCTAATAGAACTGTTGATCAAACTCATAAACCACTTCAATGCTGCTCCTTTCAATGTTGAAGGAAATAGTTTAAGTTTTTGAGCATCTTGTAAGCAGTCATAAGTTCTAAACAGGACTTCAAATTCAAATAGGACGGTTTCAGGATCTTCAGTTTTAAGTCCATAGAAGTTTGGAAGGACAGAGGTTGAAATATTTTTCATAGTTGTATTGGTTTCTTCATCTACTATAGGAAACCCAAAAGAGCTTCCCATCTCTTCTACCTCTACCTCTGCCTCCTTCACCTTCTGCACCTCTACCTCCTTCACCATCTGCACCTCTACCTCTACCCCCTCCAAATAATGTGTGTTCTCCATTAAATACTCCTCCTCCCCCTTCTTCTGCCATAGTTGATTCTTCTGTGGAAGTGGAAAAGTTTGTGTCTCTGGCAGGAGTCCTTGAATCTTCTTCTAAGACAGGTTCAGTAGATGAAGTGGAAGGTCTTTCTAATGGAATATCTGATCTTAAGTCTTCTAGAAGTCTAAGATCAGTAAAGGATGGAATGTGGGTCTGAGTTGGAGGTGTGCTGGCTCTAGATCTTGATGAAACAAGTGGTGTTCTAGGAATCAAACTTCTGCTTCTACTTCTTATGAATCTACTCCTTGAGTCTCTCTCTCTACGCATATCATTGTTTTTGGGAGTTAAGAAACAAGGCTACCTAGTTACACTTCCCCGGCAATGGCGCCAAAATGTTTGTGCTCAACTTAGTGTTCCTAAATTGAGTTCATTTAATTGTCAACCAGGGTTGGTAAACTGCTGAAATGTGGTGCACTATATGTGCCTAGGTATATGTTTCTCACTACGTTGTGATTAGTTTTCTGATGTTTTTGGTTTTATTGTTTTATGTTTGAAAAGGTAAAATACTGGTGAAAAAAAGCTATTGGCCTAAACTATGGATGGCAAATAACAAATGCAAATACTAAAACAGAACAAAGCCTAAACTATGGCTGGCAAACAACAAATGCAAAGCTTGATAATGACTTCAAGGAAATAAATCACAACATGAGCTTAAACTTATCCAATTCATTCATTAAAGATGTGTTGGAAGAGCTTGAGAAATGGACAAGTTAAGTGTGAATGAAGTTCTTCTAACTAAACAATCAAACAATCAATTTACAATGTTACAACATCTCATCCATGGTTTAAAGGTTTATTGGAACATATTTGGAAAAGAATATTTGTAGCATAATAAGATCTCTACTCTAAACTAGCTTCTAATTCTGTTCTGCAACTCAATCTAGTACCACTAGGCCTCACTCAAAAGTTATAGATTTCTTTTTTTTTAAATAGTCTTTGAGAAAAGGCTTATTTGTGAGATGGTAAAAAGGTTGCAAAATAGTCCAGGTCTTAGACTGATACTAGCTTCTATCCAAATGATTATATATTAATATGAGTTTGGAACAAAAGAAGTTTTGTAAATAATGAAGACCGTGGTATTTAAATTTAACAACTAATACAATTCAAAATGCAATGGATAGCAACTAATCTTGGAATGTTAATATAGTGAGCTAAGACTAAACTAGAGTGTTACTAGTCTGCTTGAAGTACAGTGAACAGTGTTAAACTAAAAAGCCATTATCAAACTTGAAATAAAATGACAGAGCTGAACTAAATGCATTCTACCTCCGGAGCGCTATAACTAAATTAACATGCAACTAGTCTATGGAATTCTACAGTCCATCTCGTTCAATAGGAATGATATTTTGGAAGAGTTTGTAAAACAAGTATGGCTGTATTATTCAATGCAGTTGAGCATAAACATAAGACTGAAAACAAACAACTAGAATCTAAGACACCACAGCTGTTTCTTATTCGTTGTTAATGATGTTTTGGAAGAGTTTGTAAGAGTAAGACCGGCTGTGACACTTAGTGTAAACAAGTAATTAAAACCTACAATACCACAGCTATGCCTCATTCATCATGATGATATTTTGGAAGAGTTTATTAGAGTAAGTCTAACTGTGATAATTAATGAAAGGAAATGAAACTACAACACCACAGCTATGCCTTATTCATCGTAATGATATTTTGGAAGAGTTTATAAGAGTAAGTATAGCTGTAATGATTAATGAAACAAGTATGAAACATAAACTTCAGAAATCTACTTAAGCTAGAAATGAAAACGAGACTAAAATACTTATCTAAACCGTATAAACAAGGTTGCTCAGGAGGCAGGGGCCCTCTACTACCAGAGTAGCACGAAATCTACTTCAAGATTGATTCAACGCTTTCAAGGAAATGATGCTTCTTTCATTAAAGAGAAATTACTTCAAAACAGAGTGTTTTCGGACTTCTAAAATCTAGCAATCAACCATTAAATCTAACCTTGTCCCTCGGTTTCCCGAGCATATTTATAACAAAATTACATAACCGTATCTGAGATAACATAGGAATAATTGTCTTTCCTAATTAGAATCGAACTAGAATTCTGAAGGTGGTCTTCATAATATGATTAAGGACATCTGGACTGTCCTTATCCTGTTAGGAGTCTACCTCCTAATTTAAGTTCCCACGTGCATAACCGCCTACAGGATTCCGTTCAAACTTCGTGGAGAGCAACAAATGATGAGGAGATGATGTGGAATATGACCATATGTGCTTTTCTCTGAAATGACACCTGGAACCTGTGTAGACATGAAGATGGCTGCAGAATTGGCAACTAGCTACAGAATGTTTGCATTCTGTAGCTAGATTTAGTTCAAAAAATACTACAATGACAAAATCATAAAAACATAGCAAGTTAGTCATGATATTCATTCTCAAAGCAATTTTAACTAATTCTATTGATCATTTGAGCTTGAGATTAACAATGGACAAAAGAAATGGAGTGGAATGTCCTGGAAGAAAGAACATTCTTGGAGCTCAACAACCATCTCTCTCAGCAGTTGGTCACCCCCGAGCTGGGGCCATGTCTCCACTATGACAATGGCTACTCAAGCTAAGTACATATCCAATATTGAATATGAATAGTACCAAGGTACCAAACCCTAGTTGTATCCAACCAACAAGCTCACATCCCCCATCAACCTAACACCCAAGTAGTGCATCCCCTTCTCTGCACTCGTAGTCTCTCAGGCTATGCCACTACCTCCAGGGTTTTCAACTTGGGTTAGCCAAGGATTTCTCAGAGCCCTGTTGCTTCCAACAATTCTTGCTACCTTAAGGGGTCTCCAAGTCGTCTCATAGGGACACTTGTCCCTTATTGATCCATAGCCGCTTGAATAGGTGATCCGTTACTGTCGTGGATATTCCACTGGACAGTTCTTCACAACAGATCTGATAATAATATATTAAAATACTAAAATTTTACACTATTACAATTTTATTAAAGTTCTAGATTTGTAGATTTAATTGTAATTAGTGCATGTATGCGAATGGAAATTATGCAGAAAAGTAGAGAACGAAAAAATAATCTCACACACACGCATAAGACACAAGATATGCTCTACAGGAAACCCTTTCGGGAGAAAACCTTGTTGGAAGGTGAGGCCCCCGCCCCCCGACTCTCGTCTCCCGCTGCTCCTTCTCCCATAGTCGCAGCTGCAGCCTCCTTGCAGCCGCAGTCGTAGCCTCCCCACAGCTCATGCTCCCTCCTCGCAACTCCTGCTCTCCTGTCCCCTCCCTGCGGCTTCTACTCCCCCGTCGTTCCTCCCACAGCCTCCCCATAGCCCCTGCCTCCCGAAGCTGCTCCCCCCGCAACCACTGCCACCCCCCTTCAGCTACTACCTTCTTCTTCCTTTCCTCTTTTCTCCCGCACCTGCATCCTAACACTTCAAATTCCGTTGGCGGGGATGACGGAGAGGAAGGAGAACAAGGACCTCGGGGGGCCCGAATCCTCGAATTTCAATGACAAAGGTCCACTCAAGTATCTCAAGCAGTGCCACAATGTGTCGGGATTTGTGCACAGCCCCACAGACATCGCGCTGCAAACCAACTTCATTTTCTAGACTTAACAAATAAAGCAACTGCTGAGGAAAATGGAATCCCTTGAAGCGGAAAACTACAAGCTCCACTCCAAGATTGGAACCTTGTCCAACAGGATCGGGGAGGTCAAGGAAGATAACTCGTCCCTGAAGAATAAGCTCCTGGAGTGCAGAGAACTTATCGTGGTACGCCCACCGGATGAGGTCTTACAGGCGGAAATTCAGGTTCTCAAGGATAAACAAGAAGAAATCAAATCACAACAGGTATCTTTCAAACAAGAAACATCAGTTCATGGGTACAGGTGGTCAGAGGAAACCCACCCCTCACAGCGGTGGAAGAGGTTGTGCAAGCCAAGCTGGTGGAGGAAAGGACCAAGCGAGCAAGAGAACTAAACCTCAAGGTGAGGGGTCTTCCACTCCCCCCCCACTCCTTCATCGGACATACTAGAGCTAGGACATAGGTTCCTTCATGACACGCTTGACATACCCGACATAATGTTGGATAAAGCATGGGTAGGGCAAGACTCTACTCTTTTCCTCAAATTCCGCAACTCCGCATATAGGCTTCGGGAAAAGCGGAAATTGTTCTCCCTTCCAAACAAGGTATTCCTGGATGAGGACCTCACAAGAACATAGGTAGCGGAACTTAAACAAGGCAGAGAACAGGTTGCAACAGCACGACAGGCAGGAAAGTGGGCAGTCATTAGAAATCTTCGAGCAGTTATCCGAGACTAATTCTCCCCGGGATGGATCCCTCGAACCGGCAGCTCTAATTGACGGGCTCGAGCAGAGAGGAGACGAGGCACGAGTATTTCGGTCCACTGCTGGAATGGAAATGGCTCTTTCTGGTCATCACCTGGCCTACTTTATGACGCCCTCGCTTCAGTAGACATTTTACTTGTTACCGAAACACACGCGAGCCCTGTCTGCCCTCTCCCTGACATCATAGGATACCAGTGGACCTCAACTTGCAGACAGGAGACACGGAGTTCAGGAGGAGTCAGAGGCTCTGGAGGAGTAGCATGCCTCGCTAGAGATGATCTCAGAAACATAATCGCTATTATGGCGACCGATGATCACGCTAGATTCATGTGGATTCGGATCAGAGCCAGCGTCTCCCCTCTAAGAGACATTTACACTGCGGTGTGCTACTTTCCCCCCAACTCATCACCCTTTGCTATCCATAGCAGTGACGGTGACCCCTTCACAGACTTGTACTCTGACATAACCAAATACTTAGCAGAGGGAGACATCATTCTCATTGGGGACTTTAATGCTCAGACTAGAGACCTCTAGATACCCATTCATGATCGTACAAAGGACGTGTTCTGCACTCGAGGGGTCGACTCGACTTCAGTAAGCATGCACCGAACATCGGAAGATAGCTTGGCTCCCACCACAACCTATGGGAAACACTTTATACAGATGGGGGAATCTCACGAGTTGATAATCCTGAACGGCCTCCCTTGCTTTCCATCCTCCCACTTCTTTACTTCCGACCCCATGGGGGGGGGGTGCGAGTGTGGTAGACTACGCCCTTGCCATCCCGGACCTCCTTCCACACATCAAAAACTTTTCTATCACACCTATCCCCCTGGCTGATCATGCACTTCTCTCACTTTCACTTCAGTTTGACATCCCTCGCACATCCTCCCCCATCCCGCACAGCCCACCTCGTACCCTCTTCCGGTTCGAGGAAGGCGACCCCGACGTCTTCTCCTCTACCCTCAAGCATGTACTCCCAACTGAAGCCCAGTTTGCCTCTCTTGGATCCGTCCTTCCCTTCCTCCACCTGCTCCGCCACCGCCCCCCCAAACCAGGAGGATGCCCTATGAATAAGTGGTATGATCACGAGTGCAAATCTCTGCACCAGGATCTCCGACATGCCTTCAGACACTCCCTACCGTCATATCCCAGCATCCGTTCCACCTACCACTGCCTCCTTCACCGCAAAAAACGCCATTTTATCTCCCACCAGAGACGGTTTCTTTTCGATCTTCTCCTCCATTCCCCTAAAGAATTTTGGAGCACCATTATTTCCAGGCGATCTCCCACCCCTATCGACCTTGACCCCTCCTCCATGTTCTCCCACACTTCCAAGTTGTATGACATCCCCGGGCAACCCCCCATTCAGGCTGTCTCCCCCTCAGCCTCTTGTCACTTCTTCTCCGACAAAGATATCAAAGAGGCAATTTGGGCATTGAACAGCAGCAAAATCGTAGACGAAGAAGGCTTCCAGGCAAAATTCTTAAACTTGGGCTTCATCCTCTGGCTGGTTACCTAGCATATCTCTTCAACCATGTCATTCGAGATGGCTTCTCTGATGGTTGGTCCCACCACATTATCTACCCCATCCATAAAGCAGGATCTACCTCCGACCCAAACAATTACAGAACGATCATGGTTGGGCACACATTCTCCGAGCTGTATGCTACTGCCCTTCACAGGGGACTCTCCAGCTTCCTAGAGTAGAGACATCTCAGGGCCAGGGGGCAAGCTAGTTTCCGACCAGACCATCAGACCACCGACCATATCTTCACTCTTCGAGCGATGATCGAGGAGGCCCAACATCGGTCTTCCAAGATGTATTTTTGCTTTGTGGATTTCGGGAAGGCCTTTGATTCAGTCCCAAGGGAGGACCTTTTTCAAAGACTGAGAGAGATTGGTATCTCTTCGACTTTTCTGACTGCTATTATGCGTCTCTACGAGTCTGTACTTGGCTGTCTCCGCACAGTTGGAGGGATGTCAGAGTTCATCTGGAGCACTATTGGAGTCAAGCAGGGGTGCCCGCTTTCCCCCACTCTTTTCGGGATTTACATTGATGAGCTAGAATCTTTCCTCTGAGAGCATATCTAGGATTCCGATGGGTGCCTCCTCCATCATGTCTTGATCTCCATCCTACTTTTTGCCGTTGACATTGCCCTCCTAGCCTCACCGGAAGGCTTATAGAGACAGTTGGATGCCCTTGCAGCCTTTTGTGATCTTCGGCACTTGATAGTGAACCTGAGCAAAACCAAAGTCATAATCTTCAATGGGGTGAAGAAGACCTCGGGTTTTCGCTTCCTATTCAAGGGAGAAGAAATTGAAGTCGTCAGCAGTTACACTTACTTGGGAGTGCAGTTTACAGGTCCCCAGTTCAGCCTTCGGCCGGCCCTCCAATCCAGGATAAACATAGGATATGGTTCCCTGGCCCTTCTTGAGAGATAGTGCTTCCGTCATCACTTCTAGGACATTCCATCCAAGATGAACATCATGGATACCTTGATCTGCCCCACCGTGCTTTATGGATCAGAGATTTGGGCCCCCCTCCTTACTGGAGTCAGCTTGGGCCTCGGCGGAACGAGTCGAGACCCTTCTCCTGCACCGCTTCATCTGGTGCAAGCAGACATTTCTTCAAAACATCATCCTAGCAGAGTTCGGAGCTAAGCCCTTCCGCCTGGAGGCAATCTTCGGGATAGTCTCTTTTCTTCATTGGATCTGTGGACTAACAGACACAAACGAGGGTAGAGACAGATACCCATACCTGGCCTATTGCTCCTCAGAGAACATTGCTCATATGCAGTCAGGCGGTGCCAAATGCTGGTTCACCGGGATGACGGAACTCCTTGGCTTTATAGGTATCCAGATAGATCATCTCCCCCCGTTCCATTGTTCACTGAACGCCCCAGGGCACCTTCTACCAAACCAACAAGAAATCAACAGAATCATCAGGGAGGACATCTACAGGCAGTACATTTAGACTACATGGGTCAATCCCCCGGGCGGACTGTGCCCAAAGATGGCTTTCTATGCTGAGCACCTTTTGGAGACCAGGGATGGACTCATTGTCCGACCCCCCTATACCACCCAACATTGGATGTATGCTAGTAGGATCCCTATCGGATAGCTCAGGGTTGGATCGCACAGGGTTCGGGTTGAGACAGACCATCATATTGACAGGACGGGGAGGATCTGTCAACTTTGCCACTTACAGGAAGTGGAGATGGAGTCACACTTCATCTTCAGATGCCCAGTCTACTACGAGATCCAAGGGCATTTTCACTGCTTATTCAGGGGTCCCCTGAGCCTGGCCAACTTCCTTAGATACACTAACCAGAGATGCCTGGCGCTTTACCTTCAGGAGACCTTCAAACACTGTTCGAGTCTAGTCCAACCTCTGTCCATTTCGGCCACCACATAGAGGATCACAGATTTCTTCAGAGTACTCCCAGCATCGAGGGGCACCAAGAGAACCACAGACCGATCCATAGATCACGGTTCCAGATCAGTGCGGACCTGAGGGTCTCGCCCCACTAGACCCCATCAGCGATCCAGGTCTAGACCCCCCTCCAAGGGACGCCCCAAACCCTCCAGACGGCAACTGCAGCTGTCCAGTTCCTCCTCAGGGCAACAGAAATTGACTAGTTTCCTTCAGTCCTCTCCTATCGACCTCAGATGCTAGGAGAAGGAGTCTCCCTCCTTCAGGAGGCTCCTCTTTCTCCTTCTCCTCCAGGACTTCTTCTTCACAGCTCATTGTCATGATGATTTAGTCATCTAGCTTTTACTTTACATCTGCACTCTTTATAGCTTTGTATTTCCTGCTTTCATAAAGGAAGGGGACCGTTTGGTCCACCGGCTGGTCATGTTGTAATCATTGTAACCAACAGTCCCATTGACCTTTTGTGGTCATTCGTTGGACATTAATAAAATTATCTTATCTTATCTTATCTTATCTATCTGGAAATATGGTTGCAGGTACAAAGAAGTAATGTCTGTGGCCTGTGGGCTGCTATAGTGCACAGATCCTATTTGTGTGATCTACCTCCTATCCCTCCTGGCAATCTTTTCTCAACTATGGAACAAAATGCTCTCGAAAGAATGGAATGCCTCTTCCTCTTAGTGGCCCAATTATAACACAACCTGATAGCCTACTAGTGGTTAATTTTGACTACATCAACTCTTAACTAGAGTTACAATATAGACCCTTATAGAGTATTTTACATCAATATCACATGGCTATCCCCTTTTCTATGAATAATGGGGGATGACATGGCATCCCCCTGAACTATAGGTGTGAAAAAGGAAGGTCGACTTCTTAGTGGCATAACTTTTGCATACAAACTATGATTGATGCGCTTCTTGCGCTATTGGAAATATCTCTGTGTGTAGAATAGCATGAAATGGTGCTGCGGTAAAGCAACAAATTTTTACCACCAAAAAACGTCATTTGATGCCTCAACACTCCCGAAAGGTTTTAGACCTCGTTTTTCCAAACTGGGTCAGTGGGTCCCACCGGTAAAAACAGTCTCGTGAGTTGATTCCTCCACTTTTTCTACTCCAAATGCATCGATATGGAAGACAAACAATAATGATCCAATCCGGATCAATGGGGAGCTAGCTTTTAATATGCTTGGTGCCCCCTTTTATATTTTAATGATATATTATAATATTATAACCTATAAAGACACTTTTCTTTTCATGGAGTCCCAACCCCCCATATTCTTTTCGTTCCTCTATCCGCAGTCATTGTGTTATTGTGTTAATCTTAGTATGTTTACATATTATTTCTACTGGGCTCACTAGCCTTTTTCCACACAGGATCTTTGGTCTGATCACACAAGTACTCTGGCCTTCAAACTCATAAGTACTTTGGCTCACTATCCTAGCACATTTATCGACATATAGAGACGTATGCCTCAATAGATTGTGGCTCACCAACCTATTTTAATTGCATTGGCTCACTAGCCTAAATATCATATGAATATATTCACTACAACCTAGGGATTAATCTGGGGTATTACAACAACCATGCCTTCAATATATAGGGATTTAGGGGTAAAGTGTGGCTTTAATCTTGCGGTATTCTATGATGATTTTTGGTAGGTGCTTTGATCTTGTGTGGCTATTCATTCTTTAGTTGCCATCTCTTTTTCTACCTTCAATTTAATTTAGTTAATAGATCTCTTCCTTTATAGATGGCCCTTTTCAAGGTTGACTTATCACATCAAATAATTAAACTAGTATCCATTCCAATACAACTCTTACCATGGACCTTCATTAGATGGCACTATGTAGGGCCAACCAATAGTGTTGACTCTGGTTACCTAGATTAATGTGGGGCATATCCATTTTTATTAAATTAGTATAGTGTAGCGTCTATTGCCTCTATTCAGCATTGGTTTTGGTCAATGAAATACCTCCATGGTGGGGATATTTTGTCTTTTTCACCCTTTGGGAATGAAATATTCATCCTTTTGTCTATGGCATGGCCTTTTCGGTTTGAAAAATACCATATTTCATTCCTTTCATGTTTTCAAATCCTTGGAACATGATTTTTCCCCATCCGCAAGTGTCTCCCATTGTTTTGCAACAATTTGTCCTTGCTTCTTGCTAAACTCATCACACTACCCATATAATAGTGTTATTTTCCAAATTATCATGAATCTTCTTGTTTTCACACTTCACTTTCTTATTTAATATACTTTTTGTGTGCTTGTAGTTGATTTTTCATAGGTATTCTATACTGATAATTACTTGTAATGATTGTATTTGTCATATTTTTCATTTATCATTAAACAATTACGCAAAAGACATCAACAATAGAAGTATAATGCTAGTCGGATCATAAAGAGACAACCAAGCAAGAGACACATGAATTTTACCTTGGTCAAAACCACTTGGGGAAAAACCCAACAACCTTTTCCTTAGAGAAATTATTCACTTCAACAAGAGATGTAATTTGATCCTTACAATCAAAATAAAGTCAATTAACTAATAGAAAAACCCAGGTCAAACTTGGTCAATAGTCTGCCCCAAAATTCGTCCTGCCTCAGATTCAACCTGCCTTAGATTCGATCTACATAAGATGTCTGCCTTATAATTTATTTGCCTCAGATTCGGCCTGCCTCAAAGTTTGGTTTGTGCAGATTTATCTTGCCTCAGATGTCTGCCTCAGATTCAGTTTGCCATAGATTCAGCCTGCCATAGATGTTTGCCTCAAAAATAAGCTCACATGAACAAAAGAAGAGTGATCTGAAACTGTGTATTGAGGAGGAAGACAATCTGCTTGTTTTTCAAATGGTATTGGAGCCACACTTCTCCCTTTTGTACCATGTCTCAGTGCTATATCTCACTGATATTTGACCTATCATCATGGTTGTCACCTACACTTGATCAAAAAATCTTGCAAGTAGTTTCTAAAGCCATACTGCTTCACAAGTTGCTAACAAAGCTGCAATATACTCGACCTCTACAGTACGAGTGCAACAAATGCTTGCTCTTGCTCATTCAAGAAATCATAATAGAGCACAAATCGAGGCAATATCTTTATGAACTCTTTTTGTCTTCTGCACTCTATCCAATCTGAATCTGTATATTTCTGCAGTTGTACTGCACTGTTTGAGACATATCTCAAACCATAATTGGATGTGCCATAACCAACTATACCATGTTGGTACTTCAACAAATGTTGGCTCAACTATACGCTGATCGATTATTCTCTAGTTAACTGAATTGGGTGCTCTTTTGAAACAACTTCTGTTGTAGCAATCCTGGTTGCTCCCTCTGTCACTGCTATTTTCTAGCATGTCAACTATCTAGCCTAACAATCTCAATGACATCCCATCACCTCGAACTCAGAGGTCAACTCCTTTTGAAGTTAAAACAAAGCTCCTTGACTGCTGCCTATGTTACGAAAGCAAATATTTCTGTCATAGTTGCTCCCTCTAACATATGAGTCCTTCTGCTTTCGTTAGAAATAAATCATTTAGGATCAGCCTTGATTCACCAATCCAAATCTTAGGTGCATTCTTCTATTTGCAAGAAGGAGACTTCTTCAGGACCCTCAAAGCCTCGAGGTTGTTCCATGTACACTTCTTCCTCAAATTCTTCATGGAGAAAAATGACCTTTACATCCATTCAATGTAATTCCATAACAAAGGCAATAATAATTCTAGTAAGTGTACTTGACAACTGGAGAAAATGTCTTTTCATGACTCTTTTACTCTTTCTGTGAGAACCTTCTCAAATATTGCTTCTATGCTGCCATTTGCTGCATGCACAATTAAGGTATACTTCAAACTTGTTGATTTTCCTGCTCCCTCTAAGCTCGGATCTCATCTAGTACAATATGCCTCGACTCATATCACTGATTTTGGGAGAGTCCTCTTGTCTCACGCTTTGCTTCAATCTTCTACTACTTCCATCTATATGTCTTGACTCATATCACTGATTTTGGGAGAGTCCTCTTGTCTCACGCTTTGCTTCGATCTTCTAATACTTCCATCTACCTTTACTATGTACTTGCAATTCTCACTAGGAGGCCATAGAAGAACAATTATAACCAAGCAAAGGATACAAATACAAGAGGCTAACTAATAGTAAAACAATAACAATAATAATTAAGGAAGAGGAGATATAAGTTACTTATTTTTTTAGGATAATAGGAAAATGTCATATCCCTCTTGATCTTAGCCTTCTTGCATCCATCTTGCAGATTTAATAACCTATCCCTCATCATCAACATGATGGCATTCCTTCCTTGCATGAGCTAGGGTTTCTTCTTTTAGTGAAAACATGGATCTAGGTCTATCTCTAGGGTTTTATTCACAAACGCTAGGGATTTCTTATCAAGTCTTCTATACTACTAGGGTTTACACCCTAGACTTCCAAAATTATCTCAACCTTTGTCATATGCAAGTTTTCTTTCCAAAACCCAAATGCGCAAAACCATAAAATTCAGACGTAATAATCCATTATACCATATGACCTCAACTAGTAGCATATGCAGGGAATCTTTCATGGTTGATAGCATCAATACAACATCATGCTTCTAAACTCACTCTGAAATGCAATGCAACATTGCCAAAGGAAAGCATAGTCCCCAAAACTTCATTCCATTGAATAACACTTCAAGTTGCCAAATATTTTGAGATGCTTGGATAGCTTCCTATGTAGTTCCCCAAGACATATTTTGAGAGAGGACTTCCTTCAAGCCTTCCAGAACCTTTAAATATTCTTATGATATTGCACCATATCTCATTTTAATACAATCATATTCACAACAGGGCAATGTAAAACATATCATTGTAGTATATGATATTACAGACTTTGCAACTCCAGGACAACCTTTTATTGAACTCGTATCAAAGGAAATGGTCTACACAATTTATTGATTTCAACCCATAAAATACTTTAGTAAATCAAATACGCTTGGTCCATCTCTCTTAGCCATCCATAATCAAGACTTATGATGATGTTATTATTTTTTCCAAGATGGATTACATACTACAAATCAATAGGTGTATCTAATCAATTTGTGTAAGCGACGTTGAAGATCATCTATCACTTGTGAATCTCATTAAGGAAATTGACACAATTCTTTGTTTAATGATACATTTTGCACAAATGAATTATCATCCTTCATCCTTACTTCATCGGACTAGAGATCAACATCTCCATAGAGAATTTTGATACAAGTCTTACTACAGACTTTTCAACTAGGCCTATACTTGGTCCTCATTGATAGATATGATGACAAGTGATCATTGACATAGTCTTCAAAGAAAATTTGATCTCAAACAAAATTAGTATGAGTAGTGTAAGTGATGATACATACTACACAACTTAAGGGTTCAACGAAGCATCAAATTTCAGATTTGTGGCTTCCTTATTCGACTGATATGATACGAAACTGTGTTCCTAGGCCTCATACTCTTCATCTGTACATCCTAGCATTGTAGTGTGCATTGATTGGCAACCTTGATTTTGTGAAAATTCCTAGATCTCAATCAATCTAAGGAATCATACTGCAACCATCCGAATTACTTCATCTATTATGTAATTTACTTTACACAATTATTTCTGAATACACTCATGAAATACTGAAGCAGCCTACACTACAATAATTATGACTATGAAACAAGGACACTGAACAAGGAAATCATTCACACATATGACACCTTTATTTTGGACTAAGTCCCCGGAAAAACCCAATGTGGGAAAATCGGTGCAGCAGATCTGAGGGTTTTATTAATAAGCAACAATTTTTGAATACAATTTATGGATGCTTTCTTGGCTATCCAGTACAAAGAAATCACGACAGACAAAAAATATAGTTAGTTTTACCTCACACTGCAAGTCCCGACTGATCCTGTAGCTAAACTGATGAAACCCCAATACCCTCTGCACTGCCTCTACGCAGTAGCTGCGTAGGCCTGTGTGGGGACCTCTATGGACTGCGTCACCTCCTCTCTGGGATCAATCGCTCCTTGGAAAGTCGAGTTCTAGCCCTCCCGGCTTAGAACCCTGATCTCCTAGCAATTCTTGGACTATCTCACGAAAACATTGCACAACCTCTGCATGTGCCCTGCGTGGGCTTGCATCACCTCTTCTGGGGCCTGTGTCACACCCTCTGGAGGCCGCACTGCTTCCTCTACTGGTTTTGCTGCCTCTCTGCTATGTATTCTTGGTCCCGGAGAAGATCCTCCGACCAATAACTGTCTCTTCCCCTCACTGCAACTAGAATCACTTAGATTTGATTTTCGTCCGAGCACTACTCCGTCAGAATAATTCGATCACTTGATCCACTCGGTGTGTTGTCCAAATGACCCTCAAGCCTTCCTTTATAGTCTTCTTTTTGACATATCAACGACCCACATTAGATGTCTAATCAACGACTAAGATTATAACATGACTTGATCCATGTCCTCTAGAAGATTCACACTCTGCTTTATTTAATACCCTTTAATTATTTAATTTCCCTAAGTTTAGACTTAGGGTCTCCATTAAAATAATTAATTTTTCAAATAAAACAAAATCTGAGTAGAATTTCCACAAATGTTTTCTGGGTTTTTTGGAATACTAGTGTCTAAGCCTCTACCCCAAATTTGAGACTTAGAGAACTTTCTGATGCTACAAAAATCAACAATCCCTATTAGTGAGGAAAGTGCCCTAGCAATAATGCCTGCTGCATACTGCTTTGACCCTGAAGGATCCTTCGCGCTACTGAAGTCCATCATTCTTTGCGCTACTACTGCCATTGTACTGCTGCCCATCATACTGCCACTATCACTATTGCATCTATACTACGACTCCCTCTCATTTGCTGCATCTGCTATGCTGCTAACACTGCAACTCAGTTGTTGAGAGAAACAACTGAAACTCATACAAAACTGAACAAGTGTCCAGTGGATGCACCTCGGTGTTGAATAATCTGACTGTTGATAGCTACTGTGTTGTCCCTCTGATGCTCTGCGCTGCTTCTGCTCTGCACTGATCTGCACTGCGCTGCACCATAATGCACTGCGCTGCTGCTGCTACCTTTGCTTTGGGCTGCTACAGAAATGAACGCTGCTATCTATTGCACTGCTGTCTTCATGACTCCTTGGCTCCATCTGAATACTCCTCCATCCTGTTACTGTCGATCATGGGCTCCCGTAGCAAGGTATGATCAATGAGGTGGGTTCCTCAAGGATCCTGCCCAACTGAAGTTCGGAATCACCCCACTTCTCACTAGGAGAAGCATGGGCACTCATGGCCACCTCATCCTCCTCGATTCTCGCAGCTGCAACTTTCGGGTCATGCTTTTCATCTTTGTCCTTCGTTTTCATAGGACACTGAGATGCATAGTGTCCCATATTGCCACATCTGAAGCACTTGACCTTTGAAGCATCACGCTTCAATTTCCGTTGCGCCTGCTGTCCCTTCGATGCAAGGGCTGCATTCTCCTCTTCCTCCACGGATTTTGATCTGCTTCCACTGTTGCCATCAAGTTTGCACTTGACGAGGTCTCTCCTCAGCTCTTCCTCCTCAAAATCTGACCACCACTGTTCCCAACTAGGTAATGCTGCCCGACCCAGTATACTCTGGACAAACACTTGCCACTCCTATGACACTGTTAAGGGCCATCCGTACCATGGTTGCAGCTGTAGGTGTAGCACCTACTGTCGACAACTGATCTCGAATCTCCTGAAACCGCATGAGGTATGAAGCCACGCGCTCCCCTTTCCACATCTGGATCATACGGAGCTTCTGCTCTAAGTACAACTTCCGCTGCTCGGAAGATCCTTCAAATAGGTCATGCAAAGCTACCCACATCTCTCTGGAGGTAACCTTGCCAGCCACACGTGAGACGATGTGATCCTTGACACCATCAAAGGAGAAACCTCTTCGCCTTGGTCATATTTGCCTTGTACTTCTTGTGTTGATCCGCTTCCATAGGAACAACTACCACGTTCTCCACGAATGCCTTCAGATCATATTCATCTAGAAGGAACATAGCCCATTCCTTCCAGATCATATAGTTGGAGGAGCCCTCCACCAATCCTGATCACAAAGTCTGTGAGATGCCATCTCAGCCGAAAAACTATTGAATCTGCTCCCTCTTTCTCCCTACCGCGCAACACCTGGCAAGCTTACACACTCCCTGGTGGAGTTGTAAGTTATGTTGTTCCTCTACTGCTCAGCAATTAAAAAATGCTGATTTCCTCGGTTAGGATATCACTGAGGAAGAATTCCCTCAATATGTGCTCTAACTCCTTCTGACGCTTTTCTACCCAGCAACAACTTCAGAAAATTGCGTCCCTCTGTCTTATGCGTGGAGGCTCTACACTGATCCCTCTTCCACAAAAAAATATCGAATGTAAAAGCCCTTTCTCTTTGTCGACTCACTCAGAGAGAGATTGCCACGAAAATCTTAGCCCTCCTGGCTGGAACTATGCAATCCTTCAATGGATTCGTTCTGCTGCATTGCAGCAAAAATGACGTTCACTTCAGAATTCAGATCCGTCCATCCTATTTCACATCAATGCTCTGATACCATGTGAAAATTCCGAGATCTCAATCATTCTAAGGAATCCTGTTGCAACCATCCGAATTACTTCATCTATTATGTAATTTACTTTACACTTATTTCTGAATACATTCATGAAATACTGAAGCAATCACTGAAGCAACCTACACTACCATAATTATGATTATGAAACAAGGAAACAGAACAAGGAAATCATTCACACATATGACACCTTTATTTTGGACTAAGTCCTTAGAAAAACCCAATGCGGGAAAGCCAGTGCAGCAGATATGAGGGTTTTATTATTAAGCAACAGTTTCTAAATACAATCTCTGGATGCCTTGCTGGCTATCCAGTATAGAGAAATCACGATAGACAAAAATTATAGTGAGTTTTACCTCACACTGCAAGTCCTGGCTGATCTGGTAGCTAAACTAATGAAACCCCAACACCCTTTGCGCTACCTCTGGGCAGTAGCTGCGTAGGCCTGCGTGGGGACCTTTGTGGACTGCGTCACCTCCTCTCTGGGATCGATCTACTCCTCGAAAAGTTGAGTCCCAACCCTCCCGGCTTAGAACCCCGATTTCCCAGCAAATCTCGGACTGTCTCACGAAAACACTGCACAGCCTCTGTGTGGGCCTCGTCAACCCTTCTGGGGCCTACGTCACACCCTATGGAGGCTGTGTTGCTTCCTCTGCTAGTTCTGCTTCCTCTTTGCTATCTATTCTTGGTCCCAGAGAAGATCCTCCGACCAATAACTGTCTCTGCTCCTCATTGCAACTGGAATCACTTAGATCTGATCTTTGTCTGAGCACTGCTCCGTCAGAAGAATTCAACCACTTGATCCACTCAGTGTGTTTTCCAAATGACCCTCAAGCCTTCCTTTATAGTCTTCTCGTTGACATATTAACGACCCAGATTAGATCTCTAATCAATGACTAAGATTATAACATGACTTGATCCATGTCCTCAAGAAGGTTCACACTTTGTTTTATTTAATACCCTTTAATTATTTAACTTCCCTAAGTTTAGACTTAGGGTCCCCATTAAAACAATTATTTTTTCAAATAAAACAAAATCCGAGTGGAATTTCCACAAACGCTTTCTGGATTCTTTGGAATACTAGTGTCTAAGCCTCTACACCAAATTTGAGACTTAAAGCACTTTCTAATGCTACAAAATGAACAGATTTGTGAATGAGCCAAATAGATATGCATTGTCTTATCAATCCTTGAGCTAGAACAAAACAAAAGCAATTTTTGAAATAGTCCAGACACATCAATCATAAAACATTAAAGGGACTCCTTTCAATGTACAGGGCTTTCCACAATTCACCTTGTGCAAACAAACTTATGCACAAGAGACAATTTGTTGGTTTTGTAGATAGAGGTATTTCAGGCTTCTTTTGGCTTTTTTTCGGATTCCTTTAGGATTAGAAACTCCTCAACCCTCGTGAGATCTCTTGGCCCTATGTAACTCCCTGAGGTAATCTTCAACCTTTGTACTAGTCTTGATGTTTAGAACTTAAGCTTCAACCATACTGGAATATGTTTTGAGACCTTCTCGACCTACTGAAACAAACTAAGGCTTTTTGTCCTATCTTCAACTAAGATACTTTTCCCTTCTGTAAATATTGTCATGATCTAAGGGACCTTAAGAATGGAACCAACAATATGAATTTCGGCTTCATAAGAGGGGTATGAAACTTCAGTCTTCCTGAGGTCATTCAATTCATCAACAAATTTGTGAATGAGCCAAATAAATATGCATTGTCTTATCAGTCCTTGAGCTAGAACAAAACAAAAGCAATTTTTGAAATAGTCCAGACACATCAATCATAAAACATTAAAGGGACTCCTTTCAATGTACAGGGCCTTCCACAATTCACCTTGTGCAAACAAACTTAGGCACAAGAGACAACTTGTTGGTTTTGTAGACAACAATATTTCAAGCTTCTTTTGGCTTCTGTTCGGATTCCTTTAGGATTAGAAACTCCTCGGCCCTCGTGAGATCTCTTGGCCCTATGTAACTCCCTGAGGTAATATTCAACCTTTGTAATGGTCTTGATGTTTAGAACTTAAGCTTCGACCATACTGTAATATGTTTTGAGACCTTCTCGACCTACTGAAACAAACTAAGGCTTTTCGTCCTATCTTCAAATAAGATACTTCAGCCTTCTCTAAATATTGTCTTGATCTAAGAGACCTTAAGAATGGAACCAACAATATGAATTTCGGCTTCATAAGAGGGGTATGAAACTTCAGTCTTCCTGAGGTCATTCAATTCATCTGAAATTAAATTTGATGGCATTTGACCTTTATCTCAGATATAGAATAGATTTGTCTTTCATGGATCATAAGTCACAACAGGGCATATCTAGGCATCTTGGAATATTTTTCGACCTTCTAATGCTTTAATCTTTTTTCATATTTTTCATTCATCATTAAGCAATTACATAGAGACAGCCAAGCAAGAGAGACAACAATTTTATCCTAGGAAAGCCCACTTGGGGGGAAACCCAACAACCTTTTCCTTAGAGAAATTATTCACTTCAACAAGAGATACAATATGATCCTTATAGTCAAAATAAAGTCGACTGACTAATAGAAAAACCTAGGTCAAACCTTGTCAAATAGACTGCCCAGAAATTCAGACTACATCAGATGTCTACCTCGGATTTTGTCAACCTTAGAGTCGACCTGCCTCAAAGTTTGGTCTACCATAGATTCGACTTGCCTCAAATTCGATCTGCCTCAGGTTTTGTTTGCCATAGATTCGGCTTGCCTCAGATGTCTACCTCAGATCTGGTATGTGTCAGAAATAAGCTTGCATGAACAAAAGAAGAGTGATACAAAATTGTTTATTGAGGAGGAATATGAGTGGTTATATTTATAGTTGTTGATGAGGCAGAATGGGTGTGTCCCTTGATGGAGGCAACCTGATCTTATGGAGGGTCGACTTGCCTTTTTGGAGGAAAAAATAATTTGAATTTAAAAATTCATTTTTCCTTTCGTGGAGCCTACCTTGGTAATTATTTCATAATTATCCTTTTCCTCTATTTGGAGGACCAAAAACAATTATGAAGACTAACTGTAGCTACAAAATTCAACACTTCCTTTAGTTTATAATTCCTTTTCTCCTCTTTGAGCCTAAAACTCCTTCTTAGCTCTTCCTCCCTTGTAGGCTTTCTTGTCCATTTTTTTCTTCAGTTTTTATTCTTCTTCATGGATATTTTTCTCCCATCTTGCAGACCTTTCCTTTGTATTTCAAGGTTTTCTCCCAAGATTTTTTTTTTTATTATATAATTTTAGGAGGACAATTGAGGGTGTTGGTTTGTGCTTCCCATGGCTTTAAATACAACATTTACTACCTTTATTAATGATGATGTTTGGAAAAAGAGTCCATAGTCATCTTCTTTCGCTTTGTTCGTCTCAATGGTTTGTTGCCATAAAAGTTGAAAGTTGAAACCATGTCTCCATAGAGTATCACTAGGGGTTCTCACCCTCAACCCTTTGTTCATGGCTTGAAACCTGACATCATTACACCATGCCAAGCTACTCCACTCACCTCCCCTTTACTTTTTCTACCATGCTTTTTGATTTCATCTCATCTTCTCTAACATTCTCCCACTTTTGCCATATCTTCTCCCATTGCTTCCCATTCCCACCACCTCTTGGCCTTTGTATTTGTTGCTTAGAGCTTCGACCTATAGGTAAAAGGTACCTATTAATCTCTTAAAAGACAATGAGTTAAAGAATCTATCTTCCTCTTGTTGTCTCAAAATCTAACAGGTCTTGTGAGAGGTCTCACAAGATAGAAACTAGACTAAGACACAACAATGAGATGGATGCCACTGTCACCTCAGCACTCCACCTCCTACTGTTTAGTGGAATTGAAACACACGGGAGGATTCTTAGTATGGGTCACCTAAATGATATTCTAGGTCAAAGGATCAAAGGTAACACTTTAATAGGCATAATCGAGGTACTTAGACTAATAACGAGGCTCAATTCTTTTTGATAGGGAATAACATGCCCATTAAGAGGCCTACAAGGTGTTACTTGTAGTCTAGGGTTTTCAATGTATGATTCAACAATGGCACAACTCGGCATTATAAGGTGGTACTGTGAAAATTTCTAGATCTGAAACAATCTAAGGAATCCTACTGCAACCAACTGGCTTACTTCTTCTATTATGTAATTTACTTTACACAATTATTTCTGAATCATACTTGAAATACTTAAGCAATCACTGAAGCGGCCTACACTATAATCAGTGTTTTAAAACTCTGTATCGGGTTCGGAGCCGGCCAAGGGTTGACTCTGACCCCGTATCGACTCTGCCGGTTTGGTTTTAATGACTCCGTCTTTGTAAAAAATACATTAAATATTTCAAGGAAGTTAAAAGATTTTCATTCATGTTTCCAAACACAAAGCATTAGAATATAGACAAAATACAACATATGATCAAAGTAGGCTCATGAATATATCCATTATATCCAAATGGCACCTAGTGCATGGTCCAATACATACATGATATAGAGATCAAAACAAAAAACATAACCAAGGAGGCTCTAAATCTATGTTGTAGGAAACATGGGTCCAGCCTCCGTTTCAGTCCAGAAACAAAAACGTGTTTCGCCATATTGTACGGTCTGGAAACACGTTTCCGACCGTATTGGGCTGTTTCTCATTGGAGAAACGTGCCCAATACGGTCGGAAACGCGTTTCCACGCCGTACGACTGTGTTTTTGTTGATTTAACTTTTTTTTTTTTTTTTTTTTGGTTTGCGTGTGTTTTATAATTTTTTTAATTGTTGAAAGTGTCTTTTGGAGTAAATGTGATGTAATAGTTTATGCTTTGAATGTAATAAATTATAATTTATCATGTATGTTTTATGATTTCACATAACATTTCTTAAATGTCCAAATTCTAATATATATATATATATATATATATATATATATATATATCGTGTTTCCTTGTTTCCAAAATTTGGGGAGGTCGCGTTTTGTACCTTACCCCGTTTCAGAAACTTGCTTTCGTTTCCCTGTTTCGTGCAACTTAGCTCTAAATGACCTCTACAAAAAGTTACAAAACATGACTAGTCACTACTGCTAGATAAGGCAATATCCTTTGGCTCAGACTCTGAATCAGAGGGGGAAACCCATGGCTCCTCCTCCTCATCAAGATCCTCAACTGGAACTATAGCACTAGAACACTGAGCTTAAGATAGACGAGCTATGCGCTTGCGTCGTGGCTGACTAGAGGAAGTGCTTGTGGCTGCAACTGGAGGACTTGGAGTTGGGCCTGGGCCTGCTACTAGTGGATTTGCATTTACCTGAGCCTGTACCTGTAAATCGAACTCCAACTCCACATCAATATCCTCATCAGAGTCAAACTTTGGTGGATGAGTCTCCACTACCCAATCTGATGTCAGAAAATTATCATCCAACACAATGGGCTCTGAATCAGGTCTTTTGTTCAGAAATTGGTTGTGTCTTAGTTGAAGTTTGTATTGGACATAGAATAGATCATTTAACCATTTTTGCTCCAAACAATTTTTCTTCTTCGTGTGAATCCTCTCAAAGACAAACCAATTGCGCTCACACCCAGAAGCACTGCAAGTTTGATTCGAAATGCGGATTGCAAACCTCTGCAATTCAGGACAATGGCTACCAAATGCCTCCCACCATTGTGCTGCAAAAAACATAGTTGTGTAATGAGTTTTAGTTAGCTCAATAAATTATATCCAATTTTGAAATTATAAACAATTTTACAAAATAATAAAATATGAATTTGAAAATTTAAATTCTTTGTTTACCTGGCTCATTTGATTCCCTTGCAATCCTTGCAAGGTTCTTGCTGAAGGTACCTGTGGCTTTGCTGAAGATAGGGATCTGATTGTGTATCAACAGCTGGTCACTCTCCTTGGGGATCATGCGATCAATGCAGTCAATCAATCCATCTCTAACCTTCCCATTCAAAGCTCCTTCTTCGAGAGCTTTATAATGATACCTTGGGTTCAGAAAATACCCAGCTGCATGTATAGGGCGATGGAGTTGATTGTTCCATCTTTGATCATTTTCCAAATGGGACCATACTTCGCCACTCTTTCCTTGTATGTTGCCTTTATTTTCTCCTTTGCTTAATCCATAGCCTCATAAATGAAGCCCATAGCCAATATTTCCCCATCCACCAACCGCAACACCTTAACCAGTGGCTCAGCAACCTTCATAATCTTTGCTTCCTTTTTCCAAAATATTTCTTCATTAACTTTCTTTTTCACATCTTTGGCATCCTGTTTGCGAGCCCATTGACATTCATTCCATTCATCATTGGAAAATAGTTTTTGCAAATTTCTATGTTGGGAAAGCATAGATTGCAATGTCAAAAAATATGTTGCAAATCTAGTGATGATAGGCCTAGTAATATACTTGCCCCTTGTGTGTTTCCTCATCAGGTTCAAAATCCATGAGTGATTGTAAATATATTTTTTTATGCTTTTGGCATGCTCTACAGTGTTCTTGATCCAATCTATTTTACCAATATCCTCAATCATGAGGTCTATGCAATGTGTAGCACATGGGGTCCAAAATATGGTTTTGTGTTTTTCCTCTAACATTTTACCAGCAAGAACATAGTTAGAGGCATTATCTATGATGATTTGAACAACATTAGCCACCCCCACCTCTTCAACAACCTCATCCAAAAGTGCACATCTTTCACCCTATCAAATGCATCAACTGATCTTAGAAACATGGTTCCCTGTGGGCAAAAGATAAGAAAGTTTATGATGGTACAGTTCCTTTGATCAGTCCATCCATTTGACATGATGGTACATCCTGTTTTTGTCTATGAGTTTTTGAAATCTCTCAAATATTCATTAATGGAAAAAATCTCTTTTTGCAAAAGAGATCCCCTTAACTCATGCATAGTAGGGCCTTTGAAGCCCTTTCCAGCAACATATATGGCATCAAACATAGGTTAATAATATGGTGAACGAGAAGCATTGAAGGGGATATCAACATCATACCACCATCTAGCTATGTAATCACAAGCAGTTTCTCTCAATTCTTTCTTCCAATGCTGATCTAAAGTGGGCTGCACTTGACCTCTAGTAGCTTTAGGACCGTGTGCACTATCAGAGGGAGAGGAGGGTGTGTAAAAACTTTTGATAGTACCCTTATTTTTCATTGTACCCTTACCATTTTCTTCAATAGACACCAAAGAGGGAGGAACATAGTGAAAGGGGTTTGATGCATCAGTGCAAGGGATAGATGGAGAGCCCTCATAATCAAAATTGGGGTTGGCAGCCATCATGTGTTTTATATTCCTTTTCCTCCAAATTTCAGCCTCTATTTCTTTTTTCCTAGCTTTGTCTTCCTCAAACTTTTGAAATTGATCTCTCAACTCCTTCCTAATTTCCCAAATTTCTTCTATTGGTGCTTCACATGGAGTAATTTGGCCTCTAAGACCATCCAAGTGTAGTTTCAGCCTATGAATGCCCCCTCCACTCCCTTAATTTTTCTCTTACAAAATTTGCAATGCATTTGATCATCAACCATCTCAGCATATGCCCAAGCAACGTCTTTCATTCTAGGAGCCATTTTGGATTGATTTTTTGACTTGGAAATGAAAGTTTTAAATATGAAATGAAAACAAAAAAACTACTCATTGTATGTTCATTTCTTTCACAAAAATTTATGTTTTCAATTTCTAGATTTGCAAAAAAAAACAAGCAGAGGCAGATTTTAGAAGTGAAAAAAAATTATCTCTAGGATCTAGCCTCCTCAATGTTGCTCCAACAAACCAACTCCTCAATGTTGCTCCAATGACTGCCTAAGAAGCTCCTCACTGCTGCTCCAAAGATTGTTCAAGAGACTCCTCAAAGCTGCTCCAAAAACCAACTCCACAACTCTTCACAAATGCTCACTCAAATGCAATGAGATAGCTGTGAGGAAATGAGAGGGGTTGGGTTTTTATAGGATTGGGAGGTGTTAGAGGGCATACCAAAACCCTAACAACAAGTTTAAAAACTGGTTTGGAGTCCAAATTTCGCTGTTTATGGGGTTCGTGGCTGATTGGCACTAGCTCGGCCGAGCTGGTCAGTTTGTGACTGAACCCGGCTCGACCAATTCGGTCACAAACTGGCCGCCAGAACGGTTTTTCTACCGAGCTGGTCTGGCCAAGGGGTTGGCTTGGTCGGCTTGGCCGAATTCGAGTCAGACTGACCGATTTTTAATACACTGACTATAATGCTCATGATTCTGAAACAAGGAAACTGAACAAGGAAAATCATTCACACATATTACACCTTTATTTGGACTAAGTCCTTGGAAAAACCCAATGTGGTAAAACCGGTGCAGTAGATTTGAGGGTTTTATCATTATGCAGTAGTAATGTCTGAATACAACTTTGAATACCCCTAGGGTAATTCACTTACAGAGAGAAATACTGGCACAAGAATTTGTGAGGATTTACCTGACTCAATCACTGAGTTCCCTGCAGATCCAGATGTAGAAAACCTGCCCTGGGGAGGCACTGCGCAGTTCCAACGCTGGAACTTCCAGCCTTTGCGTCACCCCCTTCCAGGCTCAGTGTTCAGCCCCAACCAAGTCGTTTTGCCTCTGTGGATCCTGAGGAATAGCCTCCCGGAGTCACTTTTTGGATCTCGACCTCCGAAACTGATCTACAAGCAAAATTCCGGAAACCCTTCCTCTCCCTCTGCGTTGCTTCTGCATGAGCCCTACACAGTCACTGCGTTAGCCCTTCTTCCTTCAGTGCTGGCTTGGTTAGATCACCTCTGCGTCTCTCTGATTAATGCTCCATCGACTGAGAAAATCACTTCCTCTCCGGATGCTATCTCTACCCCTCATTGCTCATATCTCTAGCTCGAATTTCTCAGCAAACCGTGCCCCAGAAATTTCAAACTCTAGATCAATTCGGTGTACCTTTCCAAATGGCCTTCAAGTCTTCCTTAATAGTCTTCTCGTTGAGACATTAACGGTCGATAATAGATCTCTAATCAACGACTTAGATTATAACATGACTTGATCTTCGTTTTCTAGATCATTCTCACTCATGTTTTATTTATACCCTTTAATTATTTAATTTCCCCAAGTTTAGACTTAGGGTCCCCATTAAAGTAATTAATTATTTTAATAAAACATTAACTGAGTGGAATTTCCACAAACGGTTTCGGGGTTCTTTGGAATACTAGTGTGTAAGCCTTTCCACAAAATTTGAGACTTAGATCACTTTCTGATGCTACAAAAATCAACACTCCCTCTTAGCGAGGAAAGTGCTCTAACAATTATGCCTGCTGCATATTGCTTTGACTCTGAAGCATCCTTCGTGCTGGTGAAGTCCATCAACCACTGTGTTGCTGCCACCACTGTATTGCTGCCCATGACACTGCCACCGCCACTGCTGCATCTGTACTACAACTCCCTCTCAAGTGCTACATCTTCTATGCTGCTAACACTGCCACTGCTAACACTACATTTGCACTGCAACTCAACTGCTGAGAGAAAACAACTGAACTCACCCAAGACTGAACAAGTGTTCAGTGGATGCACCTCAGTGCTGAAGACTCTAACTGCTGATAACTGTTGCGATGTCCCTCTAATGCACTACACTGCTGCTGCTCTGCACAGCGCAACACTGATCTGCACTGCGTTGCACTCCTATGCACTGTGTTGCTTTTGCCTCTTCTCTGCGATGCTCCAGAAATGAACGCTACTATCTACTGCACTGTTGTCTCCATCACTCCTCGACTCCATTGAAACTCCTCCATCCCGCTACTGTAAATATGGGCTCCCATAGCAAGGTAATGATCCATGAGGTGGGCTCCTCAAGGATCCTGCCCAACTAAAGTTAGGAGTGCACTACAGCTCAATATCACCCCACTTCTCTCCTTGAGAAGCGTGGGCACTCATGGCAAACTCATCCTCCTCAATTTTTGCAGCTGCAACCTTCGGATCACGCTTCTCATCTTTGTCCTCCTTCTTCAGAGGACACTGAGATGCATAGTGGCCCATCTCGCCACATCTGAAGCACTTGACCTTCAAAACATCACGCTTCAGTTTCCATTGCGCCTGTAGTCCCTTCGATGCAAGGGTTGTGTTCTCCTCTTCCTCCACAGATTTCAATCCGCTTCCACTGTTGCCATCAAGTTTGCACTTGACGAGGTCTCTTCTGAGCTCTTCCTCCTGAAAATTTGCCCACAACTACTCCCAACTATGTAATGCTGCCCGACCCAATATGCTCTGGACAAACACTTGACACTCCTCTATGACACCGTTAAGGGCCATCAATACCATGGTTGCAGCTGTAGGTGTAGCACCTACTGCCATCAAATGATCTCGAATCTCCTAAAACCGCACGAGGTATGAAGCCACATGCTCCCCTCTCTGCATCTGGATCATACAGAGCTTTTGGTCTAAGTACAACTTCCACTGCTTGGAAGATGCCTCAAATAGGTCATGCAAAGCCACCCACATCTCTCTTGCAGTAACCTTGCCAGCCACATGTGAGACGATGTGATCCTTGACACCATCAAGGGGCAACATCTTTGCCTTGGCCATATCTGCCTTGTACTTCTTGAGCTGATCCGCATCCGTAGGAACAACTACCGCGTTCTCCACAAACGCCTTCAGATCATGTTCATCCAGAAGGAACTGAGCCCATTCATTCCAGATCATATAGTTGGAGGAGCCCTCCAATCGATCATGATCAAGAAGTCCGTGAGATTCCATCTCAGCCGAAAACTATTGAATCTGCTCCCTCTTCCTCTCTACTGCGCAGCTCCTAGAAGGCTTATGCACTCCCTGATGGAGTTGTAAGTTCTGCTGCTCCTTTATTGCTCAACAACTGAGAAATGCTGACTTCCTCGGCTAGGAAATCACTGAGGAAGAATTCCCTCAATATGTTCTTTAGACTCCTTCTGACGCTTTTCTGCCCAGCAACAGCTTCAAAAGACTGCATCCCTCTGTCTCGTGCGTGGAGGCTCTGCACTGCTCACTCTGCCACATCAAAATCTCAAATCTGGAAGCCCTTTCTCTCTGTCGACTCACTTAGAGAAAGATTGCCATGAAAATCTTAGCCCTCCTGGCTAGAACTACGCAATCCTTCAATGGATTCATTCTGCTGCACTACGACAAAAATGACCTTCACTTCAAAATTTCAGATCCGTTCTTCCTGTTTCACATCAATGCACTGATACCATGTGAAAATTCCTAGATCTGAAACAATCTAAGGAATCCTACTGCAACCAACTGGATTTCTTCTTTTATTATGCAATTTACTTTACACAATTATTTTTGAATCATACATCAAATACTGAAGAAACCTACACTATAATACTCATGATTCTGAAACAAGGAAATTGAACAAGGAAAATCATTCACACATATGACACCTTTATTTCGACTAAGTCATCGGAAAAACCCATTACGGGAAAATCGGTGCAGCAGACCTGGGGGTTTTATTATTATGCAGTAGAAATTTCTAAATACATCTCTGAAGACCCCTAGGGTAATTCATTTACAGAGAGAAATACTGGCACAAGAATTTGTGAGGGTTTACCTCACTCAATCACTCAGTTCCCAGCTGATCTGGATGAAGAAAAACCTGCCCTGGGGAGGCACTGCGCAGCCTCTGTGCAGTTCCATCACTAGAACTTCTAGCCTATGCATCACCCCCTTCTAGGCTCAACGTTCAGCCCCAACCAAGTCGTTTTGCCTCTGTGGACGTTGAGGAAAAACCTCCCAATGTCACTTTTCGGATCTCGGCATCCGAAACTGATTTTCAAGAAAAATTCCAGAAACCCTCCTCTGCCTTTGTGTTGCTTCTGCGTGAGCCCTACGCAGTCACTGCATCAACCCTTCTTCCTTCAGGGCTAGCTTGGTTAGATCACCTTTGCCTCTCTCTGACTGATGCTCCACCGACTAAGAAAATCTCTTCCTCTCTAGATGCTATCTTTGCCACTCACTGCTCAGATCTCTAGCTCGAATTTCTCAGCAAACCATGCCCCAGAAATTTTGAACTCTAGATCAATTCGGCGTGCCTTTCCAAATGATCCTCAAGTCTTCCTTTATAGTATTCTTGTTGAGACATCAACCACCGAGATTAGATCTCTAATCAACGGCTCAGATTATAACACGAATTGATCTTTGTTTTCTAGATCATTCTCACTCATGTTTTATTAATACCATTTAATTATTTAATTTCCCAAAGTTTAGACTTAGGGTCCCCATTAAAATAATTAATTATTTTCGTAAAACATTAACCGAGTGGAATTCCCACAGATGGTTTCTTGGTTCTTTGGAATACCAATGTCTAAGCCTCTCCACAAAATTTGAGACTTAGAGCACTTTCTGATGCTACAAAAATCAACAAGTACTAGACTAGGAACAAGGCTCAATTCTTTGTGATAGGGAATAACATACCCATTAAGAGGCCTGTTGACCACTGGAGTGGCACCTGATGATAATGTTAAGACTCCATGCCCAAGGATGAACCAGAAGACACTTGTGCCAGCAGATATCATCATGTTCAACAGAGTTTTTAAACTCTATTTCTTCTTCTCATCATTTTCTTCTTCAATCTTCAGATTCCGCAGCCCTTCGGGGATATTGTATAAATGTCACTAGCATGATGAATAGAGCCATGTAACAGGTCTAGGATGTCGGGACTCGATCAGCAAGCGAGTACACCTTGGAGTGTTTTTTTTACTTGGTTAATTATTCATTCTTTTTAGCGGCGAATAATTTTCTAGGTTTTTTCACTCATTGCATTACCCCAAAGCCGGGGTGACGGCTTGAAGGTTGAGCCCCTAACGCATCTTAGTGTCTAGAGTCGATGTATATTACCATGCTAGGTCATCTCTGAAATTTCGCGGAATTTGACTAAGTCTAAGTAGGATTTTTTAATAATTAAAAATTTCCCGCAAAATGGGATTTTTAAATTATTTTCTATGTAATGATGTAAATAAGTGGTCTTCGGAAATGTCTGGGGCGTGTGACCAGTCGAAATTCATCCTCAGAGACCCAGCATTATCCTAGGACCCACTTTGAGGGTCAAAAAATGACTTATGGTCCCTCAAAAGCCGATTTTCCTAATGTCAGTAGAAAAAATTCAAAAAAAAATTAATAATTGGAAAATTTTAGAAAATTTTCCAAAGTCAAAATAAGTCAAATTTTGACATGGCAATTATGTGGAGAGGTAAAGGGTGATGTGGCACCTATGTGGGTCCCACCACATAAGGTGTAGCAAGCTGAAGTCAACATTCCAAATCAGCAAGTCAAAGGTTCCACGTTGAGTTCATGAGGCACAACGAAGTATTTGAGGTTCCAAAGTTACTTTAAGTTAAACATGGTTGAATTAAAGTGTATTAGCATACAAAATAAAAGAATCAATAAAAAAATGGTTGAGTGGGGGACAATGTGAATGACATGGCAGCCACATTGAAAAATATTGGACCAAGTTCAACGCAGCAACAAAAAAATTTCTGAATTATCCACTCAGCAGTCCAAAGGTATATACGCAGATTTGCAAAGATTGTTATTAAAGTTTGAGTGGGGGACATTTGTGTCAGATTTTGTTCCCCCTTAAAACTCATACTTGGCTCTCATGAACATAAAAATTATACGCTGCCCATTTAGAAAGTCAACACCAGATTTTTTATTTATTTACCAAACTCGTATTGTTATTAAAGTTTGAGTGGGGACAAAACTACCACATGGGACAGTTCTTGTCTCCCACTAACAGCCAGTCACAAGAAGATATGCGAATCAAGTTTGACAGCCTATACACAGCCACTGTTAGCAGTTTACACGCAGAGATGAAGGGCAGATCGGTTGGCACTTTTAATAGGTGTCATTTTCTGGGTTGATTGGTTGAGAAACGAGTGGGATATTGCTTCCTCTTTCACCCACTCGTACCACACATGGCAGGCATCTCTCTCACCCATTGTCAGCAGAGGATATACGCAGGTCTCAAGGATATTTGCACTTAGCCAGCAAGGCTCTAGTGACTGCCACCTACAGGATTGTACGACAATCAAGCAGCCACAGTTTAAGATTTGTTAGAGCATTGGGATCATCTCTCTCTGGCCACTTGTCATTTGATTTTTCATTGGGATTTGCTCCCATAGTTCTATTTAAATGAGCCTTGGGCTCTCATTGTAAAGGGTGGATTTTTTGAAGCTTGTGCTTATTGTTATTATGTCGAAATTGTTATTGAGCTGAATAAAGAAAAGTCTTTGGGGTTACTAGCTTCTCTTGTGGTGCATTCTTTGGTTGATGAGGTATACTTGTTTCATTTGATATTGTTATTTATCGCAATTTAGTTGTTTTTCTTTGCATTTGCCTGAAGGCACTATTGTCTAGGGAGGGGAGATTTGTAGCTATCTCAGATCTCCTTTGGACTTGGTATGTTTTGCGCTCTTGTTGTAGCTTGTTATTTTCGATGAAATGACAAGCTCAACGTGGCCTCTATATGGCAAGTTTATTTTGCACTAACAATTGGTTTGCAGAAATTGGTGTGTTCAAAGGACAGGTTGCCAAGTCCATTGGAGTGTGAAGACTTTTTTCGATTCGAATAAGTCAGCTCCAAGGATATCAGAGGTCTCATAAGTTGTTCAAGCCAACAATCTCATAAGACATCAAGAGATTTATCTAAAAGGGGGTTTCTTGAGCCTTTTGCTTCTATTCCATCTTAAAAAAAAATCTCATATATTTCTTCTCTCATTTGTGCACATATCTATTTTATCTAGCATTTGAGGCTAAGTTGTTGGGTTTAAATCCTAATTCTCACTCACTAAATCAACTCTTTCAAGCTGATCTTAGTAAGGGAATTTGTAACATACAGTGTATTTTATACTTGCATTGAGTTTCTAACTTTTTCCTTCGCATGCATGTGATTTCCTCTCACATATTTCAGCACTATTTCTTTGGCATGCTAACTCTTTTGCTTGTTTGCCTATAGGTGTTCTTGGAAGCAATCTAAGTTTTGAAGAAAGGGAGCTAAAGCATAGGCTAAGGAACACTCTTCCGTTTGGAACCTCAAATCCAAGTTCTGCCTTATCACTTCACCTCTACTTCTAAAGCCTCATTCTTTTGAGGAATTGTAACCGCCATTCACCTCAAGGCTTTAAGCCTTTACTTTGTAAACGTCTCACAAGTAATTTTTTTTAAAAATCTTACACTTGTAACTTTGGGAAGGAGCAAATTTAAAACGCATATTGTAAGCTTTTCCCAATCCCCTCATTTCTATAAGAGGGCCTCACTTTCATTCATAAAGAGTTGACTTTTCTTGAGGGAGCTTGGGAAATTTTTCCTATGGTATCTCACCTACTCATTTAGAGGGAGGAAATCTTCTTGAGTGGTTAACTTTTTTTTTTTTTTAAATTTTCTCAACTAAATCACTTGCATTCATCATTTCATTTGCTAATCTAATTTAGTTGCATGTGAGTAACTCATATTTTCATTTCATTAATTGCTTAGATCACAGTCCTTTAAATTTCATAATTTGCAATCTCATTTGCCATCACTTACTTATGTTTTGTGATCTATTTCTCATTTGGATAAGTTTCACAACATACTACAAGTAAAGAAGCATAACACTTTCAATTTATGGCAACTTGAGTTATTGTTCTAACTATGAAGCATATTTAATTGAATCATCTCCATCTTTTACATAGCACTTACAAACTCATTTTCATATCATTTAGGCATTTCACTTTTTCATACTAGACTTGCATCTCTAAAATTTACCTCCAACTTAACTTGGTTGAATAGATGTTTTAGGGACCCTCTACTTCTATGGACTCCTCACTATGAGATCCAAATATTTGGGCGAGGGTGAGATTTGAGGATTAGAGTTCAATTGTAACCTTACTTTAGAACTAATTAATAAAATAAACCAAGAGCACTATCTCATCACATTTACTTGCAAAGTTCCCAAATTTTTGGCTATCTTGACGTTTTAAACATTCACATGCAAATATTATCTCAAGAAGCACTTTGGATGCAAGCAATTTAATTCCTAATTTTGCAACAAGTTTAATTCTATGGTGCTTGGAAATTTGCTTCTACATGCAACTTCATTGCATGTTGTCATTTTAATGATCATTATGCTTATGGATGATTGATATATCTCATTTCATTGGCAAATACCCTTATTTGGTGTTGCAAATTTAATTGCATATTGTGATCTTGGTCTAACACTTCCTTTGTGGGATTATTGTCATTATATCTTGAATTTCATTTTTGAGCAAGCATTTGTCATTTACTTTAAAGCACTGGTCTATATTTTGAACACATCATTGAATATTGTTCATATATTTATATGTTTGTTTACATATTGGAATCGAGTCATCTTTGATAAGTAATTCCTTTTAATCAATTCTCATAGAAATCTCACATCTTTAACTTAGTTTTCCTTTAGAGACCACCCCCCTTAGCTAACCTAGGAGATAGCTTAAACGGAGAGAGTTGGGAATAGGTGACAGCCCCTTCTCTGAGTTCCTTGCCACCAACCACACTTGTGGGATTGAAGGCTTTTCCCACTAACTAGAAGGTAGGTGTAAGCGGCAAGCGATAACATTTTTTTGCGCCATTGTCGGGGACAAGTCTTCTTGTGCCTGGGAAAACGACTAATTTTTAGTTTTGGCATATTTGAATTTTAGATTTAGATTCTTGCTCAAGTGGCGACTCCACTCAATCCTAATTTTGCAAGAGTCTCTACTAGGAGAAATTCAAGTAGTCTAGTTAGCCCCTCTCTTGATCCTGAAAGGGTTTTCAGAGAAAGGTTAAATAGACTTTCTCATAGTAGAGCTCTTGCTAGTCTTGGGCAAGAGGCTATTTCTAACATTCATTTGTTGTTTCAAGGACAAGTTGAGCCTAACATCATGAATGATCTTTTTGCTCCTTGTAACTTTACTAACATTAATGGCTATCCTCACAATATCCCTGACAAGGCTATTGAAAAGTTGCCTTCTTTTCAAGGTAACAATGCCATTAGCGCTGCGTCACATGTGAAGAACTTTAATGTTTGCATCTTTAAGTGGTGTAACGTTGCTAACTATGAGGATGTAAAGATGAGGCTTTTTGTTCTCTCTTTAGAAGAGGATGCTCTTGATTGGTTCACTGAGCAACCTGCAAACTCGTATGATTCTTTACAAGCGATTGTTAATGCTTTCATGGGAAAGTATGGAGAGAGAAGAGAGAATAGTCATTTGATCAATGCCATTATCACCATGAAGAAGAATGAGAATGAAACCATGGAGGAGTTTAACAAGAGATTCAATGAATTGGTTAAAAGCATGCCTACTACTGTTAAACCTCCTGATGAATTTCTCTTATGTTCCTATCTGGATTCTTTTGGTGTTGACACTTCTTATGAGTTGAGAAGAAAGGAGCCTACAACTTTGGGTGTAGCTCAAACTGAAGCCTTGAAAATGGAGAGGGCCAGAAAGCAATCAGGAAAATCTGAGATTCCTGGTTTCACTAGAGGGCCATCGAAATCGAATGATTCCAAAGGCAAGGCCAAGGAAGAGGCTACCCATGATCCTATTAAGAAATTAACTCAACTCATCAAGAGCATGGAAGCAAACCACACTAAAGAAATGCAAGCCATGCAAAGTAGGTTGGTGGCCATGGAAAGATCGCAAGTGCAAAGATTCCAACCTAGGCCAAATAATGGATGGCAAAAGAATAAAGGCCCTCAACAAGATTATATGCCTCCAAATCCATTGAAATCCACCAACATGGTAGATTAGATTCCCCCTTTTTGTAGGCCATGTAATGAGTTCCATGAAGAAGCCACATGCTCATATGTAAAGAGAATTATGGAAGGTAGCATGTTGGGAGAAGAACATGTAGGAACTAGTGGTCAAATCAATATGTTCTCCATGGAAGATCAAATATATACCATTGAAAGTAATCAAGAGATTGACCATAGTCCTGATAATCTTGGGGTTGACAATATGATTGCAAATCTTGACAAAGTCACTAAGATTTTTGGGGAAAAGCCTACATCTGGACAAATTCTTGCTATGGCAAAACAGAAAGGGATGACTTATCAGAGAAGGGATATTCAAGACCGAAATAATCACAGAAATTTTTCTCCTCCTACTTCAGAATTAAATTTTGACTTGGGCAATTGGGTGAATAATGCAAAGGTTTCTATCCCAGTAACAGAACTTTTAAAGATACCATCTCAAAGGGCCAAGTTACTAAGTGCAATTGAAGTTACTGAAAGGGAAGAAAAGCCTAATAATGAACCAGAAGATGAAGAAATGGTATTGAAAAGTATGAATTGTTGTAATATTCCTAATTAGCATTGCTAATTGGAATATTTCATTTTGTTTAATTTTGCCGCTTTAGCTAAAAATAATAAATAAAGTGAGAAATAAGAGGGGTCATCTCACTTTATAAAATAAAGTGCTTTCCTAGTTGATTGACGTTGTAACTTAAAGGGGTGGCCTTGGGGGTCCACACGTGTATGAGGGGAGGCCTCACGCTGACCCAAGGTTAACTGCGCAGGCCAAGGAGAGTGAAGGACGCGGTCAAGGTTTTGGAGGGAGTTTAGCACTATAAAAGGTGGGGTTCTCACCTCATTTTGGGCATGCATGATTTGATATTGATATTGAGAGCTAGACTTCTGTCTGCTTCAGCACGCCGGTTGTTTAGTCGGTCTGCAGCACTGTTTAGTGCAACCGAGTGTCTCCGTTCGGAGATCTCACCCTTAGCCTCGGGGGACTTCGAGTGCCTGCCCCGGTAAGGTTATTTTCTTGGTATCACCCTTAGCCTCGGGGGACTTCGAGTGCCTGCCCCGGTAAGGTTATTTTCTCCGAGCATCATCTTTCGCCTTCTGTAAGTAATTAAAGAAGCTCGGTGGAGATTTGAGAGGAGAAACCCCTTCTTGGAGACCGTGCGTATCCAGGAGATAGACGCCGATCCGTAGGAAGGACGCAGATCCAGAGAGAGCACGCAGATCTGGAGAGTTAGCATCTGATTCAGCCTTGGAGGACGCAGATCTGAGGAGATATTGGCAGATCCAGCCTAGATCTGGAGAGTTAGCATCAGATCCAGCCTTGGAGGACGCAGATCCGAGGAGATATTGACAGATCCAGCCTAGATCTAGAGAGATAGCATCAGATCCAGCCTTGGAGGACGCAGATCTGAGGAGATATTGGCAGATCCAGCCTAGATCTGGATAGATAGCAGCAGATCTAGCCTTGGAGGACGCAGATCTGGAGTGATAGGACGCAGATCTGGATAGGGAGGACTCAGATCCAGCAGATCTGGGCAGAGAGGACGCAGATCCAGTCAGGGAGGACGCTGATCTGATGAGCAGAGTCTTGTGTGTGGGGTTTGGCAGCGTTTTTCAGTGTTTCCAGCCTTGAGGAGCTGATCATCTCATCCGGAGGATTTGTGGCCAGCGTTTCATTGGGCTTCATCAGTTTCAATGGGTTCAGTTTCAGCTGTTGCCGGAGGGAGAGTGCAAGAAAGACGCTTTGTGCATGTGGCCGTCAGCGAAATTATCTGGTGGCTCTGCTTTTCTATCTCAAATTTTTCTGGGTCGATCTTTATGTAAACCCCGTTTATTATCTATAATAAAAGCTGAGATTTTTCTTCTGTTCTATATGGTATTGGATTGCAGCATTTCCTGTCTTTTATTTTACATGGCAATCTTCTGTTGAATAGATGTTTAATTTTCGACAAAGTGTGGTATTCAGTATTTTTCTGCATTTTAGTTAAAATATCCCATCTGGGATATTACAGTGGTATCGGAGCCTTAGTCTTGGCTCAGCCTGCGGGTTTTAGTGTCCAGTTGCAGAGATTATGGAAGTGAATATTGAAGGGTTTTGCCGAAAGAATCGAAAACACAGTCCCTACAGCAAAATGAAAATTTGTTAAAAAAAAAAAAAAAAAAAAAAAAAAAAAATAAAGCCAAATGTCAGCAAAGCCAAATTGGGAAGCTGCAAGCGCAGTTCTTGAGCGTGGGCAGATTCAACATTATTAGACAGAATGGGATTTTAATATCCATGGGCGTAAATATTTTACAATAGTGTTGTTGCTGGAAACAACCGATTTATTTGTTGCAATCGATTTTTTTGCTGTTCCACGGACAAAAATAATCGAATCAGAAAGGCCGAGTCATATTTTTTCTGTTGGAGGCCGACCATGATGTTTGTAAGTATGTGGGCAGAATCTCCATACAGCATTATTTGGTTCCAGGTTATCAGAATCGAATTTTAGTGAGACGTCAAAAAGGGAAACGTGAGAATTTGTTTGAGGGGCCGAGAGGCATTGTACGAGTTGCAAGGAATTTCGAAAGCCAGAATTTATTCATGCGTTTGCCGACGCACATAGATCCCAATTTCCTGTAGCGTAATTGACAGCGTGCAATTATCGGGGGCAGTGAGCTCAGAATTTTGTGGTGCTATGAACACAATCGTGCATATCAGTGATTTTGCTTGAGACCGGAGATTGTGCATTCAGAACAATTGTTGAGCGTGGCGCTGCGTTCATTCTTGCCGGAGACAGGCGGTCAAATTGAAGTTAAGAGGTGGATCGATACTTGCAGAACGGGACCAATGCTGCTATCGCAAGGGCAGAATCTCACTAAGGAAGTCGTATTATTGACGGCCGTCGAGTAAAGGGGCCGATTTCGTTTAATGAAGGTCGTGGGAATAATCCGAAAGCCACTATATTAAAATTAAAACTTGGAACTTAGCAGCGATTAATCTGAATTTTGCCTTCGACAGACTCCTTGGAGAATTTTCAGGACATAATTCTGGAGTTTGGCATTTGACCAAATGTTTTTCTTTCCAGTCGAGTTTCATTCATTGGGACGAAGTCGCTGAAGCTGAGGGCATCATTTTATTGGAGGCTGAGATTATAAATTTGGCAGTGTCGTTACCATATCAGGTCTCAAAGGGCTAGATTTACACTTAATTCTCAGAGGGTAGATTTTATGATGGTGGGTCAATTTGTTATTTCATGACTAGCGCAAATATTCCTCTACTTCTAAGCATATTTACCGTATTCTGGGCAGAAGTTTGATAGGGGTCTGACCTCTAATAATTTAATATTTTGAAAGGGCTGAATTTGTGCCTCATAAATGAGGGTCGAGATTCAATTGTTTTGTGTGACTAATAAATTGTAGAGGAAGACTGAATGCACTGAGCGTTTGATTGTGTTTACCACAGTTTGACTTACCATCGAGCCACACTTTCATGCTGTAGCAGACTTCCTCTCAGAGGGGCTGAGTGGAATTTGTTTGAAAAATTTTGGCACTTATAGCCGAGGAGTCACTTGTCTGATTGCACTCAATAGCAGAGTCTTTCTTCTAGATCTGTAGCAGACCTTTTTGACAGGGACAGATCCCACGTATTCTTATGCTGCGAGGGGAGACGTTGTGACCTTCAGTTTTGAGCATTCATAAATAGCCTTCAGCTGAGTGGCACTATGAACATTCTGTTGAGATACATCATAGCAGCAAATACAACCTCCGTTGAATAGCAAGTGGGGACACTAGTACAGAATTTGTGAAAAATGTGGAGGTGATGATATATAACGACAAGTTCCATTTCTAAGCAGCATTCTGGACGTAGAACAAATTCTGGGCACTTCACTGGGCGAGGAACGATTATCTTGCACTAAGTTGAGTCAACACATCAGTACCAGGTTCCTCTATAACGAATTTATGCTTTGCAATTAAATTTTAATTAGTTGTATGAGACTGCATATCTGAAACATATATTTTTCTGGGTTGCTTATCAAAGATACAATTGGTCTGATGGCTGTAGCATCATATTATAGTGACCAGAAATTTATTTGATGACATCTGAAACACTGCCATTAGAAGCATTTTTATAGACAGGGCCTCTCAGTCTCTGTATGCCTCATTTCAGCTATAAAACTGAATTAGTGCAATGCTGAG
>CM076570.1:1124761600-1124953688 GCA_034641835.2 Pinus albicaulis | reverse complement strand
CAACCTTAACAAGGAAGAGTGTTTTAAAATTCATGGGAGAAGAAGAAGAGATACACCCACTATCAATTTTGTTGGGTAGATGTTTGATTTGATGCTTGGAAGGGTAATTGTTTGGTCAATTTAGTGTGTCCTAAATTGCTACATTAATTTGTCAATCCGGGATTCGTAAGCTGACGAAGTGTGGCGCACTATATGTGCAAGATAACCTATCTCTTACTTTTTTTTGTCATTTTTGGCTTTTTTTCTTTTTATCTTGGTTGGTTTCCTAATGAAAATTCTAAAAGACAAGTATGGTTATGATTGTTCAAGGAAATGATGTCCTTTATAATGATTTACCAAACTTCAAACTTCAAAAGGATTTTGAAACATACAATGAGAAAATCAGTTCCTAAAGGGAAATGAAATGTGCTACTATCCTAGTTAAACAAACAGTGAACTATTGATCATGAAAACCATTACCCTTGCTGCTGTCTAAACACAAAAGAAACTGTTACTCAAAGAAAATATTGCAAGTAAAGTAAAACTAAAATCAAATTACATCAACTCATATTCTGACCCCTCACCATTAGTCTCGCTATGGCTTTCGGAGGAAATCATAAACAACTTGAGCAATCTGATATCTAATTTGCAGAAAAGTAAACTAATATCAAATTACACACTCATACTTCAATCCCTCACCATTAGTCTCGCTATGGCTTTCGGAGGTAACTGAAAATGACATGAGCAATTTAATATCTATCTTGCAGAAAAGTAAACTAATATCAAACTATACACTCATACTTCAATCCCTCACCATTAGTCTCACTATGGCTTTCGGAAGTAACTGAAAATGACATGAACAGTTTAATATCTAACTTGCAGAAAAGTAAACTAATATCAAACTATACATTCATACTTCAATCCCTCACCATTAGTCTCGCTATGGCTTTCGAAGGTAACTGAAAATGACATGAACAGTTTAATATCTAATCTGACTACTTAAAGCAAATGTGCAAGACTGAAATAAACAAAACAATGCTGGAATTAAACAAAAACTAAGAAAAAGAAATCAGCAGAAGGACAATATTGATTCCATGTCATTAGTCATTATAAAAATATGTGCAAATGCCCGGGCTGTCTATTGTAATATGAAACAAGAACACTGATCAGTTAACAACAACATAAAACATAAAAGATTATGGACAGAAGTAAAATGTAAAGCATGAAGGATTATGGACAGAGATGAAATGTAAATAACATGAAAGATGTAATCTATATATACAAGAATGAATATAGCACAATGAACATAAAGAAATGAAGCATGAAACTATACAGTAGTACACAAAACCTCAGCGTGTGCAGGGGTCCTCTGCACAGACCTCGGGGAGCAGCTTTCAAATACGAATTACGCTTTTGAACAAGGTCTTCTCATATATTAAAATGCGGTCAGAGAAATGTCACAGCACAATGGAAACGCAATTACATTACAGAGCTACAGAAGATCTAACTATTATGCATATGAGAATGCATTATTTATAACAGAGGGAGATATAACAAATTCCCTAAAGTCTGCGCTGAAGGAAGACACGTGAACCATTACGTCCAGAGATTTAGCATTATGGCCGCCGTGAGGAGTAAATCTATGGAGAGTGGATGTTGGATTCGGCTTATGGAGCCGTTTGCAGGTGTTGATGTGCCTCCCGTATTTTAGAAATGGCCACACAAATCTCCATGTGATGAGAAACAGAGTTCTGTCACCGTGGGACTCTACGGTTGACCACCACTTGGCCACCTTTGACCACAGCCTTCCGAGATGAATTTAACCGAGCCAATAGGACACGATCCATGTCCACGTCATTTTGAACTTGCCCATGTGGCCTGTTTTCCCTGAAGACATCTGCAACATAGACTTTGACAAAATGGCTGCGGAAAGTTGCAGCAGCTGCGGAAAGTGACAAGATTCCGCAGCTAAATGAGCAAAAATCTAAATCAAACAGCAGACACAAAACATAGTTAAAAACCATTTTAAAAGCTCTTTTACAATTAATATGCAATGATATTGGTGACTGAGAAGGTCCAAGTGAATGAAAAAGGTTTGGAAAGGTGTATAAGAAAGATGCAGATTTGAGACTCAACATACCCCCCCTGTGAAGGTGTTGCATGTCCTCATGCAACCAAAATTTGGATAATCCTTCTTCAATTCATATTCCTTAACACTTCATCCAGTACATCTAGTCCTCTCCTCCTCTTCCTTGGTGCTGCTAACATCTTGGGCTTCTTCATCAAGCACCTGAATTTGATATTAACCAATGCTCTACTTAACTTCTGGCATTTCTTCTTCAATTCTCTGTTCTTTTTCTGCCATATTTCCAGATGTAGCATGGTATTGTCATGAATGATCTTGTCCAGTTTGCTTTGTTCCTTCAATGCCTCATTTTCATTTTTAATGTGTCTATTTAAAACCTCCAATTCAAAGACTTCTGGTTTCAATGATTGGACGAGATCTTCCTTTGCTGTGTGAGGCTGAGTGGATGAAGTGTTGGGACTCGTGGCTGCCTTTTCTAAAGATTCTATATAATCATACACTTCATGTTGCTTTGGGTCTATCTCAGGTGTCGTTTTTACTGGGCTGTCCCCAAAATTCCGTGGAGGAGAAGTGGCTTCAAAATCTGGTTGAAAAGGGCTCATGTCAACGTCTGGCTGAGAATGAGATGGACTATGTTCAATATCTGACTGAGAATGAAATGAACTATGTTCAATGTCTGACTGAGAATGAGATGGACTATGGCCAGCTGGAGATTGTTCAGATGTTTCTTCTCCCAAATCAATGAAATGGGGTCCTTTCGTTTGTGTTTTCCTCAACTTCCCTTTAAGTCTGGAAATTCTTCTTACACGTTGTGGACCACTATATTTTCCTTTTTGTTTTTCTTTTCCCCTCTTTTTGGCCATAGATGACTGTTCCTGAAGATGAACTAGTCTCTCAGATAACACTTGATGATCTTCTTCAGAGGAAGGGGTTTGATGCATAGCCTCAATACTTTTTCTCTCTTTTGATGTTATTGGCTTTTTACCTTTGGTTTCTTCCTTCCTCTTCTTTGACAGTCTCCCTTCTCCACTAGTTCTTTCAATTGTAGTAGTAGGAGTGTTTTGAGTTTCATCATTTGTTCTCTTCCTCCTACTCCTTCTTGATGTACTACCCTCAGGAATTTCTTGGGGTTCTTCAAAGAAATTTCTAATCAAAATTTGTTCCCATGTATCCTTTTTCTCTTTTAACTGTTTTTCAATCAAAATTTTCACAAGACCATGGTGATACAAATGTGGCTCCACGTCCCCTAAATGCTTCTGAACGGTCACAGACATCTTCTTCAAACTATTTAATAAAAATTATGGGAGATTGAGGGTCTGGTTGTCTAGAAAATTCATCAGCAACCGGGTATGATACATATACATTGACCCAAAACGGCCCTCACAGTTGATAAATTTTTGAATAACTATCAGCAAAGTAGCCCACTCCTCTTTCAAAGCATGAACAGGAATTCCCTTTTTAAAAATAGTTACATCCATACCTGGGTTACGCAGGATGATTCTCCAGGCTTCATCACTAATGCTTTTGTTCTTGAACCATCGTTCACCTTCTTGAGGAAGTTCTGTGGCAGCTGCTATGGATGCCTCATTCACCGTGAATTTAAGGTCCCCAATCTCTACCTCTAGGCCATTGAAAGACCTTGCAAATGCTTTTGTCACCTCTTTATGGTAGCCTCTAAACTTTTGGATGAACCGAAGCCACTTTTCCTTTTTCAATAAATCCCTGACTTGCGGGTATCCTTCCATGAATTTAGGTCCTTCTGGTTCTATTCTCAACAACTGACCCATCCTTCTTTCTGCTCTTTTAAAACTTGTCTGCATGAGGAGGGTTCAACGGAGGTAAGACGGCTAAATGAGCGGAAATGAGCACAATGACTGTAGGCATATATCAGAGAATGGGTATACAGACTGTAGCGTAATAGAGAACAAATGGGGTGAAGTGAAACAGAGAAGGGTTACGTGAGCTCGGTGGAAATGTGGCTGTGAGATCAATAGAACAATAGGAGGAGTATAACACATTTGGCAGTGTTTAAAATTTAGTGGCTGCAGAGTAAATGTAGGCACGTTTATACAACGGCTACGGATTTCATGCGGCTGAAAGAAGCCGTAGTCAAATGAACCACGTTTCTTCATCACAGGTGGAGTATCGGAGTATGAGTGAAGATCGGAGGCTCGATTATGGACCGTTTGAAAATGAATGCAAGGATTATGGGCGGATCATATAGAGATCATGGAATGGTTACGGAGTTTGTCAACACAATCATTGCACATAATGGAGCTATGGTTGATAACTATGTAAAAATGTGTTTTAAATGCTATTTGAAATAAATTTTACTCATACCTTGGAATTCTTGCCATTTTTCCTTGGTCTTCAATTAGTTGCTTCTCATTTGATGTCTTGAATGCCCCCTGTCTTCATAATATGTCTTCATACCTGCATTTGATTTCTTGATTGTGAAAATACATCTGACTATACATTCTTTTGAAAAATGGAGTGGTAGCTGCAGAATCTGCTTCTGGCTGCGGAAACTGGTGTCAGCTGCGGAAACAGATGTCAGCTGCGGAAACTGACACAGCTATTATTTGGGTGAATAGAAATAGATGGATGATAACTGACTGAGTGAAAATAGTCATGAAAGAAAATTTTATTGGTGAAATGAAATGAAGTAGATGAAATGAAGTGAAATGGAATGAAGTGGAGTGAAATGAAGTGGAATGGAATGAAGTGGGTGCTCACAAAACTTGTGAAATGAAAGAGAGATTTTTTCTTTTTGGAAAATATAGGGTGTCAGCTGTCCCTGATTTTCACCCTACATTTTCTGTATAAGACTGCCAATCAATGATTGGTTTTCAGGCTTATACAACAATTTTTTTTTATTTTTTATTTTTTATTTTTTTATTTTTTAAACTGAAAAGAACAAAGGCTAGGCTGGTGGAGAAGAAGAATTCTTCTGTACCAGCCTGATTGCAGAATTTTCTTGAAACATTTTGACAAATTTCTCTTTTGAAAGTGGCTTATGATAGACTTTTAATCTGTGGCCATTCACAATAAGAGGAGTTTGAAATTCATCAATGGTCTTGATTCTTACCGCTCCATTGCTAAAGATCTTGTCAGTCTCATATGGCCCAAGCCAATGAGTCTAAAATTTTCCTTTAAAATCTTTAAACTTGGAATCAAATAACAATGCCCAATCTCCTTCTTGAAACTTCTTCTCTTTGATGTATTTGTCATGCCATTTAGCTCTTTGATATTGAACTAGATAAGTTCTTAGAATTGCCTCTTATCTGATCTCATCTAGCTCATTCAACTGCTCCATTCTATGCTTTTGAGCTTCTGATAAATCCATCCCCAATTGAACTGCTATCTTGAAGGTCTTGACTTGGAACTCAATGGGGAGCAGGACTTCTTTCCCATAAACAAGTTCATAGGGAGAATGTCCTGTTGTATTTCTCCATGTAGTTCTGTAGGCCCACAAGGCTTCAGAAAGCCTTTCTGCCCAATCTCTTCTATGTAGATGAACAGTTTTGGTGATGATACTTTCAAGAAATTTGTTTGTAGACTCCACTTGACCATTTGCTTGCGGATGGTAAGGAGTAGATCTTCTATGCTTGATTTTGTATTCTTCCATCAGCTTCTCCACCAGGTTGGATGTGAATTGGCTTCCCTGATCTGTCACAATTTCTCTTGGAACACCAAAGCGAGTAAAAATATCATCATAAAGAAAATTAACAACTGAATTTTCAGTAGCAGACACTAATGCTTTGGCTTCTACCCATTTAGTAACATAATCAGTACAAACCAATATATACTTCTTTTGCTTAGATGGTGGATTAATAGGTCCAATGAAATCTAAAGCCCATTTTTCAAAGGGTTCGATGAGTACCCGTGTTTGCAATGGCATTTCATTTGAAAGGGTAGGTTTCCCTACTCTTTGGCAGCTGTCACACCTTTTGACATATTTTTTTGCATCTTTGAAGAGGGAAGGCCAATAATATCCTAAAGAGAGGATTTTATAGGCCATCCTTTTGTCTGCAAAGTGTCCGCCGCATGGTTCATCATGACATGCCTTAAGAATATCATGCATTTCATCTTCCCTGACACATCTTCTGATCACAAGATCTGGCCCTGTTTTAAACAATTCGTTAGAAATCCATGAATATTTTGAACTCTCCTGAATAATCTTTCTTTTTTCACTTGGAAAAAAATGTGAAGGAAGTTTCCCTGTAACCAAATAGTTAGCAATATCTGCATACCAAGGAGTCTTAATAGTTACTACAAACAAGTATTCATCAGGAAACTTATCCTCTACAGGAGAATCTTCTTTAGTATTCTGAATCCTAGACAAGAAATCAGCTATTGTATTTTGTTTCCCTGGTCTATCCAACACAGTAATATTGAATTCCTGCAAAATTAGGAGCCATCTTGTCACTCTGCCATTAGTAACAGGTTTGTTCATTAGATATATAATCGCAGAATGATCAGTATGAATAAAAGTTTCATAGCCTGTTATATAATGTCTAAACTTATTGATTGCATGAACAACAACTAAAAACTCTTTTTTAGTTACAGTATAGTTCAACTCAGTGGGAGTCAAATTTTTACTGGTATAGTAAATGGCATAAGGGACTAAATATTTTTGACCCAACACAGCTCCTAGAGCTGTATCTGAAGCATCTGTAGAAATATGGAAAGGGAGTTTCCAATTTGGTCCTCTCAAGATAGGTGCTTCAGATATTCTTGTTTTCAAAGTTTCAAAGGCTGATTGACAATTAGGATCCCATTTGAATTCACAATCTTTTGTAAGCAATTTGAAGAGTGGAGATGCTATTTTAGTGAAGTTTTCTATAAATCTTCTATAGTAACCAGTAAATCCTAGAAAACTTCTAACATCTCTTTGACAATTTGGAATAGGTAACTTGGAGATGACTTCAACTTTTGATCTATCAACCTTAATCCCATCTCTCGAAATATGATGCCCCAAAACAATCCCTTCAGTAAACATCATAAAGAATTTTTCATGGCTTAATGAAAGGTTTGTTTCTTTACATCTTATAAGAACTTTTTCCAAATTTTCTAATGCCTCTTCAAATGAATTACCATAAACCGTAAAATCATCCATATAAACCTCTACACAATCATGGATTAGATCAGAAAAAATTCCTAGTACTGCTCTTTGGAATGTTGCTGGTGCATTACATAACCCAAAAGGAAGCACTCGGTAGGCAAAAGTTCCCCATGGACAAGTAAATGTGGTCTTATCTTGATCTTCAGGTGCTACCTGAATTTTATTATAACCACTAAAACCATCCAAAAAATGAAAAGTACTTTTTACCTGCTAATGTATCTAATACCTGATCAATAAAAGGCAAAGGAAAGTGATCCTTCAAAGTTGCTTTATTCAATTCCCTATAATCAATGCATACCCTCCATTTACCATTCTTTTTAGGTACTATAACCAAAGGAGAAACCCATCGGCTATCTGAAATTGGATAAATGAAGTTTACATTGAGTAGTTTTTGGAGCTCTTCTTTCACTATCTCCTAAGATTTGGATTCATCCTTCTTTGAGGTTGTCTGATTGGTCTACTGTTTTCCTCAATATAGATATGATGGATGCAAGTCTTAGGATCAATACCTTTCATATCAGTATACTCCCATGCAAATGCAGTAGAATGTTTTTGCAATATTTTGGTTAGTTCTTCCTGTTGTGACTTTTCCAAATTTTTGTTGATATTCAATGTTTTTTCTGGAAAAATTTCAATGGTAGAACTACCAAACTCTTCCATAGAGTAAAGAGACATTTGTCTTGATGATAAATATTCAATGTTAGATTCCAACTGAAATTGTGTGGGGTCATATTCTGAAGATGTCTCAAAATTTTCTAATGTGTTCAGAATTTGACTATCCTCACCGATTTCAGAAATGGTAAAGACAGATTGTATAGTGTCCTCATCATCAACCCATTCATTGTCTCCTACTTCTGTGATTGCTCTTGCTGGAGGATACAAATTGAATTTCTTTTTCGAATTACCATTAGAAATGTACATGTCCCCAGATCTACAACTAATAAAAGCATCAGCTGTGGCTAGCCAAGGTCCTCCTAAGATAAGTGGGTGCCCTCCTAGATTACTCTTGGGAGTCAAAATCATAAAATCTACTGGATATTCCCAAGAATCTAAGGAGACTGAAATATCTTCTAATACACCATCCGGTTTAATAATTGATCGATCTGCAAGTTGCAGTAAAGTAGGTGTAAAAAGAAGGTTAGGAAGTTTTAGCTGGTCCATAGTCTGTCTACTCATAATGTTGATAGCAGCCCCTAGGTCAATCAATGTGTTTGAAATTTCTATCCCATTTATATGTGTCTTGACAATTGGACTTCCTGGATCTACATACTTCTGCATGGTAATTTTTCCCATCATGATATCTGCAATTTTTCCTACCAGGTGGATTCTTCTTGTATCTTTTAGTTTCCTTCCTGGTCTTTTGAAACTCAACTCCTTTATTGTTTTTTCTAGAATAGGAATCTCTCGAATGGCTTGTAGCAAGGGAATCTTGATACAAACATTTTTTAATTCATCTAGAAAATCATAGTTAGGCAACAAGATTTGTTTTTCCACCCCTTTATCAATTTGTAATCTTTCAGGAAAAGGAGGTGTGGATGAAGATGTAGGTTGCTCAACTATAGGAGTTGTGGGGGTTAAATTTTCTTTCTCTTTTTGAATGTTTGAGTTTTTAAGAGATGCTTCCTCAGAACCCTTATTGGCTTTAAGAGAATCTTCCTCAAAGGTATCTTGCTCTTGGACATCTATAGAAGGTTTTTCTAAAACTCTACCAGACCTGAGTTGTACATCATTGAGAGGAACAATCATATAGGTAGGAAATTGTTGTCCTTCTATCATGTAAGTATTCTGAGGATTTTTATTGTTAGGATTTGGCAATGGCCGAGCTGGAAGTTGATTTGTCTTTTGTTGGTATGGGAGCATGAGTTGAGGATTTGGATTTTGTTGAGAAGGTTGTTGTTGTGGAAATGGCAATGAAAGTTGTGGGTTTGGGTTTGGAAGTTGTGGAGCTTGTTGATTTTGAAAAGATGGAGGATATTGATAAAATTGAGTAAATCTCCCATAAGGATTTTGCATCCCTTGTACCCATGGCTGATATGAGTTTTGATGTTGGGGCCAAGGTTGTTGCCAAGGATTCCAATTTGGTGGGGTTTGAAGATTCATAGGGTTGTTAAACCCTTGAGATTGTTGTCCCTGCCAAGGTCTCCTTGCGACAAAACATAGAGATTCTACTGAATTTGGATCTTCTTGAAAAACAGCTTTGAGTCCAGGGATTGAAGGAAAATCCTTGATCTCATGATTTTCTGAGCAAATCATACATGTTTCTACAACTTTTGCATCCAAGGGATATTCCCTTAAAGCATGTTTCTTTCTACATTTCGGACAAAAGATGGCTAAAGCATCTGTTTCTGCTTTCTGCTTGTTTTGGATTTTAAGGGTGTCTAGTTGTTCACTAAGGCTCCCTAAGATATCAGTTTTGAACTCATCAAGCATATTTCCAATCTCTGCCCTACTTACTGATCCAGTTGCAGATTTGTTAGCCCTAATAAGAGAAGGATCCCTAGGCCCTTTTCCTGTTTTAGATTTTCCTCTTGAGAGATGGACACATAGTTCTGTTATATCACGAAGTGGAAGTTGAGAAATGTCTCATTTCCCCATCATGTTTAAAATATCTATCCATTCATCTCTAATGGCTTTTAATATAAGGGCTTTCAAAGTTTCATCATCTAAGTTTCTCATCTTTGCTCTTTTTAAGTTGTATTGAAATCTTTCAAGTAAATCTTCCAAATTTTCATCTTCTTTTTGCATCATTTTGAATACCTCATCCTTGTGATTGGTGGGCATACAATAGTCCAAGTATCTATCCAAAAATGTTTGTTTCATGTCATTCCAAGTCCTAATAGATTGAGTGGCTAATCCCATGAACCATTTCAAAGCAGCTCCCTTCAATGTTGAAGGAAACAGTTTGAGTTTTTGAGAGTCTTCCATATAGTCATAGGTTTGGCACACGACTTCAAACTCAAACAGAAATGTTTCAGGATCCTCACTTCACAATCCATAAAATTTGGGGAGGACAGATGGTGAGATGTTTTTCATCGTTGTATGAGTTTCCTCATCAACTATAGGGAATCCAAACAAGTTGTCTCCTTCCCCATTTCTTCCATTATTACCTTCACCATTGTTGTCTCCATTGTTTCCTCCTCCTCTACCTCTACCTCTACCTCCGAATCCATCTATTATTTCCTCTGCCATGATAGTTTCTTTAGAGTCCTCAAAGTCCTCTGGTTCTTCTATCAAGGGAGGATGAGAGGGAGTCTTTTCCTTTTCTTCTTCAGGTGATTCTACTTCTTTGATTACAATATACTCTCCTGTAGAAGTAAAGAAAGGATCCTTTTCTAATTGAGATTTGGTAGGTGGTGTAGGAGAATCCTCTAATTCAGCTGCTCCTTGAATTCCAATAATCTTAAGGCTAGGGGTAGATGGTGGTGAATCTTATCTATGCCTTGAAGAAGATGGAGTTGTGAAAATCGAACTCTTGGCTCTAGCTATAAACCTTCCCCTAGAATCTCTTGCTCTATGCATGTCATTTTTATTATTTTTTTTAAGTTGGGCTAATAATTCTCTTTCTGATCTTCCAGGTCACACTAGGTGCAAGAAGAGAGCATACTTAAGAAATTATCGAACCAATAACTCTCTTTTCTGATCCTCCAGATCACACTAGGTGCAAGAGGAGAGCATACTTCAAGAAGTTATCAAGTTTTTCCTTCTTTTTATTGTTTTTTTTTTTAAGAAATTGGCTACCTAGTTACACTTCCCCGGCAACGGCGCCAAAATGTTTGGTCAATTTAGTGTGTCCTAAATTTCTACATTAATTTTTCAATCCGGGATTCGTAAGCTGACGAAGTGTGGCGCACTATATGTGCAAGATAACCTATCTCTTACTTTTTGTCGTTTTTGATGATTTTTTTTATTTTTATTTTATCTTGGTTGGTTTCCTAATGTGAGATGGAAATTCTAAAAGACAAGTATGGATATAAATGTTCAAGGCAATGATGTCCTTTATAATGATTTCCCAAACTTCAAACTTCAAATGGATTTTGAAATATACAATAACAAAACTAATTCCTAAAAGAAAATGAAAATGTACCACTATACTAGTCAAACAAACAGTGAACTATTGATCATGAAACCATTACCCTTACTGCTGTGTAAACACAAAAGAAACTGTACTCAAAGAAATCCAAAGATTTGCAAGTAAAGTAAAGCTAAAATCAAATTACATCAATTCATATTCTGACCCCTCACCATTAGTCTCGCTATGGCTTTCGGAGGTAATCATAAACAACTTGAGAAATCTGATATCTAATTTGCAGAAATAAAATGAACTAATATCAAACTACACACTCATACTTCAATCCCTCACCATTAGTCTCGCTATGGCTTTCGGAGGTAACTGATAATGACATGAGCAATTTAATATCTAACTTGCATAAAAATAAACTAATATCAAACTACACACTCATACTTCAATCCCTCACCATTAGTCTCGCTATGGCTTTCGGAGGTAACTGATAATGACATGAGCAATTTAATATCTAACTTGCAGAAAAATAAACTAATATCAAACTACACATTCATAATTCAATCCCTCACCATTAGTCTCGCTATGGCTTTTGGAGGTAACTGATAATGACATGAGCAGTTTAATATCTAATCTAACTAGTAAAACAAATGTAAAAAACTGAAATGAATAAAACAATGCTGGAATTAAAAACTAAGAAAAATAAATCAGTAGAAGGACAAAATTAATTCCATGTCATTAGTCATTACAAAAACTATGTGCAAATGCCCGGGCTATCTATTGTAATCTGGAACAGAAACACTGATCAGCTAACAACAATATAAAGCATGAAAGATTATGAACAGAAGTAAAATGTAAAGCATGAAAGATTATGGACAAAGATGAAACGTAAATACCATGAAAGATGTAATGTATATATACATGTGAGTGACTATGGCACAATGAACATAAGAAAAAAATGAAGCATGAAACTATACAGTAATACACAAAACCTCGGCGTGTGCAGGGACCCTCTGCACAATCCTTGGGAAGCAGCTATCAAATACGAATTATGCTTATGAACAGAGTCTTCTCATATATTTAAAATGCGGTCTAACAGAGAAATAATGTCACAGCACAATGGCGATGAAATTACATTACAGAGCTGACTATTATGCATATGAGAACGCATTATTTATAACAGAAGGTGACATAACTAATTCCCTAAAGTCTGCGCTGGTAGAAGACACGTGAACCACCACGTCAAGAGATCTAGCATTATGGCCGCCGTGAGGATTAAATCTATGGAGAGTGGCTATTGGATTCGGCTTATGGAGCCGTTTACAGGTGTTGATGTGTCTCCCGTGATTTAGAAACGGCCACGCAAATCTTCACGTGATGAGAAACAGAGTTCTGTCACCGTGGGACTCTTCGGTTGACCACCACTTGGCTACCTTTGACCACAGCCTTCTTAGGTGAATTCGACTGAGCCAATAGGACACGATCCATTTCCATGTCATTTCTAACTTGCCCATGTGGCTCGATTTGCCTGAAGACACCTGCAATATAGACTTTAACAAAATGGCTACGGAAAGTTGCGAAAGCACTGCGTAAAATGACAAGATTCCGTTAAAATTTACTGAGCAAAATCTAATTCAAACAAAGCAGTATTAATAATATATAGTTAAAAACCATTTTAAATGCTCTTTTACAATTAATATGCAATGATATTGATGACTTAGAAGGTTCAGCAATGAAAGGTCTGAAAGGTGGTATAAGAAAGATGTGTTGTATTCTTGTTTTTGATTAAGTTTTGAATTTTCGGCCAAGACATTTTGAACTAGGACTCTTTTTGAGTTGCGGAAGGAACACACATAGCTAACGCGACTACGCCGCAACGACCAGGAGTTGCGGAGCTACCAAGGTGGCACAGAAGCAATTGATAACTGGAGATTAGATAGAGATAAGTACAGATGGAAGAAATACAACAGAAAACAGGAAGTGAAACATGCAGAAATCAGAAGAGAAGTCGGGAAAAGCCAGAGCAAAGACACAGTGAAGCCGCCAGTCGCGACGAGCGGGTGAATAAAAGGCGATCACCCGGCCGAAGGAAGAGAGTTGGAAGATTGGTTGCTGCTGTTAGTTTTGTTGAGGGATAGTTGGATGTGGAAGCAGTCGCGGAAGATTCAGACCTATTCTCTCCATGGGTTCCCACTCTCCATGTTCGTCCTTTCTGTTATCAGACCCATCTGTATCTGATTTGTGAGTTATCAGAGAAGAAAGCTATGTAATCTTGTATTTGGCTGGAACCATAATATAAGGAAGGATTGCTGTCTCTATGCTTTGTTTATGTGTTGTGATATGTTTGCACCACTTTAAAAAATTTTAAGTTGCAACTGACTGAATACCTGATTAATACTCTTGCATGTGCAATCTGGTATGTAATGAATGCTCTTTCTTTCTGTGGTTGCGGGTTTATTCCTCGTCTGTGATTTCTTCCCCTTTCCCATGTGGTCGCGGCATGCCTCGGGTGAGACGCTCTGCTCTTCCAGAGCAGGGTGAAAATGCCGGCGTGTTACTAGACTACACCGGATCCTTGTTGGCCCCAACCCTTTGAACCTGGGTCTTGCCCGCGAGACCTTATTTTTCGCCAACAAATGGTTCCGTTGCCGGGACTTGCATGCTCTGAGGGGATCTAGATCATGGTCTCGAGGATCTTTGAAGGAGCAATACGGCGATGGTGGGATGATCATCTTGACCATTTCGTTACTCAGCAGGCGGAGCTGATCAAGAAAAAGGAGGCGGCGGTCAGGGAGCTTGTTCTTTTCTCTGACTCAGCTAGCGATACGTACGAAATTTTCTGGGGAAGGGTTCCCACAGATCTTTACAACTGGTTGCGGAGGTTACGAGCGAAGGCGCCCCAGGACGGCTTGCGGAAGATAAACCGCAGGTGGGCGCACGAAGATCTGGTAGCACTGCATCGGGTAGAGACTGAACTAACCCGTGCAGTGGATTTTTGGGTAAGGACCACGTTAGAAGGCTACGTTGTCGAATTTGCCGCCGAGTGCTACCAGTCCTTCTCGAAGGCCGAGGCTATTTTTCACTCGGGGCCGAGGGGAAAGCTGTTGAAGGAGATTCCGCTGTGGATCAAAGCCTTGATGGTGGACGAGGGATTGATTGATTTCCACAAAATGAGTATGGAAGCGTAAACCACCCGTACTGGGGGAAGGATCGAGGGGACCGATGCCGTGTAGACTGTAAGAGTGGGGAGCGGGGGATGGACGTTGAGGCCGCATGCAAGTTGCGGGAGTTACGTGTGCATCGGCGGGCACAGATCGCCGATAGGTGGCGAAGAAGGGTAATGAGAGATTTGAAGAGAAGGGAGATCGAGAAGAAGAACCAGAAGGAGGCGCCTCCGAAGATAAGAACCATGGGTTTGGATACCCGAACAGGAGACGGGACAGCCGCAGACGTACAGTGGGTGCATGGGAGCCCGATGATGCGAGAAAGAGCAGAAACGACTAGCAAGGATAAGGGAAAGATGCAGCCCGAAGAAAGTTCCGATGATGAATGGTACGACGTAATGCAGCAGATGTTTCAGGATCAGACGACACCCACCCCTCCAGGCAGCCCTACGTCCCACCTTCCGCATGGCCAGGATCCCGACCTTCCCCTGGTACTTTATCAACCTTTAAGAAATATTTTTGTTCAGTTACAAGCATTAAGTCAGTTATCTAGTAGTTCAGCGGCGCCGGTAACGCCCAGTAGCAGCAGCGTTACGAGTAGTAGTTTTTTTCCTAGCGGGACCGTTACGCAACCAGGACCCGGAGGTTTTATCTTGGTTAATTCGCCGCCAACATACATGGCTGGATCTTTCACCCGGTACCCAGAGTTCTCTGGCCGGGGAAATGACGACGTAGAACAGCACTGGTATCTGTGCGAAGCCATCTGGAGGGCTCGACAGACGCCGGATGCAGGGAAGTTAATAGAGTTTCAAACCACGCTCAGAGAGAGAGCTCTGCGGTGGTTCATCAAGTGGTCTAAGGCGCACCCTAATCCTGTAATTGCGGACGTAAAGCGAGATTTTTTCCGCGAATTCAAGCTCCCCCAGACGGACCAGCAGGGCCTGTCCGAGCTGTGGGAAATTAAGCAGAAGGAAGGCGAGACCGCATGGGAGTTGATGCGGCGATTCAAGGACGCGATCGGGAAACTGAGCTACCCGATCGATCCAAACCACCAGAGGGACTGGTTCATCAAGGCTCTGCTTCCCTTGACCCGAACCCCTCTCACTCAGCAGAAGATTGATAATCTGCAGGATGCTTTGGAGCAGGCCATGAAGATTGAAGCCATGGCGGGATACCCGCAGGAATATAGGGGAGGGCTGGTCCCGCAAGACCCTTCGCTGATAGGGTTGCAACACCAGATCGCCAGCTTGACTGAAAAGCTTAAGGAAATTCAGCTAGCGAGACCAGCGCGACCGAATGTTTGGTGTACTCACTGCCTGGTCGAGGGACATGTCGCAACCGAATGCCCTCGGTTGCGCAGCACCGGAGTTGGACCCTCAGTTGCAGCAATTCAGGGGGGGCCACCACCAGGGGGTGGCGCGGCGATGAACCCGCATGGAATATACCAGCCGCAACAGACCTTCGCGGGGTTCCCACCGCAACCGGGGCCCACCACCACAGAGTACTGTGAAATTTTCCGAACGATAGGGCATCCTCCTCGGATGTGCCCGATATTGCAGAAGTACTCTACGGTGCCGAATAATGTATACTGTGAATTCTGTGTGTCCACGACGCACAACACGGAGCAGTGCAGGGCGCTTGACGCTCTTGCGGATCGACTGGATCGTCCCTCGTACAGGGTGAACGAGGCTGCGAGGGGAAGAGGTGGCGGCATGCGGGGAGGCCGAACAGGAGGACGCGGGCCGGTAAAATGCTACAATTGTGACCAGGAGGGTCATGTAGCTCGAGAATGTCCCCTTCCGCGACGACCCTGGTGTTCCCAGTGCCAGGTCAACGCCCACGCCACTGAAGACTGCCCAGAACTCATAAAGAAGTGGGAAGAGCGGGCGCGGCAGAGGGCCACGAATCTGATAGGCTCAGAACCGCGAGGGATCGCAACCCCTGACATGCAGAATGTTGCGATAATAACGAGAGGCGGAAAAAAGACTGGCGAGGATGCCCATGAAAAGGAGCCAGCGCGAGTGGTGCGGCCGGCATCCCCAAAGAAGTTGATTAGGCCCGAAGTGCAGAAGAAGTACTTTCAGGAGGCGGTTGAGGCATTCGCCTAGTTGCGGAAAGAAGGAGGGTTGGAGGAGCCCCAGCGGCCGGAAACCGGTGTTCAGAACGCCGCAGATGCGGTAGTTGCGGATTGGCTCCGGCTGTTTCTCAGGATTGTTGATGACGCCGGGCTGTGGCAGCAGCTCAGACAGGTGTTGGACGGAGCGCTGCAGGGACACGCAGAACCCAGGAACTTGGTAGATACTACGCCTCAATACGTGCAACGGGTCAAGCGGAACAAGCAATGAACGGGCAAAGAATTTCGGCTTAACACGCAGATCGCAGGATTCCAAATCAGCGACACGATGTTGGACCTGGGGTCCGACGTCAACATATTGCCACGAAAGACATGGGAGGCTCTTGGAAAGCCCCGGCTCGCCTATTCCCCAATCCAACTCAGGATGGCGAACCAATACTGTATTTTGCCAATCGGCCGACTGGAGGGGGTCGAGGTTGACCTTGCGGGGGTGAAGACATACACCGACTTCGAGGTTATTGACATCATGGGTGATAAGGACCCCTATCCTGCTCTACTTGGCATTGATTGGGCTTTTGAGAATTACGCGATCATCGACCTCAAGAAGGAGCTGATGATTTTTGAGGATGGGGAGGTACGGGTGACTCATCCTCTCGACCCGTATCAGGGTCCGCAATACACAGAACCGGTGGATAGTCGGGAGGATGCTCAGATAATGGATCATCTCTATCAGATGACTGCAGGAAGGCGGGACGATTATATCAACCCGACCGCAACAGGGTCTATCAGTTGGCGGAGTGTGCAGAGCTCGGAGCTTGGTTCCGAGCTCGCGTGGGAAGATTGGCAACAAGGGGGTTATGAGGCCACCACGCGGAGATGTGCCGCCATCGCTCAGGTCCGATGGGTGGGAACCGAGATCCGCGGGTACCCCACACTATCAAACATGCAATCAGTAAATACTTTTATTACCAAGGTGGAAGATCGGGTCCCAGAAGAGTGCCGGATACCACTTTTGGATGTGGCCTTGAAGTCAACATCGGGACGATGGTGGAACAATCACCGCAACACTCTGTTGCGATGGGAGCTGGTGGCGGATGCACTACGGGCACGCTTCAAAGAGGATGAAGGGCCCTGCATTACACTTAAACACCATGGAGATTCAGACCCGCGACAGCATTTGCGGGCGTGCGAGGAACAGTGGCGCAGCGCCAGGTACCCTGAGGAGTTGTGGGTCCACAGATTTATCCACTCCCTGGGTACAATCCCCCAGGCTTGGTACCTAGAGGAAGAGCGGAAACGGGGAACCCGCTCTTGGCGAGCAGTCGCGGAGAAGTTCATCCAGAGTTTCTCGTTCGAAGGGGAGAGGGCACAGGAATCTCAGGCCCTACAAGCCGTCAAGGAGGTTCTGTTCTTCCGCCATCCCGAGCCCGATGAGGGCCCGGTGGAGTCACGCTCAGGGATCAAGAGCGAAGTGGTTTGCCAACGGGTTGACGGCGAACCAGGGGACGACAGTTTGGAGGACCTGAGGCATCTCTATTTCGACGAGAAGGAGGGTGAGCGGAGTGTCCGCGACGAGCCGACGACAGAAGGAGTCCATTTGCAGCCCTTAAAAACAAAGAAGCTGAACATTGGCATGGAGGAGAAACCTAAGCTGGCAACAGTAGGTGATAACTGGGATGCGGAGGCGACCAGGGAAATTTTCAGCCTCCTCCGGGAGTATGAAGATCTATTTCCGTCATCAGTTGCGGACCTGAAGGGGATCAAAGGGGATTTGGGTGAGATGCGCATCACACTGAAACCAGGAGCCAGGCCGGTCAAGCACCGACCCTACCGGTTGAATCCACGCATCAAGGAGAAGGTAAAGATGGAGATCGATAAAATGTTGGCTGCAGGTCTCATCTTTCCTGTAGAGGAAGCTGAGTGGGTAAGTCCCATTGTCATCCAGAACAAGAAGGATAAAGCGGAAATCCGTGTCTACGTAGATTACCGGAGTTTGAATAATGCTTGTATTCACGATCCGTTTCCCACTCCCTTCAGCGATGAAGTTCTAGATCATGTTGCGGGAAACGAAGCTTACTCGTTCACTGATGGGTTTTCAGGCTACCATCAGGTGCGCATCGCTGAGGAGGACAAGGCAAAGACAACATTCACAACCGAGTGGGGATCATTCGCATACCATGTCATGCCGTTTGGACTGAAGAACGCACCGGCCGTGTTTTCCCGGATTGTTATTGCTGCTTTCCGGGAGTATATTCACAAATTCCTGGAAGTCTATATGGATGATTGGACTGTTTACAGCCTGATGAAGAAACACGCCTCCCTGTTGCGTGTTATGATCGACCGATGCCGCCAGCTGCAGATTTCCTTGAATTTGAAGAAATGTATTTTTGCAGTACCATTCGGCACACTCTTGGGTCACGTGGTGTGTAAGCAAGGGGTCTGTGTTGATCCCGCCAAGGTCGCGGTTATTGTCCACATGGAGGCCCCCGAGAACGTGAAGCAGTTGCGGGCATTGCTCGGGCACACTGGATACTACAGGTGTTTTATCCGCAACTACGCCACAATCACTGCCCCTTTGGAGAAATTGTTGCGGAAGTCAGAAGCTTTTGAATGGACAGCAGAGTGCAGGAAGGCACTGGACACATTGAAAGAAAAATTGGCGACGGCACCCATTCTCGTTCATCCAAACTGGGATAAACAGTTCCATGTGCACATTGATGCGTCCGGGATTGCACTTGGCGCCGTATTAGCGCAACCCGGGGAAACGACAGTTGACCACCCGGTGTACTTCGCCAGCCGACGGTTATCAAATGCGGAGAATAATTACACCACGACCGAGCGGGAGGCGTTGGCGATGGTGTACTCTCTCCAGAAGTTCCGCCACTACCTTTTGGGCGGTAAGTTTACATTTTTCACGGACCATTCGGCATTAAAATATCTGGTCAATAAGCCTGTGTTGGAAGGAAGGATCTGCCGATGGCTTCTCCTCTTTCAGGAGTTCACGTTCGATGTAATTGTCAAACCGGGCCGGCTGAATGTTGGGCCTGATCATTTATCCAGATTAGAGTCGGGGGAGAACGACGGTCCGTTGGACGATCAGCTTCCGGATGCTGATCTATTTCGAGTGGAAGCGGTCCCAGACTACCTGGCTGACATTGCCACGTATCTGACCACGGGACAGTGCCCCGAGGATTACACGCCGCTTCAGAAGCGTCACTTGGTTGTCCGTGCGGCGGATTATCAATTGATCGCAGGGCAGCCGTACAAACTGGGCCTGGATGAGGTGCTGCGCAGGTGTGTTCTTGACCATGAACGGGAAGCAGTGATGTGGGAATGTCACAGCGGAGTTGCGGGAGGACACGTGGGGGCTAAACCCACCGCAAGGAAGGTACTTCAAGCTTGTCTATGGTGGCCGACGGTGCATGCAGATTGTAAGGCCTACGTGAAACGTTGCGATATTTGTCAGAGGACGGGACGGCCTTCGCACAGAGATGAGCTTCCACTACACCCAGTGCATGTGCTGCGGCCCTTTGAGAAATGGGCTGTTGATTTTGTCGGCCCCATTGCACCCATCGCTCGCCATTCCAAAGCCCGGTACATCATCACCGCGACAGATTACCTCACGCGATGGGCGGAAGCAGCCGCGGTCCGCGACTGCTCGGCCGAGACCGCCGCTCGGTTCATCTTTGAAAACATCATCAGCCGCTTTGGCTGCCCACGCAGCCTGACCAGTGATCAAGGCACGCATTTCATCAATGCCACGGTCAAGTCGCTACTAGACACATTTATGATCCAGCATCATAAAAGTAGCCCATACCATCCGCAGGCCAATGGTACAGTAGAAGCCTTCAATAAGATTCTTGAAAAGGGCCTGACGAAGATTTGCAATGCTCAACGGGATGATTGGGACGAGCGGCTACCGGCGACGTTGTGGGCTTATTGGACCACGGTAAAACGTTTAAAAAACCAGACGCCATTTCAGCTGGTGTACGGCCGGGAAGCTGTGATCCCCGCCGAGTTCACCGTACCCAGCCTTCTGATCGCAACATCCCTTCGCTTTTCAGAAGATGCGTCACTAAAGGAACGACTCCAGGAGCTGCAGGAGCTTGATGAGGCTCGATTTCTTGCGGAATTCCACCAGAAGGTGCAGAAGGCCAGACAGAAAGCATGGCACGACCGCCACATTAAAACTAAAGCTTTCCAAGTTGGCGGCAAGGTTCTTTTATATGACAGCCGGTTCCAGAAGTTTCCAGGCAAGCTCCAGATGCACTGGTTGGGACCGTACTTTGTTATTGAAATCCGCGACTCCGGAGCCATCCGATTGGCACAGTTGGACGGCACAGTTCTTCCCGGATGGGTGAATGGCGCACGCCTGAAGCCCTACCAGGAGTAGGCACTTCTCATTTTCCATTAATAACTCTCGCAACCGAGAGCACCCGTAGAGTAGCATAGTTGAATAATTCTCCCGCAACCGGGATGAGCGTAGTTAGCCTTTTCTATTCCTTTGCAGTCAGTCAAATAAACCGTCAATTGCGGTCTACATACCGCAACCGACCATGGTCGGAGCGGGCCAGTCCAGCGTGTCGCAACGCCAGTCCAGCATGGCGGCGCGCCAATCCGGCATGACGCCGCTCCCAGTCCAGCGTGTCCTGCACGTAGGTTCTGTCCTCGTGCCAGTGTCAGTCCAGGTCATAACCGTCAGTCATCTCGTCAGTCCGTAGGATAGCTCAGATTTGGTCATAAATTACCTTAATGGACAGTAATCATTCCGTAATCATTTACCATCAACCGCAGTTCTCTCCGCCGTCGGGTCCGCCCATCTTCCAATGCCGCCGTCAGCAACTGTCAGATTGCACACAGGCCTGCGATTGATCGCACGATTATCGCAGGCAAGAATGATAGCAAGAATTAAATGCCGTTATGGAGTCTCATCAACCCCGCGCGTGCCAGTGGATGGCCTAATTTGCATGAAGGCTATCGGCACCGGGATGACGGACCAACTCAGTTTGGAAAGTTCAGCGACTCCCGAGCACTTGCAGCCTCAGAGCACTCAGAACTTAGCAGGAAGCTCCAGACGAATCGTCCAGGTCTATCAGAGACGCGCCAAGATGCCGAGAGTTGTTCTCTCCGTTCCGGAACCAGTGCTGGATCACAGAATTCACCGGCTCGAATTATCACTGGTCGGCAAGTACGACAATGCACCCTGCATGGACGCCAACTTGTCCGACTCGGCTGAGTTCCCCCACCTGCATTGGCAGACGTTCATGGAACACCATTATACGCCAGGGAGCAGCTCTAACAGCTGGATGAAGGACGAATTCCGGGGTCTCCAGCAGTCGACGTTGATGAATTTACGCAGTCTCCCTGTCTTCGGCACCACCGGACCAGTTCTGCAATGCAACCGGTTCCTCCTCAGTCGGGTGCAGAACGGGTCCCTATGGTTGAACGAGGAGATTCCAATCCATGCAGCAGATATTAGTCGGCTTACGGGGCTATGTCAAACTGGGGCAGATGTTTCCTCTGCGGGGCAGACGGCCTCCAAGCGCGCCCGGAAATCGGCCGAGGCGGACCTCTACACAAAATATGGTACTCGCCGTGGTGGCAAAGGTGCCAAGATAGATCTGATCAATGTACCAGAAATCCGGTTTGCTTGCTATCTGATAGCGAGCAAGACCATGCGCCATTACACCAAGGGCGAGTGCACCTTGGACACAATTTCTATTGCGGAGCACTGCGTCAAAGGGGCCCGATTGAATTGGAGCGCGTTCGTGTTGAAGGAACTCTTCGCGGCCTGCGAAGACAATTACAGACGGACCACCAGTTTTATCTACGGATACTTGCTCCTAGCCTTCGCCATGTGGAAATGGCATTTTCCTCCGATACGGACACCAGCGGAACTCACCGGGAGCCAACCGTTCGCGATGCGATACTCCCCCTGGCAGGTGTCCACGGCCCCCAGCAGCAAGCAGGTGAACGCGGAGGCGTTCCGCGAATGGTATGGGAGGATGGTCGATGTGGTGGCTTCTCAGCAGCGGGTACCCCGGAACCTGCTGGATGAATACAACGAACAAGTATGGTTTGGCGTCAGCCATAATCACATTTTCATCCGGCCGGCTTGTGTCCCGCACCACACATTTCACATGGCGCCCTTGCGGTTCCAGTTGACCGACAGTATCTTCCACAGAGAGGTTTTAACATGGCCGGGGGTCGTTCGGCACGTTCAGGATGGAGTCATCCGATATAACTTTGATGGGATGCGGGCTGCCCAGCAGCTTGCCGCGACCAGTGCCGGGGAATCTTCCCTAGTCGCGGTAGCGATAACCACAGAGGCAGCAGGGAGCGCAGCGACCCTGCCCGAAGCACTGGTCCCCATTGTGGAGCATATGAACGACCAGGTCCGGAGACTCAACGTGGCCACCCAGGTTGTTTCTAGTAGCGCCCCTATATTTCCCTCTTTTAATGAATTTCGTCTTAATCGGTCACTTGGTCTCTCTAACACTGCTTCCCTCACTTCCCCAATTCCCACTTCCCTGTTCACTTCTGCCACCCCCATCATCACGACAATGGGTGAACCGGGCCCCGAACCCGATTCCTCTGGGCCACCTCCATCCAAGAGGGCCCGTACTGCAGATCCCGTGGTGGACCTTACGGAGGATGATCCACCAGTCACGCCGCCCACAGCTACCTTAATCCCGAAGGAACCGCTGATTGACCCAGCAGATTTCCTCAACCTTCGTTTCCCTCCCTCCTCGTTCACTCCATCCACCGCCCCCTCCACCAGCAGACCACATGCCACTTCCCCCAATCTTTCCACTTCATCAGCCACTGTGTCCGATTCCTTGATCCGGGACCTCTTCGGCGGTGACCACGGGGCGGAGGTCACCTCCAGTACTGCCGCGGTGGTACCCCCTGTTGACCCCGTGGCCACGTCCCAGGAGCCCATTGCCACTATATTTGTTCAGCTAGACAGAGTTGGGGTTGATTCAACCAGCCCTTCCACAGCGCCAACCACGCAGCAGGACCGGCCAGAGCCTGATATGGCCATTTCGGTACAACAGCAGACGCCGGTCCACCTTCCAGAGCCTTCAGGCCGAGCAGCGGCCATAGGACCGTCTTCACAGGAACAGACGCCTGAGCAGGGTGCCCCGCGCACAACGAATGCAGAACAACTGAGTCCAGCACAGTTATTTCTGCTCATTCAGCGGGCGGCCGGCAAGGCCGAGCAGATTCATACGGAGCTACAGCGGCGATGCACCGAGCAGGGGAACCAGATCACGGCGCTTACTGAACAGCGCAATCAGCTACTGCAGGAGAAGGCCTACCTCCAGGAACAGGCCAACATTGTTAATCAGGCGCTTTCCAGCGTATGTCCGGAGGCACGGGCTCACAATGCCCCACTCCCTGCTCGCATAGAAGAGGACAACATAGCTTTACAGGCTCGCCAGCTCGGGGACATCTTCACCACCATTTGCAGAGAGAACCAGGAATTACAAGCGGCGTTGGCCGCACGGCCTACCCTCCCAGATCCACCCGCTGATTATTCAGGACAGGTAACTGCCAAACAGGCACAGGCAGTCAATCTACAAGAGACTCTCCATTCCACGACAGCAGCAGCTTCGGCCCTTTTACGCAGCTTACAGGAGTGCTCCCTCGCATTGACAGTCAGAACGCAGCCCATTGCTGCCCAACTACAGCAAATCTCCACCCAAATTCGGGCGACCACGGACCCGGCACGATTAGATCAGCTCTACGCTCAGTCGGACGAGCTGGAACTCCAAATGCAGAAGACCGAGGCCGAATCAGCAGCGACTAAGCGCACTCTCCGGGAGATGCGGCCGCCCCTTCGCACCCATGCCGAGGCGATGCATCAGCTGGACGCCACTGCCGCGTCCCAACTCGCCACACTGTTCGGGGCTGCCCCGACGCCCATCGACGAAGCCGCAGCCAACCGAATTGCCCAAGATGCTGACCTGCTTATGCAGGAATGGCAGCAAGCAGTGGCAACTTTCACAGAGCTTCGAGATTCAGCACTCCGCCGGGTCCCGGAGTTGGGGCCCTTGTTTGAACCAGCAGGTGGCGGAGTACAGCAGGAAAGGGCAGCAGAAGAAGGAACAGCAGAGCAGGGTACAGAGGCCAGCGAAGGTATGGAAATAGAGACTGTCATTTGCGATTGACTCGCGGACGAGTCAAAGGATTGTGGTCGGGGCCTGTTGGGGCCCTTGTTTTTTATTAAGTTTTGAATTTTCGGCCAAGACATTTTGAACTAGGACTCTTTTTGAGTTGCGGAAGGAACACACATAGCTAACGCGACTACGCCGCAACGACCAGGAGTTGCGGAGCTACCAAGGCGGCATAGAAGCAATTGATAACTGGAGATTAGATAGAGATAAGTACAGATGGAAGAAATACAGCAGAAAACAGGAAGTGAAACATGCAGAAATCAGAAGAGAAGTCGGGAAAAGCCAGAGCAAAGACACAGTGAAGCCGCCAGTCGCGACGAGCGGGTGAATAAAAGGCGATCACCCAGCCGAAGGAAGAGAGTTGGAAGATTGGTTGCTGCTGTTAGTTTTGTTGAGGGATAGTTGGATGTGGAAGCAGCCGCGGAAGATTCAGACCTATTCTCTCCATGGGTTCCCACTCTCCATGTTCGTCCTTTCTGTTATCAGACCCATCTGTATCTGATTTGTGAGTTATCAGAGAAGAAAGCTATGTAATCTTGTATTTGGCCGGAACCATAATATAAGGAAGAATTGCTGTCTCTATGCTTTGTTTATGTGTTGTGATATGTTTGCACCACTTTAAAAATTTTAAGTTGCAACTGACTGAATACCTGATTAATACTCTTGCATGTGCAATCTGGTATGAATGAATGCTCTTTCTTTCTGTGGTTGCGGGTTTATTCCTCGTCTGTGATTTCTTCCCCTTTCCCATGTGGTCGCGGCACGCCTCGGGTGAGACGCTCTGCTCTTCCAGAGCAGGGTGAAAATGCCGGCGTGTTACTAGACTACACCGGATCCTTGTTGGCCCCAACCCTTTGAACCTGGGTCTTGCCCGCGAGACCTTATTTTTCGCCAACAAGATGCAAGTTTGGGACTCAGTCACTTGCCATCCATAGTTTAGGCTTTGTTTTGTTTTAATATAACCAATAGCTTCTTTTCACCAACACTTAGTTCTTTCCATTTTCAAACATAAAACCATAAAACCAAAAACATCATAAAACACTAAACACAACGTAGTGAGAAACAAATACCTAGGCACATATAGTGCACCACACTTCAACAGTTTACTAGCCCTGGTTGAAAATTAATGAACTCAATTTAGGAACACTAGGTTGAGCACAAACATCATCAAGTGTATTGAAACCATGACTTGAGTTTTCTTCTCATCAGTCATAGGTGTTGAGTTAGCTCCAACTATGAGAGTAGTTGTACCAACGACAGCTCAAACCCAATCCATATGCACCCTGTCGATCGCGTCCGGTTCCACCACATCGACGATGGAATCCTTTTTATGTTTGTCAATCAGCTCCGTTAGGACTGAACCTCTTCTTTACAGCCCCCTGCATCCTCTAGTTCATCAGCCCGAACCTCTAGAGCAACCATCTACTATGTCATCGCTGCCATGCAAGCCTATGCTGCCTCAACGTGAGCAATTGCTGCAGCATACTCTATAGTAGCCGAAATGCTACCCTCTCCAGATGGACCAGCCCCATCATCAGGAGCTCCACCGTGGGGCTACTCCGAACCTCCTCCCGGCCGCCCGACTGGGAGTGGATTCCCCTCGAACTCTCTAGGGTGGATGATGTCCTACGAACCAAGTGATAAGATGCCCAACCTTGCCAACATAAGAAAGAGTAACAAAACTATGTCAGTCTCATCATAATACACATATAAACCATAAATACTCAACAAATGTAGAATAAAACACAAATATCATACCTAATGGCCCCCATGCGTATCCAACAGGAAGACCCATTTCTGGGTCTCCTCGGAAGTCCATCCCAGCATATGGGTAGGGGAGGAACATATGAGGGTTGGCTTCAAACCAAGCCTCGGTAGTGGCGTTCCAGTAACGCCCTACCCGAGCTCCCCCACTGCGAGGCATAACATGAGCCCACCTCCTCATGCGAGGATCCCGAGAACCCCCCGCAAGCACAACCACCCCGAGTCAAAGCAGCACCACCCTCTCATCCATGATGCTACAGAGGATTCTGGCGTAAGAAAATAAATTAGATCCATCATGGAAATTTGACAGCTGAGCCACGAGCAAAGTCGAAGAAATGTCCAACCCTCAAATTTCAATCGATGCAGGACACCTAGCTATGGCCCCAACGCCTTGTGTGGCGACGATGACCCCATCAGTCGAACAATCATGGCCAGAACACATCGCTCAACTAGATATATCACTAACTCAATCAAGATGCACCCCTCCATGAGAGGCACCTCGCAAGAATGAATCTGAGCAAATCTCCGAAGGTCAACCCTCCCTGGAGTAAGTGGGTATGGAAGCGCCTCACCATGAGGCAGTATCCCTGTCATGAAGTATATATTTGTCCCCTGAAGAATAGTTAAGTTGCGCCCCGTCAACACCATAACTTTGCGCCACCTATTCTAGTAGCAGACCAGGTACTGCGATCGCAAGAAGTCATTCTCAAGAAACTTGAGAAGACCCCATCTTTCCAACTGTTGGTAGACGTTGGCATCTTGTGCCACAGATACGTGGAGGTCAGGCCAATCCCTCTCCCTCCACATCATCCTGTCACTAAACAAACACACATCAGTGACATCAAAAACACCAAAAAATTTAAAAATTTCACAAAAAAAATTCAAAAACAGCTTTGGCCTCTTAGTGCACCTGTCCCTCAGGTAGGTGCACCGACTGTGCGCTTGTTTGTCATACAGGCATGGAGGCTATGTACACAAAGCCTTTATAGGTGTGAAATTTGTGCACAAAACCTTAGTTGTGCACGAAAATTTCGCACCTGTGCCTTGATCTCTCATGTAGTGAAGGAAAAAATTTGCTTGGGTTCCGTACAAACCTAGTTTGTATGGACCCTGACCCAATCATGCTGACAAAATTAAATGCAGGACATTATGGGGCCTACCTGGCTCTAGTAGCACGAGTACCGAGTGCATAGGCTAAGCGCAATGACAAGAAAATCTCAGCAACTGTCTCTGACCTCTCACAACTCTCAAACACTCAAATGTCGCAAATGAGCTAAAATGAGCCATATTGGTCTATATGTTGCATTTTTCAGATCGTTTGGAGGACCATAATGAGAGCTCAAAAGGCCCAATTGCAGAATCGAAAGAAACATAGTGATCAACACCTCATAATTCCCAAATGAGGCTCCACACATTCATACCTCCGAAAAAATAAATTTTCAGTGATGACAGGTATGCCCTCTCTTATCTTCTATTCACTCAACACATATTTTCAATAATATTCGAATGAGAAGATGCTTTCACTTGGGGTATTTTTTTGCATGTATTGTACAAACTATCCATCATCCCATGTACTAAAGGTTCCAGAGTAGGTATCATTCAACCCTCAGCATGATAGAGTCCCAGAAAAACTCTGCATATCCTGACATCATTTATCGACAAGAAATTAACCATAGGTTCGAAACACCTGGCCTTGTTTATCATCTCCCCACCTTGCACATGATAAACATCCTTGTTGGTCGATAAAGCCTCCCCTCCATGGCGTATGTCACTCAAAGTAGACCACACATCAGAAAAATAACGACGCCATGGAAATACCACTTTAGTCCATAAATCACTTCACGCCCATTCATCCACCATGCATCAAGTCAAGTTTCACCATATCAAAATAAAAACCCTTTCCTGGACTACAATTTTTTGCAAGAAGATCGAAAGCGCACCATCGTGTCTCACATTTGGCCTACCATCCCTCCATCAACATAGCCCATCTGCGATATTTTCCATCCAATTCATCACCTCCACACAAGAGACCAACCAATGGGCCCCCCACCCTCAGCAAAAACATCCTCCGCACATCATCAGGGAGTGAGAATTTTCATGTTTTGGGGCACCCAACTCTGTGTTTTTTACAATCCAATACCATTGTTTCATTCTTTTGGTAAGTGTACAAATACCTCAAATGGAGAACAAGCCCCCACTAATACATCCCTTTTTCTCCCATGGTAGTAGTCCTAGTCACCCTTGGTCGGAGCATCACACCTTTCACGCAAAGCCACCACGACATTCATAACCAACATATACCCACCGTAGACGTCCTACCGAATCCAGGGATTTCCTCATCAGAAATAGTTATGACTGCCACCAAGCTATTGCTTTTATGCTCTGACCTTGGGCCACTGAATCCCCATCATCTGTTTTTAGTCACCCCTTGCCATCATGCCTATGTTAAACCTATCAAATCTGATACCCTGGTCCCTTGCATCAGTAGATCTCTCATTCGGTTGATGCTTCCTTTTTTTCGACGTCACCTCACATTCCCCAAAAAGGAAGCAGTACCTTGAATGACTCCTCACCATAATAGGGGAATTCTTGAGTGGCACCGTGGGAATCATCATTGCCCATATATGTCATCTATCCTCCTGACATTCGACAACGACACAATTTTTCATGTCTATATGGTATCATAATTTACAATAATTTCACTTTGCACAAATTCATTCAATACCCGTGCCATTATAAGAATCTCTTTCAACAATTCTTACAGGGGAAGGTCCTAGTCATACACCCATGCGTACAATGAGCATTTATATGCCATACCAAGATTACGCATGTGGGCACCACATTCCACCTATTGTCAAAGAAAAAATGCCCATGAGGGCATCAACAATCGTTGCCATCAAAACAATTAGCAGATCACTACCATATCAGTGACACATACATAACCTTTATCTATCAGATAGATTTGTTTAGCTAGCCAAAGCATTACAAGCATGGGACATGCCCGCCTTGTAGAAAAATTGTATTTATTGTATCATACTCTTTCTTGCAGGTTTCCCACAAAACATGGTCACTCTTCTACCCATTGTAAGGGGTCTCCAACCTTCAATTGTACACAGGTCTCTCTCTCTCTCCACACAGTACACAAAAAAAAAACTATAATGTATTTTGGCTATACAGTTCTTCCTAGACCTCACACATTAGGGGGAAACTATTATCACTGGAAAATTAGACAAGCAAAGATGACATTATTAAATGTCAAGCGAAAGGATTTATAGTGCTGAGGAACATTAGAGGATCTGAAAATTTTTAAAAATTTCTAAGGTCAAGAGCCAAAAATCAAATTGCGCACCAGAAACACAGGTGAAATGCGCCTTTATGTGCAGTTTCCTTCGATAGGCGTGTTTTTCTATGCGGCTTTCCCTCAAAAAGTTGTGCGGTCTTGGGAGTGGCGGAAGTCATTTTCCAGGACCACTTGACGCACTTCAGGAAATGATCCTACACTTGAGGTCTCCCAAGGACAGAGGCCTAAGCCACCTTGGGACCTCAAGGGAGCATACAAAGGAATCAACCCTCTCTCTTGGGTCACCATCCACCAATGTACCAAGAGAGGGAAGATTAATTTTAATTCGTCTATAAATGGTCACCAAGAGATGAGAAAAATGATAGCACATTATAATGCTAGCCAAATTTCTCATGAGAAACCCAGCATTGTTCAATCCAGAGCAGCAGTAGAGTGAGAATTCAATTTTTGGCCACCCATCAACTTCAAACATTTGGAGCAGAGAGAGAGACCTTGCAACATCAGCTAAAGGGTAAAAACGTCCTTGCACTGGGTCTTAGATAGTTCTAAGGGTCCTTTGGCAAGAGTGTAATGTAGTACCTTTCTTAATAACAAAGATCAATAATATGGGATTTTGATTCCATCACTTGCATTATTGTTACGTTTGACTCTTTGTGAGCTTTTGTTTTTATGTTTAGTTTATTTGTGTTTTCTCTCCATATATGCATACTATAGTCCATGATTTAGTGTGTTTTGTATTTACTAGCATGTGTTCACTAACCTGCTAGCCATCTTTTCTTCCTGTGACCGTAACTTGGAGGTAGCGACCACTCCTCCTAAGCACCGGTGGATTGGTACACTTGTGTGCCAAAACCACCACTACACCTGGTCCTTTTCCTCCTCTTGGAAATATTGGTGATCCTTATATGGTTGTCCCTTCCTGTATTTACCATTGGTTTTACAGTTTGGCTATTTTCGACCATTATGGTTCCGAATGTCCAAACTACTCCTTAAAAAAGTTCTCCACTTGAACAATATCAACCTCAAGTTGATCCTAAAGTTGACCCTTTTCCTTCTTCACCTATTTTTTCTTCATCCTTTTCTTCCTCCTCACCTAGTGAAAGTCTTGATTCTAGTAACCAGGAAGCTAAGAAGAATAAGAAGAAGCAAAATAAGCAAGGGGGGGGGGGAACCAAGAAACCATTACTACCCATGCAACTAGTATGGAGAAATATTACAATCAACCTCACAAAGTAAAATCCCCTTGCAAGTTATGTAAGCTTTATCACCTTCTTAGAGATTTTCCTAGTATTCCCAAGTTATTAGAAGTGTGGTCCACAGGCTCTCATCGTCCTTTGTCATCAGCCTCTAGAGATCATGCTAGTGATAAACCATCAACTAGTGATAGTAAGGTCCATGGGAAAAATGGTTAAGTCAAATTTCCATGTAGGTTTTGTGAATGGAATCATCATATTCACCTTTGTCCCTATTTGGATGAAGCCTCAAAAGTGTTGGAAAACCTTACAAATTCTCAACCTAGTCTTCCAGCTAGTTACCGAAAGCTTTCTCCCAATCCCCCACTAGTTGATGAATTGATTGATCAGATTTTGAATCCAATCAATCACATTCTCTCTGAACATGAATCCCATGAGTATGTTCCCGACCAAACATTAGTTGAGAAAATGGTTGAATTGATTCCACCTTCAGTTTATCATACCTTTCCCATAGAGACTGGGGTTCATATCGCTCAGGTTCTTATTATTTCTTCAAATTCCAATGAATTGGGGGGAAATACTCTTGTTCCCATAACACACGGTGAAATTTATCCCGTTCCCACGACAGCCCCTCCAAGTAGTATGGTCACTTCCTTTGATTAGATTCGACTGGAAAGATATCATCTTCCTCCTTATGTGCCCTTCCAGATCATAGTACAAGCTTACATTATAGAAATACCTGACACAGTTATAGATGAAGGTTCATTTTTTTGTATTTTTTTTTCAACTTCTTATCAAGATTTCAGTTCTCCGCAACTTGTGCTTGCTACCTAGAATATGTTGGATTTTAACAGAGGAACTAGTCAACCATTAGGGATCCTTCCTAAGTTTCCTATTTCTTTGGGAGGAATGAATTTCTATAGCGATGTGATAGTATTACAATTCCCTTTGGATTTTAATTTAATCCTTGGGTGTGACTATGTTTATGTCATGGGGAGCCTTTGCCTTTCACTCTTTCTTATAATTTTTTTTTCTAATGTGAAGGAAGAATAGTTACCAATGACCTCCTTAAGGCATTGGTCCTAATTTGACTCTAGGTCAATCAACATCTCTAAATGGTTACAGAGCATCAAGGCCATTTTTCATTTGTAAATATTTTAGAAAAGGGGGTGTGACATTTTTAATATTTTATTAATTAATTTTTCATTTTTAATAAAATAGGAGATAAAGTGAGGATTATGTAAATATTATTTTATTAATTAAAAGGATATGAGAGAAATAGATGGGGAGCAAAATTTGGGATTAGGAATTCTATGTATAGGACTTTGTTGAGTCCACACCTAAAATATAGATTAGTTGAGGATTAGGTGGAGAGATATTTTGAGTGAATTAAATGCATTATCTATGTATAAATATGAGTGGTTTTTGAGAGGATAATGACACTTGAATGGTTGAAGAGAGAGTAAGGGTGTGAGTAGAAAGCAGGTTTCTACTTGCAAGCCTTCGGGCAATTGTAAAGGGCCACAGATCTTGAATATCTGGCCAACAAGAGTTTGTAGGTAATTTTGTTCTGTTCAGATTATATATATTGTGTGATTGATAAATTTGTCTTGATCTTGATTGGATCCATACCATTGAAGTTGTTGAGATTGTGCGCATAGCTGAAAGGTATGTTATTTACTGTGTTGAACCTTGGAATGATTGATTCCGCATAAAAAGATCAAAATCGAACTTCAATTATGAAATCGAAGTCAAGGAAATTGTGTTGAATACATAGCTGTGAAAATTTCAATGAATCTACGCAAACACTAAGTTCAATAGCAAGTAATGAATGAATCGAAGGTTAAACCTCCGTTTGCCAGAGTGATGGAATTGAAAGCAATTGTTTTATTGTTAAATGGCAATGTCCAACATGAAATTGAGTTTACGTTCTCTGCGTAGAGGTGAATTTTGAATTCTATTGATACTGTGTGACTGGCATGTATGAAAGGGCGCAGAGTCCAAGTAAATGTTTGAATAGAGGTTAAATCTCTATTATAATGAATTGAATGCAGTTGAAACTGATATCGATTCATGTTAAGTCAAATGGAAATTATAATTGTTAAAAAAAATGCGGAAGGATGATCAGCGTAGAGGAGGGCTGAATCATAAGCGGTATTTTATATTGACCTTTGGGAAGTCGATTTCCAGCATGGGTAATTATATGAAAGGCGTAGTTTTAGAATCGATACAGTGTTCAGAGTTTAAGAATGAAGTAAATAGCGTTGGGAGCCTGCGTTACTGGTTATATGAAAGGGATTATTAAAGCATGTGAAAGGCGAATACACAGAGAGTGTCTAATTCTGTTCTGTAAATGTTGAGTTCTGAAATCGATTGAATTGTTTGATGATTTATAATTTAATGATTCGATTTCTGATAGCTTTGACAGGGTTAATGATTGTGTTGGCAATGGTCAACAGTCATGTGCTAGCCGAACACCATCTTTAAGTCACGCAATTGAGCATATCAGGAGTTATGAATCCCTTTACAGTTCGATCCATAGCTCAAAAGAAGATGATTTTGATGAAGTTTCTAGGCAAGAAAACAAGCTTGGAAATTGCCGAGACTAATGCTGCATTAGCTTCCGTGGAAGAAGATTTGGCACTATCCACATGGACTGTAGCCACAGTTTGAAAGTTTACTAGCTTTATTTGCTAGAACCTTGCTAGAGAAGCAGATAGTGGTTATATGTCCAAATCTGGGCATTCTATCTTCAGTTGTGCTGTCACTTATTCCAATGATTCGCCCATTTGAGTGGCAGAGTTTATTGCTTCCTGTTTTACCAAAAGCAATGCTCGACTTCCTGGAAGGTGCGTGGTAAGGAGCTGAAGAGCGGAACCGTGGAAATGGGAAGCCAGAACAGAAGGTAAGTTAATTGCCATGTTCTAAATTTTAATATCTGGTTATTTGCTGATGATTTCCAAATTCGAGTTGTGTGTTGCAGTTTGAAAGAGGACTGAATAGATTGACAAGGTGATCTGCTAGAAGTTGAAGGAAGAAATTTGAAATGTAAACACAATGGATATTGAAGGGGAATTTGACCCCGCTGGTTCTATTGTTCACATCAATTGGTAATGGTTCAATTGCATACATTGAATATGGGTGATAATGAAAAGACAAGGGCACACATCATATTGAAACTGCTGAGTGAACTTTGGTGGAGAATTTAAATAAATGGGAGTCTGATTAAAGTCTTTTCTTAAAGGAGTATATATGTTGAATGATTTTGAGCCACATGTTTGTAAAAGCTTCCGCATGCAAATGATAAAGCGTGAATTTTCCAGTGATTGAGGTTTTTTATTTGGGCATTTGCTGAGTTGCATAATTATATGCATGGTTTAATAGGATTCTGGGTATTACAGGTTGGCCCTGCATCATTTTTGGTATCAGAGCTTGGCTCTATTGAAATAGAAGATGTTTGTTTCTCTGAATGAGGATAGAAGATTTTGTTGAGAACTAAAGTGTGTTTCTTTGAATGCGTGATGAATGATTGAAAGGAAGATCAGATTTTTAAATTTGATATGCAAGCTACACAAATGCAGTGAACAGGATTGGAATGGAGGACAAGATCATGAAGGATCTTAAAGGTGAGATATTTTTCTGATTTGAAATTTATGATTGAAGTTTATGGTTGCATACAAGATGATGGCAGTAAACCTGACATTCAGCTAAAGGCTGGATAGGGAGGAAAATTGCAGTGTCCTGAAGAGAAATTGAGTTGAAGAGATAGCCTAGAGAGAGAGTAGAGGAGAGTGCTCAAGAGGTTCCAGAGGCAGTGAACTAGTACTTACCAAAAGACCGAGTGAGGAGAGCTTGGTGAGGTAAGCGGCAGCAGTAGAAGAGATTGCTGTCGTAGAGGCTAGTGCAACTCATGATGAGTGAGAAACTCATGGAGAAGATGATCATGGAGGATCATAGAAGAGGTTCAAAAGAATGCCATAGAGGTGAGATGACTGATGAAGTCAAAGAAAGAGAGATTGCAGTAATGAAGGTACAATTGCAGGTATTAAAAGAATGGCTACAACAGCAGGAAATTCAGAAAGGAGGATGGATCTTTCCACTGAAGGGAAAGAGAGTGATTTGGCAACCATTGCAGATAAAGTTGAGCCAAAGTGTGATTGCCTTATTGAAAAGGGAGCTTAGATTTTTTGAGCCAGAGATGGAATTTGAAGATTCCACACGCAGATCTGTTCAAAGGGAGGCAGTCGAGACTAAAAAGTCTTGTGGTTTTAAAACTAATGAGTTGTTATGTTTGCAGGTACAATACAGGGAGATGAGCAAGCTTTAGAGTTTGTTCAGGAGAAAGAGTTGAATCTGAAGTCTGTTCAGATCGATGCTGAGATAGAAAGATCTCAGGAGGAAGTGAAGACAGAGAAGTCTAGTCAAAATATTGGTGCAGAAGAAGGAAGACCATCTGATGATGAGTCAAGAGCTGGTGAAGGTATGGAAAATTGTGTGAAGTTTCCAAGTTCTACTCCTAATGAAATTGCTTAATTGCTGAATTGTATAGGAAATAGATCTTCAAGAGAAGAGAATTGGAGAGACAGAGACCGATGTAAAAGATAATTTGTCAAGAAGCAAGACAAGAAAGTTTTCATGAAGGAGAGTCAAAGTGGACAGAGATGGTGTAAGAAGGAGAGACTTAGCCGACAAATTCCTAATACATAGATACAATTTGAGCACTATGTGCTGGCAGGGAGTCGAAGAACGCAGCATGATCAAGTGTTGCCAGAGAAAATTAAGGTAGCCAAAGGAAGATTTCCAGTTCCTGAAAGTCTTAGCTGCGGGATGACTTGGGGTTCATTGGTGGTGCTCAGTTATCTAAGGATTGTTTACAATTTGATTTGTGTATCACAGAAAAGGATGAGCAAGAAGATACAATTCATCCCACTTGAATGTTTTATGGAAGAAGAAGAACTGTTGTAGGTAGAAGATGAGACAATCATGTCTCATATGCAGAGGCTTGTTACCATGGGTGACAAGAAAGAGTTGGCTTGTCTAGATAGCCAAGAGAAGACTGGTGGACAAAATTTTGGAACTGCTACAGCGATAGAAGATGAGGCTACAGTATTGGAAAAACTTGATTTGATTTTCAGAATCAATCAAGATGATGATGGACAATTACTGAAGATTGTCGAAGGGGAAGATGGAGGTTATGCTGGAGTTAATTTGCAGCATATTGATGAAATGTTGAAATGTTTGATGGAGACATTTGAACCAGAGAAAGAAGTTGTAGATGAAATTGCAGATGACGAGCAAAAGAATGTTGCAGAGGGACAGGAAGTTTGGGAGGCAGCAACATGTGGGGTAGCACCTGCGGGAGTAAAACCAATGTTAGCAACATTTATGATGGCAGCTGAAGCAACAACTATGGTGGTAGCTGAGACAAAACTGATAGCAGCAACATCTATGGGGGCACTGAGGCCTTATGTTTTTTATTTTAACAATTGTTTGGTGAGTACAGGTTTTATTGAAGATGCTGGAGAAAGTCTATTAGATAGAGAAATTGGACCGATGAGGCGGATGATGATGAAAGTATCCCGGAAGAGGCCAGCAACAGTAAAACAAAGGGGAAGCAGCAAAAGAAAGACAACAGAGGATTGCGAGAGCACAGCCAGTGGGGCGATGCAGCATAAAGTGTGGAGACCTGGAGAAGAACATCAGAAAGAAGCAACGACAAGTGGAAAGTTGCAGCACAAGATATGGGATCCAGGCATACACAGATCCGAACACATGATCAGGCGATCATGATTAATTTTAACGTTGGAAGTCTGATGTAGGAGCATCAAGGCCATTTTTCATTTGTAAATATGTTAGAAAAGGGGGTGTGACATTTTTAATTTTTTATTAATTAATTTTAATAAAATGGGAGATAATTATGAAAAGTGAGGATTATGTAAATATTCTTTTATTAAATAAAAGGATATGAGAGAAATAGTTTAGGAGCAAAATTAGAGATTAGGAATTCTATGTATGGGACTTTGTTGAGTCCACATCTAAAATATAGATTAGTTGAGGATTAGGTGGAGAGATATTTTGAGTGAATTAAATGCATTATCTATGTATAAATATGAGTGGTTTTTGAGAGGAGAATGACAGTTGAATGGTTGAAGAGAGAGTAAGGGTGTGAGTAGAAAACGGGTTTCTACTTGCAAGCCTTCGGGCAATTGTAAAGGGCCACAAATCTCGAATATCTGGCCAACAAGAGTTTGTTAGTAATTTTGTTCTGTTCAGATTATATATATTGTGTGATTGATAAATTTGTCTTGATCTTGATTGGATCGATACCATTGAAGTTGTTGAGATTGTGCGCATAGCTGAAAGGTATGTTATTTACTATGTTGAACCTTGGAATGATCGATTCTGCATAAAAAAGATCAAAATCGAACTTCAATTATGAAATCGAAGTCAAGGAAATTGTGTTGAATACATAGCTGTGAAAATTTCAATGAATCTATGCAAACACTAAGTTCAATAGCAAGTAATGAATGAATCGAAGGTTAAACCTTTGTTTGGTGGAGTGATGGAATTGAAAGAAATTGTTTTATTGTTAAATGGCAATGTCCAACACGAAATTGAGTTTACGTTCTCTGCGTAGAGGTGAATTTTGAATTCTATTGATACTATGTGATTGGCATGTTTGAAAGGCCGCAGAGTCCAAGTAAATGTTTGAATAGAGGTTAAATCTCTATTATAATGAATTGAATGTAGTTGAAACTGATATCGATTCATGTTAAGTCAAATGGAAATTATAATTGTTAAAAAAAATGCAGAAGGGTGATCAGCGTAGAGGAGGGCTGAATCATAAGTGGTATTTTATATTGACCTTTGGGAAGTCAATTTCTAGCATGGGTAATTATATGAAAGGCGCAGTTTTAGAATCGATACAGTGTTCAGAGTTTAAGAATGAAGTAAACAGTGTTGGGAGTCTGCGTTACTGGTTAGATGAAAGGGATTATTAAAGCATGTGAAAGGAAAATACACAAAGAGTGTCTAATTCTGTTCTGTAAATGTTGAGTTCTGAAATCGATTGAATTTTTTGATGATTTATAATTTAATGATTCGATTTCTGATAGCTTTGACAGGGTTAATGATTGTGTTGGCAATGGTCAATAGTCATGTGATAGCCGAACAACATCTTTAAGTCGCGCAATTGGGCATATTGGGAGTTCTGAATCCCTTTACAGTTCGATCCATAGCTCAGAAGAAGATGATTTTGATGAAGTTTCTAGGCAAGAAAACAAGCTTGGAAATTGCGAGACTAATGCTGCATTAGCTTTTGCGGAAGAAGCTTTGGAACTATCCACATGGACTGTAGCCACAGTTTGCAGGACTCTCTCCCTTGAAATTTTACAGGCTTTACTTGCTGGAACCTTGCTAGAGAAGCAGATAGTGGTTATATGTCCAAATCTGGGCATTCTATCTTCAGTTGTGCTGTAACTTATTTCAATGATTCGCCCATTTGAGTGGCAGATTTTATTGTTTCCTGTTTTACCAAAAGCAATGCTTGACTTCTTGGAAGGTGCGTGGTAAGGAGCTGAAGAGCGGAACCATGGAAATAGGAAGCCAGAACAAAAGGTAAGTTAATTGCCAGGTTCTAAATTTTAATATCTGGTTGTTTGCTGATGATTGCCAAATTCGAGTTGTGCGTTGCAGTTTGAAAGAGGACCGAAGAGATTGACAAGGTGATCTGCTAGAAGTTGAAGGCATAAATTTGAAATGTAAATACAGTGGATATTGAAGGGGATTTTGACTCCGCTGGTTCTAATTGGTAATGGTTCAATTGCATACATTGAATATGGGTGAATATGGGTGATAATGAAGAGACAAGGGCGCACATCATATTGAAACTACCGAGTGAGCTTTGGTGGAGAATTTAAATAAATGGGAGTTTAATTAAAGTCTTTTCTTAAGACTTTTGAAGGAGTATATGTTGAATGATTTTGAGCCACCTTTTTGTAAAAGCTTCCGCATAAATGGTAAAGCATGAATTTTCCAGTGATTGAGATTAGTGATTTGGGTGTAAATATTGAGAAGCAGGTTTATATGCATGGTACACTAAGATTCTAGGTTTGCCGGCCCTGCCTGCATCAATGGTCCTTATAGAAAGCGTATCTTCCTCACATGTTAATTTTATGTGTCAACCCTCGTTACATGTATGTGTCTACTAATGATCTCGTCGCTGATATAGTGCATCATAAATGGGGCATTAGGAGCCTCGATATTTCCATTGGGATCCCTTGATATGTGTCCCTTCTAGAGAATTGTTCTCCCATCCTATGAGAACCTCTTTTTCTGGGAATACATGGCCTTCTTATGGGCCATGATCAAGGTTTTTGGAGCAAAGCCCTTGTCTTGTGTCAAGCTCCCTAAAAAATGAAACAAGGTTTTTAGAGCAACGGTCATTTTCTTGTGTCAAGCTCCCTAAAAAACGAAACAAGATTTCACAACAGACTTCCTTGTCTTGCGTCAAGCTCGTTAGAAAATGAAACAAGATCCTTGGAGCATAGTTCCTTTTCTTGAGTCAAGCTCCTTAAAAAAATGAAACAAGGTCCTTGGAGCACAGTTCCTTTTCTTGTGTCAAGCTCTTTAAAAAATGAAACAAGGTCTCGAAGAAGAGTTCCTTTTATTGTATCAAGCTTGTTAAAAAATGAAACATGGCACCTTGAGCATAGCTCTTTTCCTATGTCATGCTCATTAAAAAATTAAACATATCCCCTTCAAATTTGAGTCTTATATTAGATCCTGTAAATTCCCAGTCAAGTCTTTCACTTGATCTCATAAATGAATCTTCATTCCATCCAATTCGTTAGCAACGAGTAGTCCACTGCGAATGAAACGAAGCTTGGGGGGGCATGCTTAGGGGGCATGTAACTCGAATTGAATCATTATGATGGGGGCATGAAAACTTATTTCAAGCATATTTTTCTTTGTTTCAATCTTGTGTAAAAATGAAACCAATTTTAAGCCTAGTTTCCCATGTTTCAAACTTCTGTAAAATGAAACCATTGTCATCATATTCTCATGATTGACATTTTCATCATCCTATTTCTACCAGATGAGCCTTGGTGTTCTCATTCCATCATCACCATATGCTTGGACGATCATGCACTTTCACTTGGTTTTTTACCCTTTCTTGAGGAACCATTGCGATGAGTGGTCTTACTAGCCAAACTATTAACCTATACGTGTTTTGAGTAGTTCCATCATGACCAAAACCAATTTCTACTCCTTTCATACCACTTGTTCCTCTAGGAGGATTCCTCTTTCAACTCTTTTCAGACTCCCAAAATTTGAAAATATCGTTAAGCACTTGTCTTTTCGAACTCGTTAAAGTAAATGAAAAGATGTATACTCAGTATAAGTTTAACACTTTTTTCAGATTGAGATAAACTATTTACAAAAACGGAACACCTTAGTCGCACATGGCTAAGAGGTTCTCTTGAGTATTTTTTTCTACCTTTCCAGAGCCTCCATTTCGGTTTTGGGTCAATGTTTCGAACTCCATTCAATGTCATTATATGTTCAAGAGATGTCATTTTAGTTTATATCTGTTGCAATACTCTTAAGCCTTCATTCCATGTTTTCCTTTTCCTGATCCAGTTCCGTATCATCATCATTCTGTCTCACTCATGATACTTGTTTTGTGTCATTGACGGGGGGATACATCAAGGCCCTCCTATGACAGGTCACTTCTTGTTGACATTGGCACATCATCCAAGAAGTTGACTTAGAAAAACCATTTTGGTACCTTGGTACTTGCATACATCAATGGAAAGTTTCCTCGCTCTCAAGGATAGGTTTACATCAATTTACATCAATTTACTTCAACCTAAAGACTCAGTGTGGTGCTCAACATCAACTCATTTACTCACGCCATATGGATTGTATTGTAGTACCTTGAAAGCCATTAACATCATCGATGGTTTCTCTCACGTTTGTTAACGACTAACATCATCGACCGGAAATCAGATGGTGTATACCATGTTCACCCTCAACTCATTGATTCAATGAATAGAATCGCATATTGGTCGTGGTGAATGATTAAGAAGACCCCGATCTAGTTTCACATCCATCCGTGAGGCACTGTTTTCAGGAGTTATACTAGCTATGATCATAAAAATAACCATCTAGTCATGGGTCCACTAGTTGCATCTGTGGACACGTATTTTGAACATTATACATGTTATGTTAGCTTATGTGCTAAGTATGGGTATGCCTCCCTCAACAAAAAAGTTTTTCGTGATGAAAATTTATTGTAACAGCTGAAGCTCGCTAGTTGTTCTTGATCCCAACTTATCACAAGGTAAAGCACTTTGATCATCAATTATCATTTCTGAATTTTCACTTTAGGGGCAATATTTTATATGAAATTTTGTCACAACCAGTCATTAGGCCTCTTAATTGGATAAATAAACATCCTATTCCCCCTTATCAACAACATTGCACAAATCCATAAGTAAACCTCCTTCATTTCCCAGAATTTCTGCTTGAAACCACCTCATTTGAGCCAGTTTTAGTAAAAACGCTCTCTGGCCTTCCACTGGAAAATGCTCACCTACAGTGTGCTCCACTGTGGCCAACATTGAACACCTATAGGTTTCTCATCTTTGCAATTGCGTTGGTTATATAAATTCGGGAAAAATAGAGATTTTTCAAAAGATTCCTCTTCTAGAAGCTTCCAGAATTTGTTACAATGGAATTTACATCAGATTAAACTTTTGGATCCTATCTCATCTTTCTTTGGAGTTTCCATCCCTTATCCTTTGATTCCATCCTCCAATCGAAGGTGGATCTAAAACCTTATATTGGGAACTGGATAAGAACTAAAAACTTACCCACTCTATATACTTACTACCTTGCATATGCAAGGGGTTGGAGTTTGGAGAGTGATTCTACCCTTATGCTACTGAGGTGAAGAAGTATCATTCCATGCATTTAGGGTGATTGGAGGTGCATATTTTGACAAGGAAAAAACAAGACAACTTGGAGGAGCTCTTCTACAAGATCAACACCTATTTGTGGTTCTAATCTCCTTCCATTTATATTAATTAAAATAGATCTTTGTTTTCCTATATGTGATGTTGTTATTTCATATATTTAAATAACATGTTGATATATTTAATAAATTACTTATACGATAGTGCATAGATCTCATAGTTTCATGGCATGTGTTATCTAACTGTGCAGGTTCTAATTTTGGCAATCAGAGCTAGAATTGGAGCATCCAAGTTGAAGAAGGAATGAAGTGTGTGGCAGATTCCAGGTAGGATTCATTCCATCATCTATTTACTTTAAGGAAAGCATTGGGTTCCTTCTTTCTCTATTGTTATAATTTTACCATCGAACCTAGGGGAGATATTTTTTTCCACAATCGTAAATCCTATATAAAAATATCATTTTTTGTATCCTAATGTTTCAAAATTTGTCTTTAAGGGCCAAATTTCTATGGTCAATATTATTTTGGAATAGCTCAGTCAATGTATTCCACATAGCAAATGGTGTTTCTTTTCCATGGATATTTTATACCACATGGTATCTCACACCTTCTAGAAGAATTCTCATAACCTTTGCAAAATCCTTCTTCCATTGGGATAATTTTTGTGCATCAGACTACTGGGGTTTCACAATGTCAATTTTAACATATTCTAACACACCATTATCATCAAGCATTTCTTCCATTCAGTCCTTACAGTCTATGAAAATCGAGATACCCTCCTGAGTGTACTCCAATTTCAATCTGTTGAAAGACATTCTCTCAAATCTGAAGAAATGATTTTGCACTAAAGCTACAAATTCAAAATTCCTAAGGGGAAATTCGAAATATTGGTTCTAATCTAATTTCAGGGCTCTAATACCATGTAATTTTTTTATAAAAATTGCAATTTCTCAAGAAATCGAACTGAAATCATGAGACAAAAATTCTACTCTACTAATTTGAGGAATGGAAATCACAATTTAGAACGACATGCATAGACATGCAACAAGAAAAACCACAAGTACACAGTGATTTCTAGGGGAACCCAACTGGGAAAAACCCCACAAGCCTATTTTCATTAATAATTTGAATAGATAAACTATTACAATTGCATGCTCCAACTCTGAGCACCACCTACAAAAGAAAATTTGTTCTCTCTACTGAATGAGGGCCTCTCGCAAACACTTATCCAAATTTTTCCTTCTCTGGCCTCCTATTTCCTTGTGCAATTATGACCTAGTTCAATCTCCTAAACAATATAGAAATCCATATTTCCTTTAACAATTCCCAAGGAATTGATCTCTTGACTGCATGCAAAAAATATACACTCAACTAGTATATAAGTAATGTTACACTAGCCTTTGTCTTCTCCACTTCAGCTAATAAATTAAAATTCCATGCATGTCTGGGCTATTTTGGGTTAACTGATAGATCTCTGAGTTAAAATGTTGTCTCAACGTTCAAATGACCTTAAACTGACTCTATTAATTGTTAGAGGTCAATAAACTAAGTACAACTAAAAATAACTGACCTAGATTGCTAAAATTTTGCAATAAACACATGCATGACTGAACTCCAAGCCCACTAACTCGAATTTGTTGATTTAGCTTAGTGACAAGAGTCATGTTGCACTAGTTGACTACCTCCAAGTTGTCCTCTTGATGTGGAATTTTGATTTACTCAATTTTACTAAGTCTAAAGTCAAATTGAGCCTTTCTTGCTACACTTTCTAACATTACAATAGTTGAAGGAAGAGAAGTTGCTGATCAACTTGATGAAATGTGCATTAATGTATGATCTGTTAGTGTACTTGGGAATTTTTTATTTGCAAGGAAGGTTCGAAGATGGATTCTAAGAAGATGAAAGCTATCTTGGAATGGCCAACACCTCAGTATAATTTTTAGGTGAGGAGCTTTCATGGACTAAAAAGCCTCTACCATAAATTTAATAGAAATTTCAGCCACATTTGTGCACCTCTTACTAAGTGCATGAAGAAAGGAAATTTTAAATGGAAAAAAACAACAGGGAAGGCATTTTCAAATCTAAAAAGGAGGGTGATAGAGAGACCAGTTTTGGATCTTCAAAACTTTGATAAATTATTCCAGGTTTATTGTGACATAAGTGGGACAACATTGGACTATTTTTAAGTCAAGAAGGTAGACCAATAAAATTATTCAGTAAGAAGTTGAATGGTGCTAAGAAGAAGTATTATGTATATTATGGAATTTTATGCCATTGTGTAGGCTTTGAAGAATTGGAGACACTATGTTTTGCCGAAGGAATTTTTATTTTTTACTTATCACAATACATTACAATATATCAACAATCAACATAAGTTGAATCAAAGGCATTCCAAAATGGTTGAATTGTTACAAAGTTATATATTTGTTTTGAAGCATAGGTTTGGAAAGCTAAACAAAGCTGTAAATTCATTGAGTTGGAGGAGTGTTGTTACTCAACACTTTGTCGGGGAAGTGGTGGGTTTGGAAATCATGAAGGATAAGTATGCAAAAGATGCCAATTTTGGAGAAGCTTGGACAACTTGTAAATCACCTTGGAGTGTGGATAACCATGTTCTTGGATTACCATATCCAAGAAGGGTTTTTATTTAAAAATCAACAATTGTACATTCCTCAGCATTCCTCAAGGTTCAATTAGGTTGAACATTATTAAGGAGCTATATGGTGGAGGCCTACGTGAAAATTTTGATATGGATAAGATCACAACATTGGTAAAGGATAAGTATTTCTAGCCTAGCATCAAGAAGGATGTTAGAAATTTTTTTGAGTGATGTGGAGTTTTCCAACTAGCAAAAGGAAGAAGTCAAAATACAAGGCTATATACTCCATTGTCTGCATGGAAAGGCCCTCGGGAAGATGTGAGCGATGACTGGGTCTTAGGACTACCAAGGATATTTAGGAAGCATGATTAGGTGTGGTTATAGTAGATAACTTTTCAAATATTTCACATTTCATAGCATGCAAGGGGACCAAATGATTTTAAAGTGGTTGTTTTATTCTTCAAAGTTATCATACTTCATGGGTTGTGTTGTAGCGCAATTTTGCATAGTAAATGTGTTGGATATTTTTTCAATTAAGGATGTTAATGATTAATATTACAAGCCAACAAAAACTATACAAAATTGCGTTACATGATCAAATATTTAAAAGACATAAAAACGTGCAGTTTTTGGACAGATCCCCGCATGTTTGAAAAATGAAGTCATCATAAGAAACTCTGACAGAGTAAAGTGCATGGTGTTTATGAGGAGGTCACCCCTCGGAATGGGTGGAAAATTTGAAGAAATTGTCGATCGCCAAAATAACGATTCATATTCATTCCGACGGGTCAAGCCCATTTTTCAAAACTACCAAGAGCATCCCTCAGATGCGGTATCAGGTTTTCCAAAAACTGCTAATTGTTCGTTGATGTGGCATCTAACAAAGATCGAGCCTGCATGCACTTTATATATTTTGTTTTGATGATTAAAAGCTCGATATATGTATTATCAATATTTTAAAAATGGTTGAGTTGTAAAGGGAGGCCTTATTTTCTTTCCGTTACAAAGATTATTAATTTAATAATATATATGTTATATACATAATATATATAATATTAAATCACTTTTGTAATTTTATTATTATTTTCTCAATAGAAAAAGAAATAGTTTTATAAATTTTTCAAAGATTACTTTTTGAAACTAATCGAGATCACTGGTCTAGGGAGAAGAATAAAAATTAGAAATGGATAGTCGGAATGGGTTCTGAGTCTAAAAAGAAGATTCTTTGCAGTGAAGAATTTTTTAGGAACTAAAGAATAGAGATCAGTTTGATTTTATTTTTGGGAAAGTTGTATAATTTGTTTTTATTTTATTGTAATTAACATTTTATTAAATTTGTTATTCTTTCACTAATATGTGATGTATAGTAATAGGTTGATTTAGACCAGATTTATGAATTTATGTGATGTAAGTCTTTTAATAGGTAGTCTTTCGTATTAGACATTCATCTATTTTCTTTGTTATTTTCATTATCTCATCTACAAGGTTGAAATATGAGATTCTTATGTGCTTCAATGATTAAACCTTGTTTTCCTCATTTTGTTTCTAGTCATCCTTTAAACCCTAAGTTTTTCAACCCTCATTTGTCTTGGCCAATCTATTTTTTGAAGATAGGTTGTTGAACTAAATTATTTATTGTATCTCTCATTGTTTCCTTCCGACTATTGATTTAAAGGATTTTATCATTTTCAAGAGATGTGCTAGGTATTGGTTCCCGCAACCAGAACCTGCCTCGAGGTAACAATAGGTTGCCAAAAATCACATTACTTCGCATAGAGGTACAAGGTTTCCGGGACTTTTTGGAGGACATTATGGAAGAAGATGATCTAGACTAAAACAATACCAACCTATCATCTATGTGACAAATGGACAAATTGAAATAGTGAGCAAAGAATCTATCAGGCCACACCGCCCACATAATTTTTCTACAAAAGATATGGTAACTCTATGAATTTTGGTCATATTGCTCATTTCATGCTTTGATTTTCTTAATTTAATGAGATTTTCATATTTTTTCGTTTTCCACTTTGATTGCTTCATCAGGTATACTTTTTCGCCAACCTCCCAACTATCACTACAACATAAACAGGGGTTTTAAGACAATATTTAAGACAATTTTTGGGTAAATTGTCTTAATTTGAGACAAGAAAACTTGTGTATTGTCTTAAATATTGTCTTTAAGCGGGTGTCTCAAATTAAATCATATTAAAATTAAATCGTCTTAAAATATTGTCTCTATAAAGACAATATATAACACAATCATTTCTGTCTCTCTAGAGACAATTTCATTTTTGTCTCTCTAGAGACAATAGTTGCATTACAACACAAAGGGGGGTTTTAAGACAATTTCTGGGTAAATTGTCTTAACTTGAGACAATTTCATTTTTGTCTCTCCAAAGACAATAGTTGGAATTAGAGACATATTGTCTTTATGGAGACAATGTCTTTAATCTTATCTATTGTCTCTGTAGAGACAATATAAAACAATGAATCTAGAAAAAATATCTCACCATTAAAATAAATCAATATAAAAAATTTAATTAAAAAAAATCAACAATATCTTTGAATAATTCATGTTAGGGTACAGTGGAATCGAACCACCAACCTCCTGCATGGCAGGTGCTCTTCCAATGAGCTAGCACCCTTTAAAGAATTATGTGAGGAGTTATGACAGTTCGTGAAATTGTATAATAGGCATTGATTTTTAAAAAATGTTCAACACATAATGGCATAATTGACACGCTTATTGGTGTAAGGAAAGGCCTCATTGACACAGAAGTAAACAGCATTTTTTAAGAAAAAAAAATTAAAATTTGTGAAATAGTACAAGATCCAAATAACCCAAAAAGGATTTAAACCAACAAACGAGGACTAAAATTTTAATAAATATTTACACAAAACAAACATAAAAAATAAAAATAAAAAACCTTAACGACTATTCTCTATACAAAATCATGTTAATTATCAATCCATGACCACATTGACTCATCATCTGGTATCCACGTAGATAATTTCCCAGAAATATGATACAATTTGATAAATGGCCATTTCCCTTCGAGTGCTAAAAACTAACACATGCAAATACCTGCAAGCAACCCATTGCCTAGTAGACTAGTAAGTCGCTAAGTTAAAATATGAGCACCAAAACTATGGGCACCAACGACCTAAAAAAATTGACACATTTAAATAGAAATTAACCAACCAGAACTAAAAGACTCCATATTCAGTTACAACTATTACATGAGATTGTGCTTCCAAACAAGCTTCAGAAAAACGCTTGTGCACAACCAATGATGGATAGCTTAGTTTGGAGTGTCTTCAAAGAACCTTTCAGCAATAAAAGGAGGTGGAGGCAAGCTTGCTACACATTTGAACTGTCATGGCAACAAATAAAACATATATAACACTTTAATAAGAGTAACCAGCTGTGTGCATGTAATCCTCGTAGCTTTCAAAGCTTGGATTAGAAAAACCATTAAATTCCCAAACAAGATATATGAAAGCGTACCATGTGTTGTTGATATCTTTCCCTTATTGCAACCAATGTACTAGCTTTTCGATTCATTTGTACACTATAGATTTCCATTACACAGTCCTTAATTTGTGATGCCTTGTATCTTGTATAATGCGCCAAAGTTGGATTCTGCATAACACAAAATCTACAAATTTATGCCTGCACATAAAGCCAACACAAAATAGTATAATAGTAAACTTCAGGGAGTAGACAATACCCATGGATGTGTTATAAAATCAAGAGTCAATCGAGATAGAAATATAGTTGAAGCTGCTATAAAGGATGGTAGGTGTTGGAGAAAACTGCATTCCATGAGTGTCAACTTTGCCAAATAATTGGCTAAAAACTCCATATGCAAACTCGGGGCCTGCCAGAAAGTATTCCATTTTAATAAAAATAAGCAATGGTACAAAATATAAAAGAATCCAGCTCAAAAATTAGGTGTATGTAGGTACTCTTGACATCTTCCTCTGTAGCCCTAGGACTCAATCTCATAGTCTCATACTCCTCTTTCATCCCAGGGAAAGCAACAAAAACCATCACAGTTACATTCCTCCTGCCTGCCGAATTTTTCTTCTCTCCCTTTTTCTTTCTCAAGAACAAATTCCCCCGATCACCCGTAAGTCTTCTAATAGTGGCAGCCATGATCTCTAACAAAAAATTTTGATCCCCAATCTGAGCTTAATAACACAAACTGATCTAAATGTACAGAATGGGCATACCAAAATCCAGTAAAATACAAAGAGTAGAGATTATTGCAAATGTGGGAAAGATAAGCAAAGCTAAATAATGAACCTAACCCCGGACTTCAAAAAACCACTTAACACGCTAGCTGTGGATAAGGCTGGAGAACTATGTGTGCCAAAAACTAAAATGTGGATAAGGCCAGAGAACTGTGTTGCTGATCCCTAATCCGAGCTTAATAACACAATCCGATCTAAATGTACAGAATGGGTGTACCAAAATCCAGTAAAATACAAAGAGTAGATATTATTGCAAGTGTGGGAAAGATAAGCAAAGCTAAATAATGAACCTAACCCCGGACTTCAAACAAACACTTAACATGCTGGCTGTGGATAAGGCTGGAGAACTGTGTGTGCCAAGAACTAAAATGTGGACAAGGCCGGAGAACTCTGTGTGCCAAGAACTAAAAGGATAAGCTTACGCACTATTCCCACCGAAAATGAAAAATGTTTTGACCAATGGAATGTAGCACCATTATTGAAAGCAGAATTATAATATGACCACCTTATCCAAACAAACACTTCTCCTCCCCACTCAACCGACTTTGTTGCAAGAAGGTGGTGAGTATACAAATCTGCAGGACTAGGATTATGGAGTGAACATACAACAGGATTTAGCTTTTTGAAAAAGAATGTTCTTTATACATTATATAATTTTCAAATTTATAATGAAAAGAAGCCTGGATGCTATTGGGTTTTGGGCTCTATTGTTTGAGCTTTGCTAATGAGCTGGAACTCTCTGCCCAATCTCTATTCGAAATAAAAAATCAACAGAACAGCCTACATGATCAAAGAATTAAAGAACTTACCTCATTTTTCGAGTTAGAAGGGACAGATAAGAGCCCGATTACACAACCAATGCAAGCAATCCCCGTGAGGAGGCCACCAATATTTAGCATAAGATGTAAGCAAACCGTGATAGTTGTTTTTACCAAGGCACATCTAAGCGACAAATAAACCTTTTTCAGATGACTCTGCACGACAGGGCTGATATTTTTCATGTTCTTCAAAGCATTGTAATCCCATGAAGACTAACCAAAACCCTGGTTAGGGAATCCTCTGCCATAATAAGAAGTGTATGAAGCCATTTACATAGTCAGAATTCAATAGAAACAAACCTAATACACAGAAATCAAAAACCTAAAGAAAGAGCAGACGAAACGATTGCAAGAACTATGAATTGGAGATGAGAAATCTAAATTGATTTATGAAACATTAAAATGCAAATGGGAAAAGGAAAGTAAATGAAATACCTCTCTTGGGGTTTGTATAATGTTGTTGCACACAAGGGAAATAACTCAAAACAGTCATATTCATTCAATTGCCTCACCTGCTTTTCAGGCATGAATCCATTAAGGACTCACATAGCTGTTGCAAAGCTATTTCCATTTCGGCTCTGTGACAGCTACGTGAGGGTGCCGAGCTATGATACCAGGGAGGGTGTTCACAAGAACGAGAGAACCCACTGCTCCTTGTCTGTCTTATTATTATTTTATTGCAAGATAATGTGATATACACACACATTAGAGTGAGAGAGAGAGAGGATACCAATGCTTGCTGGAGCTTGCAGCCAAGGGTGAGTGAAGGTGCCGAGAAGAAAGCTAACCATTAGAGTCCTCAAGCACTATGACAAGACCAATGCATTGGCAGACAATGTCCTTTGGGGAGTGACCTATACTAAGAAAACCCAGTTCTATGATACCAAGGACGGTTGTCACAAGAATGAGAGAACCCATTGCTCCTAACATCAGAGACTAAAGGGAGAAATCACCTGGTACAAACCATGCTTGCTCCACTAGACCTACTGGATGGTATTTGGGAGGGGGGAACCCAACTCTTGTAGAACCTGGCACTTGTCTGTCTGCTAGTATGTTACTTCTGTATTTTACCATTTACAAAAAAAAATCTATATTTTAACCTTTTCAATTTTGGTATTTGGTATTAACATTTGATTGTGGAGCAGATCAGGGAGCAATTGTACTATGAAAATAAAGAAATATTGCGAGGACGATAAAATGACAATGGATGCAACTAGGAATAATGGGAAGCAAAACAGTGCCAAAGAGGCAAGCCATAAAACATTACAAGACATTGAGCAAGATTGGAAGCAAAATGGAGTCAATGGTTTGACAAAATACATCAAGTAGGAAGCATCTTGAGCAGAAGAAAATGAAAAAGAGTAACAGCATAAAGATGCAATAGGTAAAAGCACAAGGGAATTTAGCAGAAGATGAAGCAACTTTACCCCTACAAAATATTGAGAAATATTATTTATTCATTGTGCAATTTTGGATGCAATAATATGATAGTATGTGCAACTATATACATATAATTTTTCCCTTTGAAAAAATGAATTTATGCAAAAATTTGCATTTTCGTACCTGCCTATCATTATAACAAGGAATTTCCAATCTTTACTGTGCAATTTTGGATGCAAGAATATGATAGTATGTGAAACTATATAAATATAATTCTGCCCTTTAAAAAAATGAATTTATGCAAAAAATTGCATTTTTGTACCTTCCTATCATTATAAAAAGGAATTTCCAATCTTTTAATACAAGCAATTAAGTCCAAACTTCCACACTGTCAAACTCAAATTCCAACATTATCAAACAATTTAGAGAAGTTCCAAACTTCCACCATGCTACATCAATCGGAAGGAATGTCAAGGCCATGTAATAGCATCCTATCCCTCCAGCACAAACATCCCTAGTGGTATCAGTGGTGTTCCTTGTAAGCCCTATTTGTCTTGTGGTTGTTATCTGTGATGTATTACGATCTACTACTAAATTGACATATCCCTGTCGTAAGATTTTGTTCCACATTAATACTAGCTCTATTCTTACCATATGTTTGTTTGAATAATCCCACATGGAAAACTAGTTAAGAAAAAGGAGGCCTATGATGCATCACCTACAACAAAAGCCTTCCTAATGCAGAAGTTGGCTTTGGGGTGCAAGTCCCCAGGTTGATTTCATAGCATCCTCCCTCAATCTAGTACTGACAGCACTATTGATAATGGTGCTATGCCTTGTGGATCCTCTTTGGCTTGTGGCTCTTCTATATGTGATCTATTACAAATTTAAATGCTATCACTAAACTGGAATTCCTTTTGGTGGGATTTTGTTCCACATTACTATTACTCTACCCCTGTCATATGCATGGAGAGAAATTGTACTATGAACATAAAGCAATATTGTGAGAACAATAAAATGCCAATGGATGCAACTAGGCAGAATAAGAAGCAAAACAGTGCCAAAGAGGCAAGCCACAAACAGTACAGGACATTAAGCAAAATGGAGTCAATGGTTTGACAAAAAACATCAATCGGGAAGCATCTTGAGCAGAAGAAAATGAGATGGAGTAACATCATAAAGATGCAATAGATAGAAGCACAGAGGGTAATTTAGCATAAGATGAAGAAAAATATTAAAATGCTGAGAAACCTTTGGATAGAACCTTTTCCTCACCAAACTTCAGGGCCAAGATGATGTCAATTAGGAACTGCAAAAACATAAATATTGTTATTGATGATTCCAAAAGTTAAAAAAAAGACAGTCTAATCTTCTGCTGTCTTTTTCTGGATAAAAAAAAAATAAGATATTTTCCTGGATTAGACAATATTAAGGTGAATGAGAACTCCACTTTTCCATTGGAGCTAGTTATCCAGATTATAGAAGGGGTTTGGATTTTAGAACTCTGGAAAAAATGAATAAAAAGAGCCCTTCCTCTCTGTTATCCTTTCCCTTACCTCAAATATTATCATCTGAATGCCACCACTAAGCAGCAGGGCTCTTCTCCCCAGCCTGTCCACAGTGACAATCGATACCACGATGGAAGCTGCAAGAACAACTCCAATCATTATAGACGAATACAAGGAATCATTTGCACCAAAGCCCAAACCGCGGAAAAGAACAGGGGCATAGAACGATATGGAATTGATTCCAGTCATGATCTGAAACATGGGCATGCAGATGGCCATCACTAGCTGTGGTCGATTCCTCTTCTCAAAAATATTTCTGAATGGATGCTTGTGTGCTTTAGCCATTTCACTTGCAATCACCATATCTCCGTACTCTGTTTCTACATTCTTGGTGCCCCTGATTTTCTCCAGCATAGCATGGCCTTCCTCCAGATGGCCTCGTTCTATCAGACTATTGGGGGTCTCAGGAAGGAAGATCCCTCCAACATTCATCAAAAGTGCACGAGCGGCAGCCAAACCCAGAGTCCAAGATAGAAGCCATCCCCATGTTTTCATTTTCTGAGCCCTGTAATTAACCATATTTGCTGCAAAGATCCCGAGTGTTGTGAAAAACTAAAACATTATATGAAGTCCTCCGCGGAAAGATTGAGGAGAAATATGATTTTTTCATTGTGCAATTTTGGATGCAAGAATAGGATAGTAATTTTGGATGCAAGAATAGGATAGTAGGTGCAACTATATACATATAATTTTGACATTTAAAAAAATGAATTTATGCAAAAAATTTGCATTTTCATAGCTGCCTACCATTATGACAAGGAATTTCCAATATTTTAACATAAGCAAATAAGTCCAAACTTCCACACTGTCAAACTCAAATTCCAACATTATCAAACAATTGAGAGAAGTTCCACCATGCTACATCAATCGGAAGGAATGTCAAGGCCAAGTAATAGCATCCTGTCCCTCCAGCACAAACATCCCTAGTGGTATCAGTGGTGTTCCTTGTAAGCTCTCTTTGTCTTGTGGCTGTTATCTATGTGATGTATTACAATCTACTACTAAATTGACACATCCCTGTGGTAAGATTTTGTTCCACATTAATACTAGCTCTATTCTTACCATATGTTTGTTTGAATAATCCCACATGGATAACTAGAGTAAGACAAAGGAGGCCTATGAAGCAACACCCACAACAAAAGCCTTGTCAATGCAGAAGTTGGCTTTGGGGTGCAAATCCCCAGACTGATGTCATAGCATCCTCCCTCACTCTAGTACTGACAACGCTATTGATAATGGTGCTATGCCTTGTGGATCCTCTTTGGCTTGTGGCTCTTCTATATGTGATCTATTACAAAACTTACAAGCTATCACTAAAGTGGCATTCCTTTTGGTGGGATTTTGTTCCACATTACTATTACTCTACTGTTGTCATATGCATGGAGATGGGGTTTGTGTATTGTGTATAAACCCCTACATGAATAACCTTGGCGAGACAAAATATGGTTTGGGAGCTAGCTTTAAGGCGCAAGTCTTTGGGTTTAACGTGATTGAATGCATCTTTGCTCAATCTGGCACTGCCATCACTTGTATCATGCCTTCTGGACCCTGTCAAGACTGTGGTTGTTATCTGTGTGATGACTAAAGTGGCATGATCCATATGGTGGGATTTTGTTCCAATTTTAAATGTTAGCTTACTCCTGTACTGTTCATTTTAGTCCTACAAATCCCGATTAACACAAACTTTACTCCACTAACTTTTAATGCTAACTTTACTCCTACTAACTTTTAATGCTAACTTTACTCCTAACTTTTATTAATTTACTTTGCATATTTATGTTATAGCTCCATTTTACAGTCACCCATGGCCACAGCCATTTCCTAACTTGTTATCGTTTCACTTGCCCGTTGTTCATCACTTTGCAGCATAATGCAATATGTTGCCTTCTCTTGATCACTGGTTGCCTAAGTTCTCCTTAGAATCAACCAAATTAGAATGGTCCCAAACAATAATTCTAACCCACGACCAATATAGCTAGTTCAAGTCAAAAAGGTAGAACCATAAACTTTAGACTAACATAACTAAGATGAGTGAAACAGAGAAGAACCACCTTCGTCTGTGCTCACATGCACCATCAGAGCTTCAGTGCATTTCCATGAGCTTTTGCAAACAATTTAGAAGGCTGAGAAACTTATCCATCATTTAACTGCAGCAGGCGGTGCTACAAACAACAAAAGGAAATAAATTCGATTACACCTCTTTTACAAAAAATAGCAAATGACATTTCCAGCTTCTGTAGAATCACCCAAAACAAAACACCATTTTTGCGGCCTCTGGAAAAATATTTCACATCAGACTTGTAAAACTCGTGAAGCAACAAGAAGAAATATTATTAATTGGGCACATGGAAATGGGATGAAAATTCCTATCACGTTGCAATTGGGAAGCATCAAAAGACACTTGACAAGAAATTATCCATGATATGCATATAACTATAATTTTTATACAGCAATATTTCTATTTGGGAACCTATGGATGTACTCACCCATACAAGGGAAATAAAGAGAAAAAGACCACCTAGCTGGTTGTAAATTCTTCAGTGACCGAAAGGTGAATACAAGATCCTTCCTTTGAGCACATGAGACAACCATCCAGAGAGATAACAAAGATTGAAAGAACTCCACTTGGCCAAATTCTTCAATGCCTGAAAAATAAGCGTTCAAATCAATAAGGATTTCTTACCCTCCTTGCAAAATAAGTATGTACAAAAACCCATTACAGTTGGTGAGATCTTTTAGTGCCCTTTCTTTGACAATCAGTGAGGCTATGATGTTAATCTATGCTACATGTGAAAGACTGACAAATTTCTACACCGCAACCTTGCTAAAACTCTTGCAGAAAATAGATCCTCGCTTAATAACACACTATCCATCCTTGTTGTCATAATCATCTTCATCCTGATCAACAATTATATCTGAGTGCACATGAAACTATATTGAATCTAGGGCTACATTATCTACATCAGAATGAGACCAATTAGGATATTGCTCTTCCTGTTTAATAGGAGGTTGCACAATTGGAACATCACTAAGGAAATTCATTAGCCTCTTTAACAACATGCACATTTGCAATGTCACTAGGATCGTGTTCCAGTTTGACAGAAGGTTGCATTGGCATGCTTGCAACAACCCCACTCTCATCCAGCTCCATGTTAAGATCAAAGTCTCTTACCATAGGAGTGCTCCCAAAATTCACGGCTACCTTGGTCTCTCTTGTCTCAGTGTTAACATCAGTAAAAATTTCCAAAACTTTCTCCTGTTGCTCACTGTGCTGAGATGACAAATCTAGGTCTTCATCCTCAAACTTCTCAACTATAATGCCATTTCTCCCACTTGACCCACCTCTTGATCCTTTGCCTCTACCTCTTCTTCCTCGTCCTCGTCTTCTTCCATGGTGTGCACCCTATTTTAGAAAAGGCCAAATAGCTAGCAATTACTATTTCAGAACCCAGAGAAAATTGAGAATTTAGAAGCATAGAAAAGACAAATAGCAACACATATGGATAACTCCATTCCTTGCAAAGAACAACTGTTTTATAAAAACAGTAAGTAGGTCATTACCATCCTGGCCCTCTTAACTTTATCCTCATCACTCTCATTTTCATCTCCTTCGTGAGCTTTTCTGAAGCAAATGAAAACACATAGTCATTACAAGAAAAGGTAAAGTATATCTGATCTCTTATAATTTTTCAAAATGTGCAAATTTTCCTAGACCTCTTTGCAATCACCAGGAAGAAAATATCTATATTTACCTCCTCCACCCACCATTCCTCTCTTCACCAGTAGCAGCATCTGAACCCCCCATGTCTGGGACCTTGTTCACTATCTCTCATAAGAAATCAAAAATAGTGTACCTGTGCACACATTGTTTCCTGCCAACCAGTAACAAAAAAGAAAAATATTAGTATATATACATAGTATAAACCATATTTTAACAGAATTTGTAGCCAATAGCTTAAAAGGATTTATCAACTTATTTAAAGAATGTGACTAGTAAACCACAAAAAGAAGCTATGCACAATCATGGTTTAAGGAAAAATAAAATAGACAGATCCCCGCAGGAATAAAATGCAGTGAAGTCTTCTTTGTTTGCCTTGAAAGCAAGGTAGAAAACCTTGCAGACTACTTTCGGCACTTATCAACATAGCAAGACAATATATCAACATGGGGATAAGAAACTTACAAATGTGAAGCACTCACAGTCTTAGCACCCCTCTGAAGAGTTATTTCGTATGTTCGATCAAAGAGGTCTTGTAAAAATAGCTCCAAAGATTTTGCTGCAAAAGACAGACAGGTAGATGAAATATATTTAGCATACCACAGAGAAAGCATTCTGACAAATTCAAAATATAATATTAGTCCTGATCAATTCAAAATAAAACAAAAAGAACAGACTCAATAAAGATAACCATTTACAAAACAAAACTCTATAAATATGATAAGAAGCCTTTTTGTGGATGTTGTTTAGATGAATCAGGCAACTTTTGATTTCCCTAGCTCTAATATCAAGCCCCTGAATATCAAATATTTATTTTCTGCAGCATATCACAATATCTTGAATCTCACACACATAACTAACAGTATGTAATTATGGCAAACTGTAAGCGCTGATAGTTAAAACTTAAGACAGATGTAGCATACCTTGCATCATTAGAATATTTGGTAAACTATATCTACCATTTGTTTCTTAAGTTACTAATGCGTGTAAAAATAACTTGGAAATTAATGTCCCCTTGGCCTTGTTCCCAAAATGTCTCCATAGATATGGTAACTTGGATAATCTAGAAATCCTTTTTATTTCTTGTGCCCTTTAAATGCTTAGTCTAATATTTGATGAATTGCTTGCAAGTTGCATGTATTTAAAGTTTGAAATCTATTAGTCTTTAGATGATGCAATAATACAATAAACCTTATGCAAACTTGCATACGATTCTTTGGCATGTAAAAGAGCATATAGCAACTGTAGTGTTTCTCTGCTACAGAACAATAAACAAAGCACTAACCAAATATGTCTTTAATTAATGTGGAATAAAACTCTCATCAAGGGATCTGCAACTATCGTTTAGTAAGCTTTAATTTAAGAAGGCATCACAAAGACAACCACAAGCAAGAAACCTACAAAGCACAAAGCCATTTCTAAAAAATGTTAATACCAGAATGAGTGAGGATGATATCATGGCAACGCAGGGACTTGCACCCCAAGGATAGCTTCCAAAACGGCAAAGTTTTGGTACATGAATCACCCATATCTTAAATTTGTTGTCAAAGTGGGATTATTAAGCATCAAATTCTTATTTATTTCTGGATTTATTGTCAAAGTGGGATTATTAAGCATCACAAATTAAATGACAACAGGTATGGAGCATCAAACTAACAAGATCATAATTACTAAAACTAATAAAGTGTTTCCAAAGATGAATTTTGAAACAGAAATTCCATCCCTTCACTATGCATAATACAATACAAGGAAGCAGGTGAGTATTACAGGGCAGGATGGGATGTTGAAAAATCACTAAAGACATTTTGATGGCATACATGATACAACCAATACAGAATGTGTATTACTCAGAGTGTGTATATATTGTTGGGAGGATTTGTTCATCGCCATCATGAGAGCGTTACTGCAATCACAGAATGTGGATGAGCTTGCGAACGTGGCGCAGTTGACTAGACTTGACGTCGTGAAACTGATTTCTTTGATCGTCAAAGCGGCCAGCACTGCGCAAATGCATAAAAAGAACTTTTGTCAGTTAGCACAACACCTGAAGCTGATAGGGAACTTGCTAGACCAACTGAAGATAACGAAGTTCAAAAAATATCCTGAAATTAGAGAGCCTCTGGACAAGCTAGAAAATATCCTGAAATTAGAGAGCCTCTAGAGCAAAGATGGAAAATATCCTGAAATTAGAGAGCCTTTGAAGCAACAGAGGATTTCGGACTTTGAATATATTCCATGTGGAAAACTATTGAGGAGCTGCGTACAAGACTACAGATGTAGTCAAGGTCTAAGAAGGAGAACCAGTAGGAAAAATTAAGGATTTTCCCGCTATAAATTGGACTAAGCTTTTACAAACCCTATTCAAGGCCTTAATACCTAAATCCTGCAAATTGGGTATGGAAGTGGCAACATCCTCCAAAAGAGTACATTTATTGACAAACCCTACAAACCCTAGATTTGAAATTTATTCATATGGTTAGTCAGGGTTTCTTAACTAGGTTTTTAAGGAATTTGGAGGCACTGGAGATCTCGGTCCTACAACTGATCCATACATTTAGAAATATTTAAGTGTTTAACTTGTTTGAAAAGCGAGAAACGAGAGAAAGGAGGAGAGCACCGAACCTGAGCTTTGGATTTTTTTGCCTGAGCACTTCGTTCCAGACTCTGCACATCATGGATGCTCAGAGAAAATGAGAGAAAATCGAAAATCCTGCGGTCGCACTAGCTATGTTAAGATGACGAGGGACAACAGTTACTGTGGCTCCTGGCAATCTCCACGCTGCTCGACACAAAAGTTACTGTGGCTTATGGCAATCTCCACCCTGCTCTCCAGTTTTTCCCCTTTGGTTATGGGCTCTCACCGGACAATAGTTACTGTGACTAATGGAAATCTCGTTTGGTTATGGGCTCCCGCCATGGAAATCTCCACAATGCTCTCCAGTTTCCCCCTTTGATTATGGCGAAAGGCTCCCGCCATGGCAATCTCCACGATGCTCTCCAGTTTCCCCCTTTGATTAGGGCTTTCGCCAGACAACAACTTATGGCACTCTCCATGTGTGGCTTATGGCAATCTCCACGTTGCTCTCCAGTTTTCTCCTTTGATTATGGGCTCCCGCCGGATCAATTGAGTGAGTAGAAACCAGTTTTCGGGCTCCCGCGAGATCAATTGAGCGAGTAGAAACCAGTTTTCGGGCTCCCGCGAGATCAATTGAGCGAGTTAGCAACCAGTTTTCGGGCTCCCGCCAGATCTGAGCGAGTTGCATTTTTCCAAAGGGATATCAGAAACTTGAATGTATTGCACAACATTGAACAAGTATAAGACTAGCAATTGCACCAAGAGGTGCAAAGGAACGTCGGGGCGGTAGATATCTAATTTTTATGTTGACTGACGTGGATTTTGTGAATATTTTAAAATTTGATAATAAAAAAATCAAACAATCTTAAGAAGATTTTAAGATATAAAACTTAAAATTCAAAAAAAAAAAAATCCATCCAAAACTGATGGGGGGTAATACTCATAGTCCCAGTATTCCTTCAAATTTTGATCGCAATCTGTGTGTAAATGCACTCAACAACTTCATTTTCCAAGCAACCCCATAGTCTAGCAAACTCACGCTATTTCTAACTTTTGAGTTGGCAATTTTAAATAAACAATCTGGGTTATTTTATTAATTCAACAATTCCTTAGTGGCCAATGTTCAATCTTCAAATGCGGAACTCTTATCAAAGGTCATGAATTCCCATATGCATCGAGCAAACCTACATACGGGATTAAACCAAGTCAATGGTCCGCTATACCTTTGAACCATATCAATACTTTTCACCTTTGAAATTCAATTGACTTCAATCGGAGTCACTCCTACAATCGCGCCCTTCCTTCTTTCGGACCTCTGGCCAAAGCTTATATATCAGCTTAGTTTAAGGAACATTCAAATCGATATTCGAATCTGAATTTGCCCCAATGGCAGTCTTTGATTAAACAACACACTACGGCAGCATTACTTTACGAAACCACCCTAGGCTTACGTGTCAAGCACAGGGGTGTATCGCGTTTGTTTTACAGAAACCGCTCACTGCCATATGACTTGTGCGAAAACCGCCTTTCGCATCCAAAAACCGCCATCACTCTTTACACAAGGTCCCACTTGGTACTTCAAGGTTCCGCCTATGGTTTATTGCACAGTTCGATCTCAGCCTTCATAATAACACTTCCAACACTGATGCAATACATTCTGGGTTTGTGCGTCTTCCACAACAAAACCTCATCCCTCTCATTGGTACCTCACTCAGATTAAAGTCGCAATTTCTGCAGTGCTTGGGCTACCACTGGCGATAATCCCTGGTTAACACATTGAAGGTAGGGAGTTAGAGCCAAGGGGTGGTTGTTACTTGAAATTCACATGCATTTGTAGTAGTTGGCTTAGAGCCAAATCAAACACAAGAGATATTTGTCTAGCCAAAACTACTACTCCATTTTTTTTCCAATATTTAATCATTTTCTATAGGGAATTCCACATTTACTCTTTTTATTGTAAGCATATTCAAGCAAGAAACTTGTGAAGCAAAGTTTGTTGCACTTCCTATTGTTCCCAACTATAACCAACCTAGAAATTGCAAAATAGCTTCACATTCACCTTCAAAACAAAACCATAAAATCTTACCACTTGTGCAAAATAAAAAATAAAATTTATTTTCACTCTTCATTTATTATTCACTCACAATACATAGAATACAAAATATGATTTATTTTAAAGTCATAAATAATTATTTTATAAATATTTTAATCTTTCATTTCATTTATAATATTATAACTTTATTTATTTTATTTTTGAACTATCAATGGTCATCTTATAGAGATCAAAATGTAGAATGTATATTTCAATGTTAAAGAGTATTGACTTGTATTCAAGTTTTCTTTAACTATATGAAGAGCACGCCACTTATTAAACTATATTCATAAATTACATTGAAAATAATGATACTAAATTTGTATTCACTTAAACATGACATACTTAAGCGAGAGAAAACCAATGCATAATTTCTCGAGAGTATATTTCTGCACGCATAATAAGTTCTCCACAAAGTTGAGCCAACTTCCCCTTCTTTGTTTCTAAAGAAACATTTCTACACCATAGAGTGAATGTGTTTCCTTTGATTAGTGGGGATAGGTCAAATTCAATTAGTCGTTGTTCAAAAACCATACAATGCTTATGTATTTTCTAGATGGGACAACAATTCTTATATAAAATTACTCTCATTATGTGTTTGTGGTAAAACAATTCCCTTAGAATTGTGGATTTCCTTCATTTCTTGCTAATCTTTCTTAATTAGTTGTAATATTAAAAATGCCTCAGTATTAATGGTAATAGTAAAAATGCCTTTAACAATGTAATTATGGTTAGTGTTCTTTTAACCAGTATAATAAATATTACATTTTATTCTAAAAATTTAATCTTATAAATTTATTTAGAATATGAAATAAAATAATTTTTCATTGCTTTCTGTCATTTAATTTTATGAGGGCGACTCTCCTTAATCAAATTGAAACCATTAAAACAAACTTAAGGGAATATGACAACAAATAAAATAAACTAAAACCTAACCTTTGTAGTCTTCATTCCATGCGTCAAATTTGCATGAATGAGGAGTGACATCTAGCATTCCTTAATGGACATTTTGGTTGCTAACATCGAATATATTAATGTTCATTTCGAGATTTCTCCTTGTTCTTCTTATGGGTTGTGCAGGTTTGGCCAGCGAGAGCACCCAGGAGGTCGTGGCTTGTTCTAAAAATGGCTTGCCATTAAACAGGATCATGTGAAGAAAGACGCTGCAACTGAGTTACTGAAATATACAGATACTTTTACACAAACTGTATACGTCGTCGTGCCCAAGCCAGAGCCTGAGGCTGCAGAAGAAACTGGTAAGAATAAATTCTCCAGTAGCAAAAAAAAATTCAAGAAATTTTGCACTAAAACAAACGTGTTAGATGGGTAAGATTACTGTATAAGAACACAAAGTATGCATCTCGAATGTTGAATTGTGAATTAATCAGAGTGCAAATGGCGTCCCAGGAATTCACAGGCGTGACGAACTTCTGCGCAGGAAATGGCGGGACGGCGTCTTTGCATGATCTGCTGAATTGGGCAGCCGTAGCGGAGTCCATGAAGGGATCTCACTTCGAGGAAGTGAAACAAATGGTGGAGGAGTTTCGTGCCCCGGTGGTGAGGCTTCAGGGATCCGGTCTCACAATTGCTCAGGTGGCAGCCGTGGCGAGGAGAGTGGGGTCCGTGAGAGCCGAACTCGACACTTGCGCGAAGGCGCGAGTAGATGAGAGCAGTAATTGGGTGATGGACAGTATCGCGAACGGGAAGGCTATCTATGGCGTTACGACGGGGTTCGGTGCGTCGTCGCATAGGCGTACAAGCCAGGGTGAGGCGCTGCAGAAGGAGATGGTCTGGTTCCTGAATGCCGGGATATTTGGGGGCTGCGAGGATTCGAACACACTACCTCGACGAGGGCAGCGATGCTGGTGCGGACAAATACGTTGATGCAAGGCTACTTGGGGATCCGCTAGGGGATTCTGGAGGCTACACGTGGAAAAATTTAATTCGTTCCATGCACGATAGGAAAACTGTTTCTCATTGGCTGGGGTGAACAGTGTTTGCTCACCCCAAGCCCGCAAAGAAAATGCCTCCGGCGTAAAAATACATGTAAACGACTTGAAAATTAGTTTGAAACAAAACAACTTTATTTTGTGTAAAGTATATAAAGTTTGTTACAGTTGTAGTGAATTAGATTTTTTCATATTGCATTTTTCATATTCATTATTATTATGACAAAGATTAATGCATATTTAATATTAAAATTTATGTGTAAGGAGTGGAAATATGGTTAGAGGATGTTTTTCTTTCTTTTTTTTATCATTAAAGTTTAGGGTGACATCAGATCCATAATCATCAATAAAAGAAATATAAGTAATATTGAGAAATCATGTTGGGATGAAGAGATTTTTGACAAATGGTAGTGTGCTTATTATTTGGGATCATTTTCATTAATGGTTTTTCTACTGGAATTTTTTTATATTTTTTTCACCTATGGAATGGTAAGTTTATATTTTAAGCACAAGATAAACTAGATAAAGTGATGAGTGACATTGATTTTCATCATTTATAGTTCATGCAATATATCACAAAAGGTCATTTTCATAGTTCATGTAATATATCACAAAAAATGTCATTTGCATGTTCACCCACTTTTTTTAGTGATTTTGCATAGAGAAACATAAAATATTGACAATTGGTTGCCATAATATATATGTAAAGGATCTATTATACATGTAAATATGTAGGTGGTTTTTAAAGACCTAATTATATGGAAGAGCCATTTACCTTCAGGACTAAGATATTTATTGAAGAAAATGTCGATATGGATGCCCATGACTATGGACTACTTCCATTTTGTACAAGATGTCATATCTACACTATTGCAAAATTGGGTGTTAATTTAGTTTAGTCTATGTTGGGATACATGTTTCATCATATCATAGGAGAAACTCCTAAGAAAATGAGGGTAGAAGGTAGAGATCTCACACCAAGTCCAAGGTTTGTTAATTTCATGGTCTCTCATTTGGATTCCATTTCCATTCCTCAATTGCATACTCATATTAATAAATGAAAACCACTAAACTAACATGATAATGTATTTGGAAGTTACTTGCAAAAAAAAAAAAAAAAACTTTTGGTTTGCCCTTTTTTCGTAATGAAAGTAGATTTCTTTCTCTAGACTAGCCTGACTTGACCAAAAAATAAATGTATAATTTCAATGCAAATATGATAATAGCCAACCTCAATTTAATTTTTTTCTCTTTATATGGTGTCACTTGTGTAATTTGAATTGATATATTAAATTTATTGGAGTGTATTTACTAATCCTAATAGGTAGAACTAGTGGATTGCAATTCCAATGTGAACAAATATCATTCCACTGTGGAGATTTAAATATTTATAAGTCATTAGTAAATCTTAGTGTTTGATATGTTTCTCAAGAAAGGAACCTATTGGAAAAAATGGAAAAACAAAATGCATTGAGTATAAAACAATTTCCATGCACACCATAGAACTAAACTACTTCAATAATATTTATCCTCATGTCATTGATAAAATTTCCCCTTATTAACTAATTGATATTGTGATTGTTAAGTTATTTGATAAATTGGAATATATCATCCACTAATTATACATGCTTTTTATTTCGATGTTTTTAATAATAAAGTGTCAAAGGTTTAGTTAAGATCGAGAGGAAATAAGGATTAATTCAATCGGTAAATGCTCTTACAAAAGAGTTCATAGAGTTCTCAATACAAAATATTATTAATTATTTTAGGGTTACTAGTTGGTATTTTAGTTTCTAGTTACTATTGTGCTCCATTTGAAGACAAAGAAAGGTAAACCTATGGGGATTGAAAATGTACCAGCCTCCCTTATAACTTTTAATACATTCGTGAGTGAGGTAAAATATTCTTTGAAAAATGAAATAAACAATAATTCATTTACTAAGTAATAGACAAATATTAATAATATATAAGATATATATGATAAATATAATGGAGCAATTTGTAACACCCAATCCCCAACCATTTTATGTACCAACGCATCGAGTGATGGCATGTCACCGCCCCAATTTCCTTGTATCAAGTGACATCATAATAAATAGATGCAAAGTTCAGTTGTACAGCTAACATCGCTGGCACTCTGCAATCCTGCCTATATGTTCACCAAAGTAGATAACATTACCAAAAAATACCTTATGTAGTAGTGTCTGAAAAAACCTCAATAAAATATGTAAACAAGGAAAATTAATGTCACTTATAAATTATAGACCCCACTCGATGTAGATCGTCACCAACTCAATCCACTAGGACGCCCCTTCAAATACAATAGATTGTCGAATCATCGCCAACCAATATCCTTAAGAAAATCTCATCAAGGACACAATCGACAAAGATCTTCAATGACAACGCAAACCATTAATGGATTGTCCCTCATATAATTAATGAACAACTTGGAAAATAAATATCCCCCTAGACCAATTAATGACCCCAAGAGACTCCTTTGTGATGAAATTCAAATATGTTGCCAACTCCACCAACCAAAATGAATGCACTTACATAGCAGTAAAGATCCTCAGAAATCCCCCGATCAACCAATCCCAAACCAATGAGGAGCATGAATATCCACAGGAGCAAAGGTTTGAAATAAATACCACATAAAACAACCAACTACTGCATCTCAAATAGACCACAAAGAAGACCAACAAGTAGTAGCTAAGATCCTCGGAAATCCCCCGATCGACCAATCCCAAACCAGAGAAGGAGCAGGAAGATCCACATGAGCAAAGGTTCAGAATAAAGACCACATAAACAACCAGCCCGTGTGTTTCAAATAGACCATAGAGTAAACCAATAGCTAGAGTGGAAAACAAATTGTTATTAGTATACCTTGAAACAAAAAACTAGTAGAGATACTTGAGATCATCCAGAAGCAACATAAAAACTGAATCTAGCTCAGATAATTATGCTTAGACATATTACACCCAACAACACCAGCAACTGCACCAGCGAAGGCTACATTTAATCCATATACCTCCACACCTCCAGCCAAAATTACTACCCTTGTGAATTTTGTGATTAATGCTTCCATAATCCAATCCTTTATCCTCAGTGTTTTCTTCTCGAAAAAATTGTCGTAGATATTTTGAAGTGGGCCTATTGTCTGCTAACGGATATTTTGTAATTTTCCTCCACCATCCTTGTAGAAATTATGGTGTTGATTTTCAACTACTCGTGAAGTTTTAATCAAAATATCATCAACTACTAATCACTAGTTAAAATAAAATCATCAACATATAAGGCAATAATAAGGTATTTACCATCTACCAAGATGTGATCGAGGTTTGCATATGCTTCACTTATGGTGAAGCCCAAACCAGTGATATAATTATCGATCTTGGTGTACCAAGCACGAGGTACTTGCTTGAGACTGTACAATGCTTGTTTGAGTCTGCACACATGAGACTCCCGATCAAATGTCTCAAGAAATTTTGTTTGCTCGATGTACACCTCCTCCTCGATAACCCCATTGAGAAATGTTGTTTTTACATCCATCACGTGGATCTTCCACCCCATCTACGTAGCCAGAGCAAGAATTGATCTAATGGATGAGGACCTTGCTATATGACAAAAGGTCTCCTCATAGTCAATATCCTCAACTCGAGAGTACCCCTTGGCCACAAATATGGCCTTATACTTCTCTATGCTTCTGTCTGCTACTGGCTTCACCTTGAATATCCATCTCGAACCCACTCTTTATTTATATGATGGCATTGGGACCACTTCCCAAACGTTGTTCTTTATAATGGATTGTATTCCTCCACCATTGCATCAACCCATACAGGTTGCTCTATTTCTTCCTCGAAATAGGATGGCTTAGTCTCTATAAGCTCAGCGATAAGAGCCATGTAGCCAATGTACCTCTCAGGTGACCTCGTTTGCATGCGCAAATTTTAAGGAGCTCCCACATTCTTCCTAGCATCCTGCACAAGTATATCAACTTCCCTGGTTCTTTTTCTACCTTCTTTGGATGGTTTTTCTTGAGTGAATGTCTCCGCTCTCTGCTCCTCAATATTTTTGTTGCTCCACAACTTCACGAGTCTTCTCCTTTGGAGCTAAAAGCTCCTCTTCTGGTTGGATCTAAAGATCAAGTTACGTAGCTATAATGTCTCGTGTTTTTTCGTACATCCGACCAGAAACATATCTTGCAGGAATTTTGAAGGAAATCCCACTCAAATTATCAGAGAATCTCCAAGTGATCTCATTAAAAAAATATATTTCTCCTTATATGTTGATTATTCTTTCTCTTCACTGTGTTTTATAGATAAATCCATTTCAATTCATTCATATCATATATACTCTGGCTGCTAGTTCCAATTTAAAGGTCGAGTTCTCAACATTGTTTGTTGTTCTTAATTTGGAAAGTGCTTGTGGTTTGAAGAGGTTGCAAGAGATGGGAATCTCAAATAGTTGTTGATCGGGCTAATGCAAGTTTTATAGGTAGAATGTGCGGCTTAAATCCCCAATGTCTCAAATTTGGCTGCGCATTTAGGAGCTAGAATGATCATCCTTCACCCACATTTATCATGAGCGCAATCAACTAGCAGATAAGCTCTCCGAGGAGGCATTCAAGTATCCAGCTAATGAATTATCAACAAGATCAAGGTTGTGGCACACCTAAAAAAAAGGAAACTCACAAAATTTAAGCTAAAAACAACCCCTACTCCTGAAGCTGACAACTTGTCTCCCTCAAGGACCATTGCCTTTTCCTTCATCAGGGAATACTTCCTCAACAACTCACTCAACTGCATCATTTCTATACCCCCAACAATCTATTTATGTTATTGTGCCCATAACATTTTTCAAATAATCTGATGTTTCATATCAGTGAATGTCAAATGCCAATTTACTATTTGAAAACAAAATTTGCATCCCTTGTACCTAATGATCCTTCTTCGTTGAATATTTTCTTGAATGGCGTTTTGTTTACTAATTTTTATCATTTAATGATTTCTTATATGTCAAGATTCTTCTCTATTTCATGCCTTACAGCGTTTCTTTTGCAACATCTAGTGCAATTGCTAGTTTAAATTTTTTCACATATTTAAAAAAATAAACAATTTTAGTTCATGGAATGTAACTCAATTGACAATCACCTTGTTATGAAGTATTATGTTAAAACATGACATCCAAAGTTCAAATCCCCTTGAGTGGCCAACCAAAAAATAATATATTTTTTATCTATTTATTTATTATATTTTTAGAATGTGGTTTAATGAAAAAAGAAATAAATATAATAAAAAGGAAATAAATTAAATTTTATGTGGCTTGAATATCTATTTTCAAAAATAAAAAATATAGTTATCCATTATCCACTCATGGAATTTCAATGCAATAAGGTAACTGGGATAAAGTTGATGGCATTGGAGTTGGTAGTTTAAGACTGTCACAAGGGCATCCAAGACAACCATGACCTGATTAAAGAAGTGGAAAACAAGCTGGCAGTCCACATTGAGGAATATATCAATTCATTTTCGACTAAACCAGATACATAACCGTGGCTCTCTCTACTCATAGTATTTCATTGAGATTGTGTTAGGTATCTGTTATTAACCTATGCCTATGTCTATTTAAATGGATACTATATTGATAGTCCAAAAATGAGGCATTTTGGATTGTCTATAGTTTGTACTAGTTCTGAAAAACAACTAGCAACAATTAATCTCTTTGGCTGCAAAAATTATTCTACTTGTTGTGTTGGGGAGTTTCTCTCAGGAAATTTATGGATAACCCGACATATTTTTTATATACATACTGTGTAGGACCTTTATAAATCTACCTTTCAAATCAGCGTCAACCCAATGCAACAACATTTTCTCCACAAAAAGCACAAGATCAAGCCAACATGTGTGTTGTGTGCATTTAAAGAGATGGATAGGTAGGTTTACCCTTACGAGAACATGGCACCTTAAAATCCGACCACAATTGGTGAGTGCAAGCATTTGCGAAATGGCATCATGAGTGGAGCCTTTTCCAAAAGAGATTATTCATTTACATTACAATATATACAACATGTAGTTAGCGTTCCATCCATGTTAGCACACACACCTGATGGTATCAGTGCTTAAACTGGTACAAAAAAAAATAGTTTTATATATTCACATACGGAACAGTCACAAGATGTCAACAAAATCACATACTTATCGAAATCCTCAACTAGGAATATGCTACATTGCTTCAAAATGTGCTTGTAACTAGGTAGGCATCAAAGACAATCATTGCAATGGGTTAAGGGGATCTAAGAGAGAATTATGTAAGGAGTTCCTTCTAGGTAAAGGACATTGGTATTACTATTGTTAAAGGGGGTGGCCTACAAGGATACATTGGTAGCTATTGATGCAAGAGCATAATTTCAACAATTTATTTCAAAATTTGTATTTGTCCTCCAGAAGGTCTTAGAGATTTATAAGAGGAAGTTGGTTTCCTTGTTGCCCTATAATTTTGTAGAATTTCTAATTTCATATTTGGGATAGGAAATTTTAGTAATTTTAGGCATAAGTTAAGATGTTGTTTGATTTTTAAGGCCTCCTAGTCATTAGGAAAGTTGATTCTTATGATTAGGATTACTTGTGGCATCCTATGTATTTTTCAAACTCCAATACACCAAGGCAAATATGTGGAGGGAATTTGGGGGAAGTGTGATTGTCCATAAAATGTAGATCAAATTTGGGGAACTTTTAGCTCTTTTCCTTGGACCCTACTAGTTCTTAGAGGTTGTATTTGGATCGGTTAGCAAGAAAAAGCATAATATGCCCAAGAATATTAGTGTTGGAGCACCTGTGGTTTGGGAGAAAGGATAAGGGGTTCTAGGAGTTAAGGGGTTTAAGGGTTTAGGAGAAAGGGGTTAAGGGTAAAGGGTAAAGGGTTAGGGATTATGGGATTTAGAGGTTAAGGGGTTGAGGTATAGGTGGTTTAAGGGTTAGAGGTTAATGGCTTAGTGGTTAAGGGATTCAAGGGTTAAAGATTAACCATCAATGGATTACATGTCAGGGGATTTAGGGGTTAAGTGCCTAAGGGTTATGGTATTTAGGTGTCAGCGAGTTAAGGGGTTAGGGATTAATGAGTTTAGGGGTTAGGGGTTAAGGGTCAAGGTTTAAGAGGATATGGGATTAGGGTGTATGGAGTTCAAGGATTCTAAGTTAGGGGTTAGGGGTTAGTGGCTTTGGGTTTAAAGGATCAAGGGGTTCATTTGTTATGAGTTATGGGTGTAGGGGTTAAGGGATTGTGGCTTTGGGGTTAAAGGGATAGGTATTTTAGTGGTTAGGGGTTAAGTGCGTATGGGTTGTGATAATGTGGCCCCTAATCCCCTTGTCAAAACTATTGGGGTTTCCCCTATCAATTTCTCTCATTGCCTTACTTATAGGTCCCCTAGCCCCTATGCCATAAGGCCCTAAGGCTCCTTCTCATTCTCTAATGTTAGGATTATAGATCTCAGTAAACCATGCTCGAACCTCACTTCTACCCATCCATGCTACCCTTATGTCCCCTTGCCCCGTTCAATACACCAAAAGATCCCCCTCCCCCAAAATTCATGATAATTGAACATTTGGAGGCGATAATTTTACAACAACTTCACAACTAGTCCATTTATAATGGTGTCTTGGAGCTATTAGATGTCATTTCATTGAGCTACAGTGATAGGTGAGAGCTATGCATAGCTCACTAAAGGTGTATCAAGAGGCTATTAGTCTATTGGCTATAGAATTTGAATCTTTTTATTTGTAACTTAGTGAAATGGAAAAGATGTGGAGACAATCTCCATTCTTCTTCTTTCACCAGGCCATGTAAAATAAATGAAGCAAATAGTCTCAACCCCTTGGAGAAGGAAAGTTGAGAACAATAATTAGCATGAACAAACAAAGAATCCAATGAGTTAAGTTTAGAGGTGTCTCCCTTTGTAAACAAGCATCCATAAGCTTGTTAGAGTTAGTATGAATCTTTACTAGAGGTTGAGTAGTCTTCACATCACCAACCACATCCAATTGAAAGGTACCAACCCCTACAATAAAAATGATGTCTCCAAATAAGGTGTAGTTAATATCAATAATATCACCTTATGAATCTATTACAATATGATTTCAAAAGTACGTTTCCATAAATGTGTGAAAGAAACAATCCATTTGGTTAGCAAAAGGAAGTCTTTTTGAAGACCTCAAGAAACCCCCTTGAAGGAGACAAGAAGGGTTTGAAACCATATAATACAAGTCGATCTATGAACCCTATTTCTTATGTGTTCTATGCATGTATTTGTTCACTTGGTTTGACATGTGATAGACAATATATGAAGCCTTCTTTTCCATGTATCATCTTCATTAGATATCATGTTGCTAAGAATGAAGTGTCTGGATTAGAGTTAAAGTTCCTATTTTAGTTTGTTGTCTTTTTTTGTCTTTTAGAGTACAGATCTTTCTAGTCTACTGTGCTAAGGCAGTTTTGCTTTCAGATATTCAAGGAATATGTGAGCTAATATAAGACCATATTGTAATAGTTTAAATTACATGATGAACTATTTAGCACAATTTATGGTGTTGGATTGATTGAGATGTTTATTTTTGGATGGATCGATGTACATCTCTTTAGCTAATAGACAAAACTCATTAAGCATTGTTGCAAGTATGTTATTGACATGTTGAAGTGCCATTAAGACTTAGAGGTAGAAGATTTAGACTTGTATGTTGTCACCTATCCAGGTGTGATGATACCTTGTGGACGTAGGCAAAATTTCAATTTTTTAAACTCTTGGATATATTTTATACGCTCTTGAGAGAATTTCAACCTTTTAAATAAAATTACAAACAAATGTACATTCATGCAATAATTACTAATTGATTTGGGGGTGACTCAATAAATTGTAGCATGTTGGCTTGTTGAATTTGTTAGTAAGTTAATTAGGGCTTGATAAATTTGTAAGCTTCGGTGGGATTTATTGTGGTTGTATGTGTTTTAGAGAAGCGAGTTTGGAATGGTGGTTGTGATTCCTTTATTGATTTTGATTTCTTTGGTTCTTCTTATTGTGCATGCCCACTGTGGTATCTTCTCGTTTGCAAATAATTTCTTATTATGTACAGAAAAAGTTCTTGTTGCATCTTTGAAAAAGTTGCGCAATTGTCCTGATTTATCTCTATAATACCATGATTTTTCTCGCTTCTTTCAATTGGGCTAGAATTTTCCACCTCAAGAGGGTTGTTAGTTGTTTTCTAACTAAATTGTTAAAACATTTATTTATTTATTTTTTCTTCAAGGAGGTGTTTCCTTTAAACTCTAGAAGAAGCATTGCAAGTGGCTTGATTATAGTTGTCATTAGAAGTTGTTTGTGATCATGGGCAAGATAACCCTTAGAGGGTGAAAATTGGGTATGTTATACCTATGGAAAACTTTTGCTAACATCCAATTAGATATGTTATACATTGTTCAGAATTAGGAGATCGCAGACCATACAATTGCACATAAAAATGCACTACTCCTCAAATATCAGGGTAAGTGCCAGATTATTTATTGAATATAGTTTAGTCACATGATACAACTATCCCACAACTCTACAGTAGAAAGACCAACATAGAACAACAAACTTAAAATCGATTGATGCACTCACTTTCATGAGAATTTCATGAACATTTTTATTTTCTTATATAATGCACTTTACCCACATCTTGAGATCACACAAAAATGGTATTCATAATAAATTTTTTTGGGTGAAGTAATTCATTTTTCCTGCAAGATCAAGTTACGTAGCTTTAATGTCTCGCGTTTTTTCGTACATTTGACCGGAAACATACCTTGCAGGAATTTTGAAGGAAATCTCACTCAAACTATTAGAGAATCTCTAGGTTATCTCATTAAAAAAGTATGTTTCTCCTTATATGTTGATTATTCTTGCTCTTCACTCTGTTTTGTATATAAATTCATTTCAATTTATTCATATCAGATATACTCAGGCTCCTGGTTCCAATTTAAAGGTCGAGTTATCATCATTGTTTGTTGTTCTTTAGTTGGAAAGTGCTTGGGGTAATCCGAAGAGTTTGCAAGAGACGGGAATCTCAAAAATTTGTTGACCGCGCTAATGCAAGTTTTATAAGTAAAATGTGCGGCTTCAATCCCTGATGTCTCAAATTTGGCTGCGCATTCAGGAGCTAGAATGGTCATCCTTCACCCACGTTTATCATGAGCTCAATCAACTAGCAGATAAGCTCTCCGAGGAGGCATTCAATTAGTAGCCAACTGATGAATTATCAGCAAGATCAAGGTTGTGGCACACCCAAAAAAAAGGCAACTCACAAAATTTAAGCTAACAACAACCCCTATCCATGAAGCTGACAACTTGTCTCCCTCAAGGACCACTGCATTCTCCTTCATCAGGCAATACTTCCTCAACAACTCACTCAACTGCATCATTTCTATACCCCCAACAATCTATTTATGTTATTGTGACCATAACATTTTTCGAATAATCTGATGTTTCATAGGTGAATGTCAAATGCCAATTTACTATTTGAAAATGAAATTTTCATCCCTTGTACCTAATGATCCTTCTTCATTGAATATTTTTTTGAATGGTGTTTTGTTTACTAATTTTTATCATTCAATGATTTCTTATATGTTAAGATTCTTCTCTATTTCATGCCTTACAATGTTTCCGTTGCAACATCTGGTGCAATTGCTAGTTTAAATTTTTGCATATATTTAAAAAAATAAACAATTTTAGTTCATGGAATGTAACTCAATTGATAATCACTTTGTTATGAAGTTATATTATGTTAAAACATGAGATTCAAATTTCAAATCTCCTTGAGTGGCCAATCAAAAAATATTATTTTTTTATCTATTTACTTATTATATTTTTAGAATGTGGCTTTAATGAAAAAAAAAAAAATTTATAACATAAAAGAAATAAATATAATGTGGTTTGAATATCATTTTTTAAAAATAAAAAATATAATTATCCACTATCCATTCATGGAGATTTCAATGCAAACTTCCTAATGCTAATGATTTTGTCTTAATTCCTAACTATCTTAAATGGGTTTCGTCTTAATTGTTATTGTCTTAAGTCGCCATTGTCTTAAATATTTTTGTCTCAAAGTGCTTTTGTCTTAAATATTTTCGTCTCAAATTGCTTTTGTCTTAATTTTTTTTTATCTCAAAGTGCTTTTGTCTTAAATATAAAGTTTTGTCTTAAAATGTTTTTGTTTCAAACTGTTTTTGTCTTAAATATAAAGTTTTGTCTTAAAATACTTTTGTCTTAAATTTTTTTGTCTTAATTTTCTCTGTCTCAAATTGTTTTTGTCTTAAATATTTTTGTCTCAAATCATTTTTGTTTTAAATATAAAGTTTTGTCTCAAACTATTTTTGTCTTACACTATTTTTGTCTTAAATTTTATCTTTAAGACAATTCAATTGATATTAAATTTTAATATAAAATAACTAAAATAAAAAAGTAACTTTTTAAAACAAAAGATTTCTTTTGTCTTAAAACAACCCACATGTAGTAGTGCTTCTACTTTTGATTTTTCCGCAGCCGCTCTTGCCTTTGCTTCAGAATCATCCGTTCGTTTCACCTTTGGAAGTCTTGCGCTTTGATCTTTTTGTGCTGCTGCAGGTCGCTCCTGCACCAAGCTTTGCGTTTTAACGGGATTTTACCTCTGGTCCGGCTTTGAATGTTACAAGAGATCTGTAGCATGCAGCTTTTGTAGGCGATTTTTGATTCGTTTTAACGAAAGGCAGTGTGACGCAAATGCTTGAATCCATCCCAGCAAATGTGATTGACCCATTGTTGCGTTTACACCTATGTCGAACTGTTCGAAAGGAGACAACTATGTGTAGGTGTTCTGCAACAATTGATTGAAGTCCTGATCGAATGAAGTCACCCCTTTCACGTTGTCAAAACTAAGTAAAAACAAATGATCATTGCGCGCCCACGGTACAATTGCCCGTTAGTAGCAGTATTCTCGGGATGGGTGTGTCGCAAGAGGTGTGGCAACGGCTTGGGGTGTTGGTCGTGGTGAGCAGGTCCCGCGAAGAGGAGTTTTTAAAACAAGATATCTTACATCTGTTTGAGCTCCCCAACTGCATCACAATTCACGGAGTTATTTTCTGATACAAGCAATTAAATTTAGGCGGATCTGCATGTGACCTGATACACCACTAGATATGCCAACCGATATGCCAATTATCACTTTAAGATGCGAGTGCCCACTGGATAGGTGAATTATCTCTACAAGGCAATGTCTCCATTCACAGCGTGAAATTACAGCCGTAGGGATGGTTATCATCTGACTCCAGTGGAATCTTACATGCCTGAAACCAGGGATAGCCTTTGGGCTTACTACGATGATGATCGTAGGATCCGTGGCCGGAGGATCACACCTAAAATAAGCACGATCTAAAATGGGCACGCCGGATTTGGTGCCACAAAATCAGAATTCTAGTGATGAAATCGTGGTGCGATTCCACCAAATCTGCCGCACAATCTTCACTTGTGGATGCAGATTTCACATCATAACACGTATGCGAGAAAGAGTCGATCTTCAATGTTGCGTGGTGGCGTGGAAGAGTAAGTTCAAAGGAGTCTGTGTTGAGCAACACTGGAAGCACAATGGAGTTGACTTGCATCATCCTGGGCATAGAAATCAGGCTGCTCTTTTGACTGGGGAAGAAATAATGTGCCCATGCAGGATTTTTTTTTGGTGCATCCACTGGTCCCATGCACCATCTGGTTTCGGCTGTCTTGAGCACAATTTTTTATTTTTATTTTTATTTTTCATTTTTTATTATTTTCTTTTCTCTTTGTAATATTGATTTACCACAACCGTTGTTGGGATCCCCAAGGTGGAAGATGACGAGGTAGTTATTTCAACTAGCTCGGATTTCGATTTTTAGCGCACATTTTTCATAGTTCGATGGGGCTAATTATTCGTCGACTAAGCGCACCATTTCTTCGGCCGATGAGCTTTTCTATAATAGACAGATTCGACCATTGAAGCGCTCGAAAAGGCTGAATCCAGGGAATTCTACCTTATGTACAGTGCTATGAAGGCTATCAGTTTGGAATATGGGCTAATCAGTTTTGTGATGGACGAGCCATAACTCTTGGAGATATTAAAAGTACTCAAAGGTGGCGATGTGAACTTCAGTTAAAAGGTGCTTTCTCTACGATGACAGTTTTCTTTTTTTTCTTTGATTGGGGAAAGTATTGCCAGCATAATTTGTTTAAAATTTGCTTGGAGTTGATGTAGCCAATAGCTCATATCTACCAGTAATTGACCAGCATTTTATCAGCATTGCTATCTATTAAGACAGACGAGGGAAACTTCTTCATGTACCACTAGAGCAGCTTGCAGGATGGTAGTCTACAAATGGATGCATCCTATGTAGCCTCTCTCCTTACGGTGGATAGGCATAAATGGGTAATTAAAAGGGCATTTTCTTTGTTTTTTTTATTTTCTTTATGCCTAGAAAATGAAGAAGGCACTTTCATAATGCACATTTTTGTAATGGGGGGATTTGTTTTCTTTTCACCATTAATGTATTTGAATGATGTGGGACATACACATGTTAAATGAGGTTTTAAACACTGTGTATTTTTTTCCTTTGTGCACATGTTTGGCACATTATATTGCTTTGTAATTGCCATGCAAAAGGGCCATAGTTGCCATGATATTTTGGCATCCAAAATTTGTCATGTGAATTGTTGAATGCCATGTAAAAGGCCATAGTTTCCACCATGAAAGTCATGATGTAAAGCTAATTATGAAGCATCGTAAAAGGCTTGTTTTAGCCACTCTTATGTGAGGGAGAGTGAGAGGCGTATTTTTGTGCATTAAGCCTTATTGGCTTCTTTGTAATCAGGTTGAATGAGGCGATTGTCTAAGCCATTTTGGCATGTAAAATTGACCAATGAACTCTTGGCAAGTGTTCCCAAAAGATGTAAACAGGTATGATCAGCTACAGGTTGCATCTTTCGGCAGATGTGGGCTTTTGCATTCCGATTCTTAAGGACCGCGATGAAGGAATCTTGAAGGGATGTGCCTTTTCAGGAATTTGCGTTGCAACAGTTGCAGGTGTTGGGATTATGTTCCGATTTCGAAGTACGTCAGGTGAAGGAGTCATGATGGAGTGTGCCTTTCAGAGACATTTGCATATAGTTGAGTTGATTGAAGCTGATACTTTTGGAGACCAAAAGTTTCTTTGTGGGGAGGTGTGATCCGAAAGTACCTTCACACATGAAAAGAGCTTTGCGCCACGTTGATTTGAAGTTGGTGACAAGTATTTAAGTGGGTGAAATTATGCTTATGCATTAATTATGAATTTTATTAAACCCATGCATTATTGATATAAATGATTAATAATTTGTGAGATAAAATTTGTCTCACATAATATTAATTTAATGTAATTAGGGAAATGGGTTTTATGTGAGAAACCACCTCACACCAATTCTCTATTTTTCTCAATTATAGGTTGACAGAATAAAGGGCATGGTTGGAAAGTCTTTAGGTGGTTTTGAGACTTTTCCCAATTATGAGCCTGAGATAGTTGGAGGTCCTACATTCATGGATCTTATTTTTCCTTGTAGTTAGGCCCTACAATTGTGGGTCTGGTAATTAAGCTCTTTGTTGGAGAGTGGGTAAGGGAAAACTATATATATTCCTTATGTAAGCCATGAGAAGGGGGGAGAAGAAAGGAGAGAATACTTAGCCATTGAGAGCCATAATGCTTGGCTAATGCTCGACAATAGAGCTTGAATGTAAGAAAGCTTGCTTAGAGGATCTGCATTCCAATTGAAGCAAATCCGGAGATGTAGCCCCAGAGAGATGGAGGGGTGAACTCCATTACCAATTGGTTGTCTCTGTCTTATGTACGTGTTTGTGCTTTTTTACATGTTAAGTTCAATTATTTATGTTTACGTGTTTATGCGCTCTAATCAATGGACTAACATGTTCATTTAAGCCTGTATAAGCCATAGTCAATTAAAAGCTCTTAATATCGTACATGATGGTTAGATTAGTACTCGACCCATGATAGGATCACCAAAAACAATAGATGTTAGCCAAACCTCAAGTTATGCCACTATATCCAAGATCAACAATAAGTAGCCTAAAATGATAATCATGATCAAAATATTCAATACCAGGTGCAACATTTCATCATAGGAAACATAAATCCAAATCAATTTCATATGCTTGAGCCATTTGCAAAGGAGACATTATCATCATACCATAGGGCTTACCTAGCCATCCAATGTTATATCTGAAACATAGCATTAAAACAATATATGATGCATACCTTGAAGTATTGAAATACCTGGGCACCTTCTCATGGGCAGCTTGTAGTTCTTGTCACCTTTTCATGAGGTGCCTCTTTACCTTTTCAAATCTATCTTTTATTTCCTGCATCTCAAATGATCTTCAAGAATGATCCACTTATCACATCTCATCAAGGAGGTTAGATACATCCATATACACAAATATATATGCAGGAATTATAAGAAATTATCAAAAGAATAATCATAATAATCAAATTCGTAAGTCTAAACAAGAGTAAAGGCACAAAGAAACATCAAGAGTCAAGGAGTACTTATCTTCAATGTGAGGTGATCCTCTCCCTCTTGAACCAGTCTTCAAGAGCCATAATTATTCATAGTACACATAAAAATGTTGCCTTCAATCAACTTTATCAACAACCAAGTCATCTAGGGATTCATCAAATCAATCCTAAGTGCTTGAGCATCTTCACATAAACTATGCTAGGGTTTCATACATCAAATCTCGTCTTCTCCATAAACCAGGATTTCTCTCAAACCCTAACCATCAAATCCTCATGCACTAAGTACTTAGGGTTTTCTTCATACCCTAGAATTATTTTAGGTCTCCAACATCATCCTCTTGCATTGATCAAAAGTGCCTCCATGGGGTGACCAACATGGCTTTTCTTCAGCCCAGCCATGATACCATGTTATTTTTTCATAGGGCTATATTGATCTTTGCTTTGATAGTTTCATTTTATCATTAACACATTAAGTTCACCCCATAGCATCATAACATTATTCAGATTTACATTATTATTATTCATTAGCATATGCAACTATGTAGACAGAACAATAACATCATCATCAATGCATCAGAACATAAAGGAAAATAGGAAGAAAAGTATGCACACATAGAGACACCAGGATTGGTCGGAGACGAGGGCAAAACCCACTATGGGGAAAACCCTTGCAAATTCTTCTTCTAGTAGATTGTCATCAAATGATTCAGAAAAAGATAGTACAATGATCAATATATTTACAACAACTAGAATATCCATGAAATGCATCCAAACATCAAAACCTCTGATTCTGATAACTGTAATATATTGTCATTGCCTGTATGTAGCATACTGTGAAATTTTGTTGTCAATGAGTGAAAACTTTAGAGCACTGTAATTTAATCTCTGAGGCCTTAGCCGCTACCATAACACTATGAGCCCATGGCCAAGGGTCCCTGAGTCACTACCATAGCACTATGAGCCTGTGGCCAAGGGTCCCCCGGTTTCTACCAAAACATTGTCCCCTAACTGCTACCATAGCATTATGAGCTCGTGACGAAGGGTCCACCAACTTCTACCATAGCAATGTGTGCCTACGACTCTGGGGAACTGTCTTTGAAGCCTTAGCTGCAGTCATAACACATTGTGCCCTTGGCGTAAGGGTCCTCATCTGCTACCTTGCCTATAGAAAGCTCGTGGCTCTGGCCCGGATCCACCAATTCTGTGCACGCGTCCAAAACATAAACCCTAACTTCCATGCGAGCCTCAGACCTAAGATTTCAGACCTCCATGAGAAATTCTTTCGTCCAACCTGAGTGAGCCAAGACAACATACAAGAGAAGAAGAGAGTTTGATCAATTGTGTCCAAATGAGCTTGAGGTCTCTTCTATCTATAGGCTTCCATGAGGGTCCATTTGAGGTTGAGGCCAACCTAGCCCAATATACATGAGTTAATAAATAAATTCAAAAACCAACTTCTACTTGTCCAAATAAGGTGATATTTAGGTCAATTTTGGTCCTCTTGAAAAGAGGAATTCAATGCAATCATCCTCTTTGTCATTTGAGCTACCTGTTGTGGCTCATTTGCATTTACCTTTGAAATATTTTTTAAAACACCAAAAAAAGCATATATGTTAGAAAATGTAAAAGTTTGTATGTCGAAGAAGAATTTTGATTTATATGTTGGTACATTAACATTTCGTGATGAGATGTGAAGGTAGGTCGAAGGATTGGATAACCAGAATAAACCTTAACACTGTGGAGAAAGATGGAGTTGCATGAGTTCATTGAATGAACTATCACAGGGAGTATAGTGGAGAATATGGAGTTGTAGAGCGGCGATAGCCGAAGAAACAGAGAAACCGGTTAAGGCAGAAAACCTTTAGAAGATTTCCAAAGGAGGTGATCGGACGGCAAGGATTAAATCACAAAATTAGAGTGAGAGATGGACGGACCAGGTTGCATCGCAAAGTTAAGTTTGAAAAGTTTTGAAGTGGACACGTGTCGGCATAACGCATTAGCGCACATCGCACATCGCATAAATTATAGTTTAATCGTTATCTGTATAGTCTTAAACTTGCGGGCGATGATTTGCAATAAGTTGTAAAATTTGCGATGTTGGGATGTGACATCATCATCGCAACTTCACATCGGCATTACTATTGTTTACCATTTAAGTTATTTGTTATAATTTCCGACGTGCGATATCGAATAAGTTGCGAAGTGTGATTGCTTCTGATTGGTTAGGTCGTGTGTAGGCCCGTAAACCACAGGTTCACGGGGTATGTATAAGGTTGCAGCTGTGTATGCGATAAGGTAATGTGAAGGGGCGACCAATGAATAGAGAGGCATAGGCAGAGTCGGGCAGAAGAATGTATAGTGGCATTGTGGGAAGCACAATAGCATGGTCAAGTTGGGCACTGAGGCGTTGTTACATAACTGAGCAACTATCGCATCATAACCAGAAAGGACACCTCAACACTTCGGGGGAACGCATCAGCAACATCAAATTCAAAAAAATGAACGATATTTCCAGTTTTAGTTTGTTTTCTTATTATGATTGCATAAGTAATTTTAACAGTTTTAGGTAGTCGAGTAGTTTCAAGCAGGAGCAGTTACAAACTACTTTGATGTATTTAAGTAGGTGGAAATAAAGAAAAGAGGTTCCGAATTTTGGACCTTTGGATGGCTGTTAATTTGGTACTGAATTTTCTGAGAAATTAATGAAAGAAGATCAAGTTTCCTACACTTGTTGATGTTGATATGTCTTTCCAGTTTCGCTCTGTGTTTATTCTTCTTTGAAGGAAGTGAAGTAATGTAGCAGCTGGTCTCTTAATTACATCTGTGAGTAAGAGTTAAATAACCTTAATTTGCGCTCCTTCACTTCATCTCTTCTCTCTTCAAAAACTCCTGATGAAACTTTAAAGTAATAGATTCTGTGTTTGCAGCATATTATTTCAAGTTTCCTCTCTCTCCATGAATTTCCTTTGAAACTTAAAAGTCGTAGATTTTGTGTTTTTCAGCATATCATTTTGAGTTTCCCTTACAGTTCTTCTTTTCATTTCATTCAAATATCAACGGTTTATGGCATTGTGAAGGCTTTCATTATATCAAATTATTGAGGGTATTAAGTAATTAAACTCCAAAGGTGTTAAACAAAGGCCATTTGATATTGTAATTGTGACATACATTTATAAAATGTCTTAAGCATTGATTCCTTGCCACAACCAAGAGATTGTTTCTTGAGATACAACATTTTCTGGCGACGTTGTAGGGGACGAAGAAATGAAGTTTATTTTCTCTGGGTTTTTCACATTATTTCCTATGGTTTTTCAGTGAGGAGGAAATATTTGGTTGTGTTTGTTATTTTCAAAATTATGGCTTTCAAAAGGCCTCACATGAGGTCAGATACCTGACAGCAGATAGTCACTGCTTTGCCAGATCCAGAAAGATTGGTATAAAATGGCTCAGAAACCTGAAACCCCCTCAACACCTAATCCTACATTGTCTACTCCTAACAGCAGTTATAGTAATCTTTTGTTCGAAGATATTTCTGAAATACTTCCTTCCTTGGAACAAGATTCACCTTTCACACCACTTTATTTTCAAGAACCTAAGTTAGAAGAACATTCTTTCGAGTCTATTTATCTTACCTTCACTCAAGCTCAACCAAATATAGTTGTTGGTTCTTCTGCCCTTTTTAATCAACCCACTCCCATATCAGTCTTCCCACCACCTTCATCCACTTTCACATCAGGTTCATCAACCTCAACTACCCAAGGAGCAGTTAACCAAGGTGTAAATATGGCAACACCAGCCTTTTTTTTGAACAGATATGCTCCACTAAATCTTGCGCAACCAATGAATTCCATGCCTCAAGAATACATCAAATTACTTCCTCATTTCACTGGAGAAGATGAAGTAACTGTAGAACAACATTTACCCTTGTTTTGCACTTTTTCTTAGAATTTAAATGTAGAACATCTTGGTGTTGTGATGAGACTATTTGTGTAGTCTCTAGATGGAGAGGCTAGAAAATGGTTCAAAGGTTTACCAAATGGTTCAATAAATAGCTGGGAAGAGTTAGAAACTCAATTCATTGAGAGATGGGGAGAAAGGAAAGATTCTAGTTACTCATTGACAGAGTTTAATGCAATTAAAAGAAAGCCTGACGAAAACATTCTTGAGTTTGTAAAAAGATTCAACAAATTGTAAAATAGTTTACCTATAGAGATGAAGCCCCCCCTTCTGGAGCAAAGGTATTTTTTGCTGGGGCTTTTGAAGTTGATTTTAGCTTTACATTGAGAGAGAGAAGAGCCCCTACTCTTGAGAAAATACAAACAGATGCTTTAGAGATTGAAGCTAATATGACTACAACTGGAAAGGCCAAAGGGAAACAAGCAATCGAAGAGAAGGGGAAAGAAAAAGAAGAATCATCACAAGATCTAAGAATTGGATATATGACAAAGGTGGTGAAAATTTTGTCAAATAAGCTAGCTAATATGGAGTTGGAAAATAAAAACTCCAAAAGACAAGTACAACAAAATCGAGTGGGGTTCAACCCTCAATTCAGAAGACATCCATTGCAAATTTTGCAGAGGGAGAGAAGAGATCAAGACCAGGTTCAAGCACCGTTGTATATAGAAGCAGCACCTATAGAGCCAGCAGAAGATGACCAAGGGGAGGCCGAGGATCAGGTATCTATTATGTATACAATAGAAGAGGATGAAGAGGAAGATTGTGAGGGAGAATATGTTGAAGCTAAAGTATCTTTTGATCAAGATGAAATGGATGAATACTGTAGACAATTCACAGATTCCATGCAAGTTGAGTTACATAAAAAGTATGATTTAAGGTCTAGAAAAATATCTAGAGTGCAGGATAATGAAGGTGAACAACAAGGTTCCATTCCTCCTCCAATGGTGACTCCACAACAACAGGACCCTATGAAACAGGTCAGTAAGGGGAAACAACCTATAAATTCACTTAATAGAATAAATGTGCAACAGGCTGAATCTTCCCTGAACAAATCAGTTGACAGTAATATTTTGGAGAGAGTTTTTCCTGTACCCGAACAAGTGGGAAAATCTAGAAAGAGTGAAGAAGAACCTGAAAATAACGTTAAGCAAACTCATGCTTTCATTTTGGCAAAAGAGTTGGAGAAGGTTAAAATTCAGGTACCTCTTCTAGAATTAGCTAAAATACCAGCTTACAAGAAAGAAATCTCAGAATTTATTAATCTCACACAGGTGGAAGATATAAGTGACACGACGAACTTACAACAGGAAAAACTAGTGGTCACCTTTGGTCCTCATGTAGAAGAAGTAGATCCTTCTGTTCCACCCTTCTATATTTCTCTGTTGCTTCATGATTTTACTCTACATAATTGCACACTAGACTCAGGAGCCTCCCATAATCTCATGTCATTGTCTCTTATGAAGGAACTTAACTTGCAGATTACCAAACCTTATAGGGATCTATATTCATTTGATTCCAGAAGGGTGAAATGTGTTGGGTTAATTAAAGATATAGCAGTTTCGTTGGCACAAATCCCAGCAAAGAGTATAGTCATGGATGTAGTGGTTGCTGACATCCCAGCCAAGTTTGGAATGCTCCTGTCAAGATCTTGGGGAGCAAAGTTGGGAGGTGTTCTAAAATTGGATTTCACTTATGATATCATTCCTTTTTTTTATGGGAAAGAAAGGAGATTGTACATGGAAACAAGGTTTGTGAAGACCACCTCCAAGAAAGATGCAGGAAATTCCCCTATTTATAGTCAAGAAACAGAAGATCTTTCATGTTTCATGCTGCATGAAGATGCAGAATTTTCTGAAGACACAGGGAAGCAGCTCCCTTCAACAATTTGTAAATAATGAGCTGCACTCAAGGAAGATTTGGAAGTGTTACTTTGATGGTGCATGCTCCAAGGAAGGCGCAAGTGCTGGATTCTTGCTGATATCACCAGAAGGTAACCTCATGCCTTTCTCTTTTAAACTATAATTTGGTTCAACAAACAATGTGGCTGAGTATGAGGCCTTAATCTCAAGCCTTCAAGTTGCTAAACAGATGGGAGTGTAATGTATTTCAATTTTTGGTGATTCTGAATTGATAATAAGGCATATTAAAAATCATTGTCAAACCAAGCATTCGAGGTTAAGATCATATAGGAATGAAGTTTGGGATCTGATAGAAAATTATTTTGAAGCTTTCAATGCTCAGTTTATTCCGAGGGACGAGAATATATTGGCAGATTCTTTAGCAATTGTAGCCAGCACCTTCAAACCTCCAATAAATCCAAGGTGAAGGTATGAAATTGAAATTAGACATAGACCTTCTATCCCTGACAATGTGAAACATTGGAAGGTGTTTGATGATGATGAACAGATAAATTAGTTCCTGACAATGATTGGAAACTTTGAATATGATGATATAGACTAAGAGGAAGAACAAACAGAGCAGAAAGCAGAAATAAGAAATCTTAAGCAGTCAGTAGGTGAACAAAAAAATTATCCAATTGAAAGATAATGTGCTCCCTAAAGGGTTGGTTCCCCTTGAAAGATTATTCGATGCCAATGATGTTGTTGTTGATTCAAAGAAAACACATCAAGAAGAAGAGATGGAAGATTGTAATTTGGGAACTCAAAAAGAACCCAAAATAGTGAAATTGTTCAAAGGTGTGCCCAAAAACTACAAAGAAAGATACATTGATCTTTTTAAGAAATATATGGATGTGTTTGCCTGGTCATATGAAGACCTGAAAACATATGAAAAAATCATAATTCAGCATAAGATTCCATTGAAGGAAGGACTCAAACCACACAGGCAGAAGCTTAGACAAATCAATCCATTGTTGTTAGCTCCAATCGAAAAAGCAGTGAAGAAATTGTTGCAGGCGAAGATTATAGTCCCTCTTAGATATTCAGATTGGGTTTCTAATCTGGTCCTTGTAAGAAAAAAATGGAGAGATAAGATTGTGTGTAGACTTCAGGAACTTGAATCGAGCGTCTCTAAAATATAATTATCCTTTGCTGAAAATGAATTATGTCTTACAAAAGGTGACAGGAGCTCACATGTTGTCTATGGTTGACAGATTTTCTCGATATAATCAGGTAGCAGTAGAAAACGAATATCAGAAGACGACTGATTTCACGACGCCCTGGGGCACCTTCTTGTATGCAAGGATTCCATTTGGCCTTATGAACACATGTGCAACATTTCAGAGGGCCATGGACATAGCCTTCATTGGTGACATGTTTGTAGTTATATATCTGGATGATGTAACTATTTTCTCAGGGTCAGATGATGAACACTTGGAGCATTTTCAAAAGAATTTTCAAAAGTGCAGAAAGTTTGGTCTATCATTAAATCCCAAGAAATATTTATTTTCCTTAGAAGAAGGTAAATTATTGGGTCACATAGTTTCTAAACAAGGAGTAAAGATTGACCCAGCAAGGGTGGAAGCCATTCAGATGATTCCTTTACCCAGAAGCAAGAAAGATATCCAGATATTCCTGGGAAAAATAAACTTTCTAAGGAGATTTGTGCCCAATGGACTAACCGCCTCAGTGACATGGCCTAACTGCCTCTCGTGGATCCTAACTCTGGTGATTGTAGCAGAGACTAATGCCCACGAGTTTTGGTCTAACGGAAATCGTGATTCCAACAATTGGTATTAGAGCAACAAGTCTCGAGTTCGAAACTCACTCGGCTCGCGTTGGGGGGGAGATTGTTGGACATTGGGTTCAACGCTCCCTGTGTGTTTCGCGACATGGACTAACCGCCTCTCGTGGATCCTAACTCTTGCAATTGTAGCGGAGACTGATGCCTGCGGGTTTTGGTCTAATGGCAATCGTGATTCCAACACCCAATTATGCTGAGATCGTGAGAAGTATAACAAATATGTTGAAGAAAAATGCAAAAGTGAAATGGGATAAGGAAGCAAGAGATGCATTTGCTAAAATAAAGGAAGAATTGCACGAAGCTCCAGTTTTGATTAGTCCAGACTATCAAAAAGCCTTCCAAGTATTCTCATTTGCATCCCCACTATTGTTGTTGTTGTGTTGTTGCAGAAAAATGAAGATAGTAAGGAACAACCAGTTGCATTTTTCAATAAATTTCTCAGAGATGCGGAGCTCAAATAAAATATTTTGGAGAAACAAGTATATGCTTTGGTCAAAGCACTGAAAGCCTTCAGGACTAATGTGTTACGGTCCCAAATAATTGCTTATGTTCCTAATTTTGTTGTGAAAGATGTGATGATCCAAAGTGATATTGAAGGAAAAAGGGGGAAGTGCATAGCAAAAATCCAAGAGTATGATTTGGACATCAAACCCACTAAGCTGGTCAAGGGGTAGGGGTTAGCGAAGTTGTTGACAGAGACCAATTTTCAAGCCTTGGGGATCAATATGTTGTTGACTAGTGGTTGTCATTGATGTCAACCCAAGCAGCACCAGGGGCTACTCCGATCTTGCATGGTAATTTTGATCTACCAAATTACTATATTCTGGGTCAATAATATTTTTAATGGTTTCTACTTGTTGAGATGTTTCCGTTGATATGTGGCACGCCATGTAATTCTTCACGGTTTGAGAGATATTCATGTTTGAAGTTTGTAACCCCAGTTAGTGGGCTAAAACCCCATGGGGTTGTGACATGAGTCATTGAAAAGTCAATAATTAATAATTTTTAAGCTCATAAAATCCCTCTCACATTCACTTGTTGAAGACCCTCTCAATCTAAGCATTTATATAAATTTTGATCCTCATATCCTCCTCATGCAAGGATTTCACTAACCTGAAACATGTCATTGTGGCATTTGTGCTATAAAATATTTTCTACGAAGTTTCAGAAGCTAAAATTTTTATGCGGCGAAGCCGAACTCCTGAGGAAGCTCCTGTAAAATTTTTAGATCAAGGTGCACAATATTTTCAGAGTTATGATCTGTGGAAGTTAGTGTTTTTGCAGGCTCCTGAACTTCATCTCAAAGAAGTGACCTTGGGAAAATCATCATAACTCTCTCTCTGAGTATCGGATTGGAATTCTGTAAAAAGTGGAAGATATTGCACAGACTGTATTTTTCGCTGTATCCATTTTGGAGCTGAATGAAGAAACAATGATATGTGGCACACCATACAAGTTCGCTCTACACCAGTCCATAATTAGGGCATTGTGAGAGATTGGGCATAACTCTCCCTCGAAGAATCCAAATTGGGTCAAACCTGTGGCATTGGAAAGAAGACTTAGAGGACTATTACAAGAACAAAAATCACATGTTGGGGATCTGAAATAACAGAGATACACCAGATTCAATATTGATCTCCTAGAAGGCAAGAAAAAGCTAGATCATGTGTTGTCAAGGGCTGCAAAGGACCAGAATTTCTAGGGTAGAAAAGCAAAGCAAGGTGTAGGAGAGGGTAGCATGACAAGAGCAGAAATCAAGGTGTAGAACAACAACAAGAAGTTCACCACATGAAGTCTTCAAGTGGGCAGCACTGCATACAATCATTATAAAGGTATCATTGTACTAAGTCATTGTAAAAATTGTTCAAGTGTCTCTCTACCAAGAGTTGAAGAGGCAGTGTCGGGAGGTATAGGATCATCATAAGGTGGTTGTGTCATAGTTGGGGTTATGGTCTAGTGTGTCCTCTTCTTCTACATGATTCTATATCATTGTAAAGTGGACCATTTTCCCTAGTACGAGAGTCCATTCTTCTTTTATTCTTCTATAGGGTGGTAGGCTGGTGCTAGGTTGGTGCATGAAGTCACCAACAGGTTCAAGCCTGTGAAAAATTCAAGGTGGTAGGGTGGAGCTAGGGTGAGTTGTATCTCATTAGGTGTTGGGGCATCTGTTCAATTGACTACTGAAGAATCTCGGGCGTTGGAGCATCCATCTAGTGGGAGCTGGAGAAAAATGATTTTCTATATTCTAGGAAGTTGGAGCTTTATTTTCAATTGGAGTTGAATATTAAAGGATTATTAGAAATCATTCAGGTGGTTTTTGTCCCGGAGAGGGTTTCCATTTAAAAATTGTGTGCAATTGTGTTCCTTTTATTTATTGCTATCATTGTACAAACACTGATAATAATTGAAGATTAACTAATGCTCTAAAAGATTAATAATAATACTAATTGAAAGAAATATTGATTCACCCCCCCTCTCAGTATTTCCAACATATGTTGGCACCAGTGGATGGAGTTGTTAATGAAGAAGGTCAAAGCAAGTCCAAAACAGGTATTTAATACAAATTTTTGTGCTCTGATTAATATAAAGGTATTGTGCATTACCTGTGTTTCTTTTCCTGTCCAACTTCACTAGATAGAACAAAATACAGAGCTCTCAAGCTCAAGTCTCAACCATATGTTATAGTAGAAGAAAAGCTATACTGGAAGGATCCTGCTGGTATTTTTTTGTTATGTTTGATCAAAGGAGAATCTATTGAAGTCACCAAAGAATATCATGAAAGTATGTGTGGAGGTAATTATAGTTGGAAGGTCACTGCTCATAAAATTCTCAAGTCAGGCTTCTATTGGCCAACCTTGTTTGCCGATGTTTATAGGTTGGTCAGAAGTTGTCAGAAGTGTCAGTTGGTTGCCGAAAAGAAAAAAAATGCTCCATTACCTCTCATCCCATTATTTATTGAATAACCTTTCAGGAAATGGGGATTGGATTTTATTGGAGAGATCAATCCACCATCAAGTGGACAGTTCAAGTGGATTCTAACTGCCACTGATTACTTTACAAAATGGGTTGAAGCAATACCCACTAAGAAGGCGAATGACCAAGTAGTGATGAAGTTTCTGGAGGAAAACATTTTCAGCAGATTCGGATGTCCAATCAAAATTGTGATTGATATTGCTCAGGTATTCAACTCAACTCGTTTCATTAATTTTTGTCAAAAATATAATGTAATTTTATCACATTCCACAGCATATCATCCCCAAGGGAACAGATTGGCAGAGTCCTCAAATAAGACATTGGTGAGAATCTTGAAGAAGACAATCACTGAGAATCATAAGGATTGGGATATGAAGTTGAAGTTTTCCCTCTGGGCAGTTCGAGTCACTAAGAGGAGATCTACTAGGAAGTCTCCCTATGAACTGGGTTATGAAACTCAAGCACTATTTCCTACTCAGTTGGCCAAACCAGTGATTTCTTTCCTTCAAGAAGCTCAGGAAGAACCTAATGCTCTGGAATCAAGTGAAAATGGGAACAAAGTCAAGGATAACTTGATTACTTATCAGGAAAAGATGAAGTCTATATTTGACAGAAATGCAAAAGAAGTTCTCTTTCAAGCAGGACATTTGGTACTGAGATGGGACACTAGATGAGAAGAAAAGGGGAAGCATGGTAAATTTGACCCTCTCTGGTATGGTCCATACAGAATCTCTGAGGAAAGGTCAAATAACACATTCATTTTTGAAGATCTAAATGGAGAGACATTACAACTGCCTATGAATGGGCAATATTTGAAGCATTATTTCTAGCATTAAAAGTCAACATGCCACCATTGTAAATACCGGATTGCTCATTTTTCATATGTCACCAAGCAATATTTGACTCCATGCCGAATGGATAAGGCACCAATCTGCGGTTCTTAGCACTTCCGTGGAAAAAAGCACTATCCCCAGGTGGAGCCAGATGTTGTGGCTCATTTGCATTTACCTTTGAAATATTTTTCAAAACACCAAAAAAAACATATATGTTAGAAAAGGTAAAAGTTTGTATGTCGAAGAAGAATTTTGATTTATATGTTGGTACATTAACATTTCGTGATGATATGTGAAGGTAGGTCGAAGGATTGGATACATTAACATTTCGTGATGATATGTGAAGGTAGGTCGAAGGATTGGATAACCAGAATAAAGCTCATGAGGGTTTTAACACAGTGGAGAAAGATGGAGTCGCATGAGTTCATTGAATGAACTATCATAGGGAGTAGCGTGGAAAATATGGAGATGTAGAGTAGCGACAACCGAAGAAACAGAGAAATCGGTTAAGGCAAAAAACCTTTAGAAGATTTCCAAAGGAGGCGATCAGACGACGTGGATTAAATCACAGAATTAAAGTGAGAGATGGGTGAACTAGGTTGCATTGCAAAGTTAAGTTTGAAAATTTGGAAGTGGACACGTGTCGGCATAACGCATTAACCCACATCGCACATCGAATAAATTATGGTTTAACTGTTATCGGTATAGTCTTAAACTTGTGGGCGGTGATTTGCAATAAGTTGTAAAAGTTGCGATGTTGCAATGCGACATCGTCATCGCAACTTCGCATTAGCATTATTATTGTTTACCATTTAAGTTATTTTTTATAATTTTCGACGTGCGATGTCGAATAAGTTGTGAAGTGCGATTGCTTATGATTGCTCAGGTCGTGTGTGGGCCCGTAAACCACAAGTCTGCGGGGTTTGTATAAGGTTGCAGCCATGTATGCAATAAGGTAATGCGAAGGGGTGGACAATGAGTAAAGATGCATAGGTAGAGTTGGGCAGAAGAATGTATAGTGGCACTGTGGGAAGCATGACAACTGGGTCAAGTCGGGCACTGAGACGTTGTTACAGAACTGAGCAGCTATCGCATCATAACTAGAAAGGACACCTCAACACTTCGGGGGAACGCACCGGCAACATCAAATTCAACAAAACAAACGATATTTCCAGTTTCATTTTGTTTTCTTGGTATGATTGCATAAGTAATTCTAACAGTTTTAGGTAGTCAAGTAGTTTCAAGCAGGAGAAATTACGAACTACTTTGATGTATTTAAGTAGGTGGAAATAAAGAAAAGAGGTTCTGAGTTTTGGACCTCTGGATAACTGTTAATTTGGTATTGAATTTTTGAAAAATTAATGAAAGAATATCAAGTTTCCTACACCTATTGATGTTGATATGTCTTTCCAGTTTCGCTCTGTGTTTATTCTTCCTTGAATGAAGTGAAGTAATGTAGCAGTCGGTCTCTTAATTACATATGTGAGTAAGAGTTAAATAACCTTAATTTGCGCTCCTTCACTCCATTTCTTCTCTCTTCACACACTCCTGATGAAACTTTAAAGTAATAGATTCTGTGTTTGCAACATATTATTTCAAGTTTCCTCTCTCTCCATGAATTTCCTCTGAAACTTAAAAGTGGTAGATTATGTGTTTTTCAGCATATCATTTTGAGTTTCTCTTACAGTTCTTCTTTTCATTTAATTCAAATATCAACAATTTATGGAATTGTGAAGGCTTTCATTATATCAGATTATTGAGGGTATTGAGTAATTAAATTCCAAAGGTGTTAAACAGAGGCCATTAGATATTGTAATTGTGACATACATTTATAAAATGTCTTAAGCACGGATTCCTTACCACAACCAAGGAATTGTTTCTTGAGATACAACACTACCCAAAGTGTTATTAGACCGCAGTTGCTTAAATTTAACAAATGAATTTGTAAGGAATATGTGTTACAAACTTGTGAAGTTGGAGTTGGAAAGCAAGAATCCTCCTCGCCAAAATCAACTAGTCCCCAACCGAGGTTTCAATCCTCGGTATGGGAAACCTCCATTGCAACTCTTACAAAGGGAGAGAAAGGAGCAGTAGGATCACATTTGACCCCTATTGTACTTATAATATGATCCAGAAGAGCAGGTAGAAGAAGCCATGGGAAGTCAAGAAAACCAATTCTCTGCTTCCTTTGATGAGGAATGTGATGTCGAAGTGCATCAAGAGGGAGAGGATGATTTAGATGCACCCCCAGATGATGGTGAAATTGACAGTTATTGTAGGCAATTTTCTGACTTCATGCAAGCACAATTTCATAGGAAATATGACCTCAAATATTCTAGGAAGTGGTCTAGGATGCAAGACCAAAATGAAGACTCATCTCCTCAAAACTCTCTTAAACAGAAAGAAAAGGGAAAAATACCTTTGGACTCAGTGTCACCCAATGAGAAGGGGTCTCAAGATCCTATTCTTCACAAGTCTGAAGTTTCCAAAGTAGAAAAGTCTTCCTTCCCACCTAAGCCAACTAGTGATAGAGAGAAAGAGTCTATTAAGGTTATCATAGCTGAAAAGGGACTGGTTGTCTTTAATCTACAAAAATAACTAGAAAAAGTCAAAATATCTGTCCCACTAACCGAAGTGTTAAAACAACCAAATTACATGGCTTGGGTGTTTCGATTAATGTGTACTTCCACCAAAGCCCCCTTCCACCAAAGTCCCCTTGCTCTACAGTTTGAACCTTCAAGAAGAAAGGCCTATGGTAGTATTCAGACCTCATGTGGAAGAAAGACCCCTCTGTTGCTCCTTTCTATCTTACCTTAGTAGTGCATGACCTTTTATTACATAACTGCATGTTATATTCAAGTTATTTCAATAGCTTGATGCCTATATATTTCATGGAGCAACTGGGGTTGCAAATCACCATGCTATATAAATATGTTTCTTCCTTTGACTCCAAGAGAGTGAAGTGTCTAGTGATGATCAAAGATTTAGTTGTAAATTTGGCTCAGATCCTTGCAAAGAGTGTAGTGATAGATATTGCAGTGGCATACATCCCTACAAGGTTCGACATGCTCTTATCCCGGCCATGGGGACCCAATATTGGAGGATCTATAAAACTGGACTTGACTTATGCTACTATCCCAGTATTTGGGGGAGAAGAAAGGCTACTCTATAGGGAATCAATATTTGTAAAGATGGTGACGAGAGTTGATTGTTCAAATAACACCCCTTTATATGGTAAAGAGAGAGTTTTCCTGCTTACTACTAGAAGAAGATGATCTAATCCTAGAAGAAACACAGGTGCAGTCCTCAATTCAGCTAAATCAAGAGTCATTGAAATGTAATAAGGTCTGGAAGTTATACTTCGACGATGCCTATTCTACGGAAGGAAATTGGGCTCGTGTGTTTCTAATATCCCCATAAGGTAGTTTGATTCCTCTTTCTTTCAAATTGGAGTTCGAAGCCACAAATAATGTTTTTGAGTATGAAGCTTTACTCCTAGGTTTGCAAGCTGTCAAGAACCTTAATATTGAATTCTTGGTTGTATTCATAGATTCAAAACTAGTGGTGAAACAGATAAGAAATTAGTGCCAAAAAAAGCACCCAAGGTTGAAGGCTTACGGAAATGAGGTATGGAATTTAACTAATAATTCTTTCTTAGCCTTCAACATACAGTCTTTTCCCAGAGAACGAAACCAGATGGAAGATTCTTTGGCTATAGCTCTAGTAATTGTATACCTCCTTAGAACCGACTCCTAAGATATGAGGTTGAAGTAAGATATAGACCATCAATTCCAGATAATGTCAAACATTGGCATATGTTTGAAGATGAGGAGAAAATTAAACGCTTCATGGAGGTTATTGGGGATTTTTCGAATTTGGTCATTGACCAAGGGGAGGAAACTATGAAAAATGAACATCATCCCAATTGGGAGGAGACTGTTGTAGGGCACACAATTTTACAGTTGAATGGTAACACTATTCCCAGGGATGAACAAGAGATCGAAGAAGAAGTGGAGGATTGTAACATTGGTTCAGAAGAGGAGCCCAGGATAATCAATATGGCGAAAAGAATTCCTCATGAATTCAAACAGAGGTATCTAAACCTTTTTAAATTTTATAAAGATGTGCTTTCTTGGTCTTATGAATATTTAAATACTTTTGATACAAATATTATTCAACATAATATTCCCTTGAAGGGAGGAGTGAAACCATAAGCAGAAACGCACTCAGATCAACCCTCTTCTCCTCCCATCCAATGAGAAGGAAGTAAGGAAGTTACTCCAGGCCAAGATCATTGTACCCTTAAGGTACTCAGATTGGGTGGCAAACTTGGTTCCCATACAAAAAAAGAATGGGGAGATAAGGCTATGCGTGGATTTCAGGAATATAAATAAGGCCTCGCTAAAAGACAATTACCCATTACCCAAAATGTATTACATTTTTCAAAAGGTAGTAGGTTAATCCCGGACATCCATAATGGATTGTTTCTCTGGATACAATCAGGTGGTTGTGCATCTTGAATATCAAAAGAAAATTTCTTTTACTATGCTTTGGGGAACCTTCATGTATGCTAGAATGCCATTTGGCCTCATAAACGCAGGAGCCACATTTCAAAGAGCAATGGATATAGAATTTGTAAGGGAACAGGATAAGTTTGTTTTTATTTACTTGGATGGAATTATTGTCTTCTCTAAAATAGACGAGGTGCATGTTGAACATTTACGACTCACTTTTGAAAAATGTAGGAAATATGGTTTGTCCTTGAATCCTAAAATATCACAATTTGCTCTAAGTGAAGGAAAATTGTTGGGACACATAGTGGAAAAAGAGGGAATGAAGATTGATCCCAAGAGGGTAGAAGCCATAAATAATATCCCACTACCAAGGAATAAGGAGGCTGATGTTTTCATGGTTAATATTAACTTCTTGAGGAGATTTATGCCAAATTATGCAGAGATAATTAAAGAGATCACAAAGATGTTGAAGAAATACAATGAAGTGAAATGGACTCCACAGTCTCATGAATCATTCTCTAGGATCAAAAGAGATTTTGCAGAAGCTCCAGTGTTAGTCAACCTTTATTTTTTTAAGCCAGTTTTCATATTGTATTTTGCTTCTCCTCATTCAATAGTTGTTGTCTTATTGCAGAAGAACAACGAAGGGTACGAGCAGCCAATAGCCTTCTTTAGTCGAGTGTTGAAAGAAGTAAAATTGAAGTATAAGATCCTAGAGAAGCAAGCTTACTCCTTGTTCAAAACCCTTAAGGCCTTCAATATCTACGTCTTGCAATCCAATATTGTGTCCTATGTTCCTACAACTACAGTAAAATACATTCTGGTACAAGGAGACAATGAGGGAAAAGAGAAAAATGGATTTCCAAAATCCAAGCGTATGACACGGAAATCAAGCCCACAAATCTCTTCAAAGGACATAGATTAGCCAAGATTCAATCAAAATAAAATTTACAGACGTTGGGAATAAACCTATTAGCTGAGGTATTAAGAGAAAGTGGAAATACAAAGCTACAACAAGGGATCGAAAGAAAAATCCAGAAAATTCAGATGAAATATATTGTGTCCTGCTGGTATAAAGACATTGTTCATTACCTGCTCTTTCTCAGATGCCTAGGGAATTTTGATAAAGTGAAATATAGAGCTCTAAGATATCAAGCCCAAAATGTTGTTGTCTCGAATGGACAATTATATTGGAAGGATCCCGTTGTAATTTTAATTCTATGCTTGGTTGAAGATGAAATTCAGAGAGTAATGGACGAATTCCATTGTTGTGTTTGCAGAGGAAATTATAGTTGGAGAGCTACAACACACAAAATTATCAAGGCAGGTTTTTACTAGCCAAAATTGTTTGGAGAAGTTCATGCTTATGTTTGGGTCTGTAAGAAGTGCCAAATATTTGCTCAGAAACATAAACTGGCATCTTTCCCTCTCATCCTAGTTTTTGTCGAAGAACCCTTCAAGAAATTGGGGCTAGATTTTATTGGGGAAATACATCCACCTTCCAGCATTTAAAACAGGTGGATACTCACAACAACTGACTACTTCACTAAGTGGGTTGAAGCAGTCCCAGCTAGAAATGAAACTGATGTGGTAGTCATAAAATTTATGGAAGAAAGCATGCTCTCCCCGTTTAGCTTCCCCAAGAAGATCGTGACAACGAATGCTCAGGTATTTAAGTCAACAAAATTCATAAGTTTTTGTGAGAAGTACAAAAATTTCTTAGGTCGCTCCACCACCTATTACCCTCAAGGAAATGGGTTGGTTGAATCCTCGAATAACACTCTAGTGAGGATTCTAAAGAAAACCATAGCACAAAATCATAGGAATCGGGACTTGCAGTTGAAGTTTTCCTTGTGGGCCAATAGGATTACCACTAAGAGATCCACTAGCAAATCACCTTTTGAACTAGTCTATGGAAGGGTTATCATTTTTTGATACAATAGGAAATTCTCGTAGCTAAAATCCTACAAGATTGTGAAGAGGAGCTTAATACTTTAACCAGGTGGATAAATCAATTGGTTGAGCTTAAAGAGAGTCAAGAACAGGTCAACCATAAGCTTATTAGTTATCAAGAAAATATGAAATCCTTGTTTGATAGGAAGGAAAAGGAGAAATGTTTCCAGCTAGGGGATTTAGTTTTAAGGTGGGATGGTAGGAGGGAAGGCTAAGGAAAGCATGGAAAATTCGACCCTCTATGGTTCGAGCCTTTAATAATTTTCGAATCTAAGGGGATCAATACCTTCATGCTAGAAAATCTAGAAGGCGAAGTGCTTGAGTTGCCAGTCAAAGGGAAATTTCTTAGATTCTACTTCCAGGTCTAAGGGTATCGCCCTCGTTCATTGTAAATACCACCAAGCTATCTGTAATAACTAGTTATGCTTTAGATTTATGTTATTTCTTTCGTTTAAGCAAATTTTTCAATAGAATGACTCCCTACCCAAGGGAGAAAGGCACTAAGTTGGATGTTCTTATCGCATTGTATTTAATACGCTGCCCCCAGATGGAGCCAATGTTGTCACTTGCTATATTTCACAGGGGATAAAAAAATCATTGCGGTCATTGACCAAAGGTGAAGATTGTTAAATTGCCATATGCAAAAGGTATTCAACTCTAGCGCTCATGAGGAAGGTGACCGAACACAAAACCATACTTGGTGGATCCTTACTCACTCCAAACCACACAAATGAAATTACATTTATACAAGCGTAGTAGGTTGTTAAAGATTGTGCAACTCTCAGATGGATCACCATTCATCTCTGCTTAGCAGCTCCCCAGAACCAGATCGGTAGGGCAAGGCGTGAGGATTTTAAGCGCTTTGGAAGCCCCCGGCATTGAATAGTCAGCGGATGATCTGACAGTCCAGATTGATTTTTGGGTTCAAGTCAGGGCCGTCCGCTTGCCAGCCGACTCGTCGAGATTTGTGGGGACCACCTATGACGCGGGCTAGCCCATGGACACCTACGACAAGTGAGCACAATGTGAATATAATGGTAAGGTAATGGACTCCGCTCTATCCATCTTTCCATCGTTCTCACCCAATCCTGTTGAGACATGTGTCCCACCCGATCATGTCACGCCATGTCATCCTACCATTGCTCCCTCTAGCTATATATATGACCTTTCCCACCTCATAACTCCGAATTTTACTCGTTGGTTCCTAAAACACTTCCTCCCGCCATATGCCTGCACAGGACGTTGTCCGAACACCCAACTTCTCAAGAACTCTATCCAAACGTCGCTTTCGACCTCATCCATGACCACCAGGTATGCCACCTCCCTTTTCCACCTGTAATCTAGTTTAAGCACTCGTAGGATGAAGAAGACTAACTCCTGAAACTCCAAAACCCCGCGAGTTAAAATATTCTTCTAGCATCGAACCTCTCATGGACACAGAAGCCCAGATTGTCAACCCCATTTTTTCCTATCACCTCGCTGACATGCGTTTCGACCTAATTGACTACCATAGAGGAGGGGGAAACCCTTCCTGAGTGGTCGACTCCGACATATATTACAAGGTCACCCATTCTGTGCATTACTTCCCTGAATTTATCTCCTGGATTGCGACATATTACATTGACCATAAGGAGTACTTCTTCTCTTCCAAAGGGAATAAAATACTCGAGGTCACTCCTAAATTAAGCTGGAAGGCTCTGTCTTATCCCACTTCTCCCAACCACAACAATTCATCGAAGTCACCCTAATGTGTCACTATGGTAGCCTCCTAGCTGAGCATCAATAGTCCCTCCTGCAGATAATCCTAGCTCTGAGCTCACAGGATCTACCAGTGATCGAAAAGTTCCTTGTCTCCTTGTTCACCGAACTTGTCCAGGCCATTCTATCATCAATTATATGTTTACTCAGAGAATATGACACCAGTATGGCCAACAAAGTCGCCCTAGGGTTTCTGAACCTGATGATGCAGCCTGACTACTTGTTTGATTTTCTATCCTACCTTGTTGCGGCCATAAAGTTCCAATTACACCATTTTGCCACCACGTACTACTTCTGGTATTATTCATTGTCGTTCTACTTGTTCGTGTACACGTTGTTACTGTGAGTATTTGCATCCTGCCAGCAGTGATAAAAAATTCTCTTTTCATATCATATTAGGGTCCCATTGTAAAAAAAATTATCATTCCACTAGGTCATGCAAAAATTTAGTCACTTATGGTAGCCCTAGTAAAAAAACATCACTCTTCCTCAAATTTGATTACTTGTTGGCATAGTTTCATACCTTGCTGACTGTACACCATCCATAAATTCAATATCATCATGTCATCACATCAGTCATGTCATTATGAATTTCAGTCCTTCAAGGTTTCATTAGGTCTTTTAAGGTCAATCAAGGTTTCCATTAGGTCATTAGGGTTTCCAAGGTCCAATAAAACTTCATTTCCACTGCATAAGACCAACAAGTAAAGGGTGATCTAATAACATATCTTCACCATATGAAGATGATTTGTAAATGAGAAATTCTTGTTTTAGCATGTAATTTTGGTTTCAAAGATGTAATTTTTAATTTTCAATATGTAATTCTATGTTTTTCGATATGTAATAAGTTCTCATGGTTCTAAGGTAGCTGCATACTCAAGGTTCCATCAACCAAATTAATCAAAGTTCCAAAAGGCATCAATGTTCCTAAAAACTTCCCATCACTCATATCCCTCAAAATCATCATTTTCCACAAGCACTAAACCCTAAGTTTCCTCTCCCATCGAGCTAGGGTTTTCTATGGAATTAGAGACATCTAAGAAGAGGAGGCATAATAGAGGTCATATCAGCAAGTATGAGGCCATTCCAACTCATAAACATCATGTCTCCATCATTTTTCAAGAAGTCATTCCAAGGGACAAATCATTTGCCACACGTAGGGCCAGTTTTGCTTCAAAGTATGTTTCCTACCAATGAGAGAGTGGTTTCAAAGTATGCTTCAAAGTATGGATTTTAAGAACGTGAGAGCGGTTTTTGTCCATCATAGTCCAAGGAAGGAAAACCTCCTTCTGTTTTTACACAAGTGTTATGGTTTGGGAGGAATGCTAAAACTATAATTGCTACAAGATAGTTGCCACACTTCTGGAGTAGTCTTGGGAAAATCATTTTTCTCCCTGATTGAGTGTCCAAATGACTTTCTTGATAAGTAAAATGATAACTAGACTGGATGAGCTTTCAAATGAGCTATCATGCGCTCAATTTGGAGTTGACTAAGGCCTCCAAAAGTGGCCTGCAAGAGCACGTTGTGCTTTTTGCACCCCCATTCTACACTTTTTGACCAGTCTTCGGAGAATTGATTTTTGAGGGGCTATACTTGATCATTTTCAGTTCATGATAGGTCCATTGTGTAGCCAACAAAGAGATATTTCCAACGAGCTATCATGAACTCAATTTTGAGGTCGGGAAGGCCTCCAAAAGTGGCCTTGAAGTGGCGGTTCTCTTAAATGAGAGTGGCGTTGCGCGTACAGAAGTGGCGTTGTGCTTATAGAGGGCAACGTTGTGGTTCTCCACCACTGGTGCTGCGCTTCTACCTAGAAAGCCCTAGAAGAATTAAAACTCAACAAATCTTCACCAAATGCTTTTAATACCCTCTAGCAGGTAAGTTCTCCAAGTTTCTTGCCTCCTTGCACTCCTAAACATTGATTTTATAATGTTTTTGTTTCTAAGTGAAATTAACATTTTGCCTACTTGAAAACCCTAGTGTTGTTCCTAATTCCCAAATTTGATACCCTAATACCCTGCATTTCCTTCCCACGTATCTAAAAACCTTATCCCTACCCCTACACTATCATTTTCTAGTCCCTAAATCCCTTTCCCTGAAAACCCTAAGTCCTAGGCTTCTAAATTCCTAGGCAGCCACTTCCCCAAACCTGTAATTTAATTATCATTTCCCACTCCCGTGACATTTCAACCCCCTATCATTTCCAAAATATCTATATACCCTTCCCCCATCTCCCTAAATTTTCCTAGACTCATCCCTATTCCCTAGACCTATCTAAACTCCCCATTCCCATCCACCTTATCGTTGCAGTTTTCTAGGCCACTAAACACAATGGAAGAGGAAAGAGACACCATGGGGCAGGAAAGAGACGTTATGGAGGAGGAGATAAACATAGAAGAAGAGAGGAGAAGACACCACAAAGGACCCAAACCACCAAGAAGAAACCAAGAACAAGAGGTCTCAAGAAGGCATTGGAGAAGGAGAAGCTTGAGGCAGAAAACCTAACTTTTGAAGGACAAACTCAAGGAAACCCTAATTTGTCAAAAGGAGAAGGGTAACTTGGATTTTATCATTGATATATCCATGATAGCATAACACACCTTATTTGGCTTATCTGGAGAAATTTTGAAGAAATTTGGAGAAAATTTGAGAATTTTGAAAAAATCTTTGAAGGCACATTTTCCAGAAATGTCATGTTTTAGACACCTTTTTGCAGAGAAGATTGTGGACAATCACATAAGCATCTTGGGAAACTGGAGGAGGGTTTTGTTCACAACATGCCAAAGAACAAAAAACTCTCTCAGTTTTTCAAAACACCTCATGGTTAGAGAGATATTGATCCATCTCTGAGGCCTATATTTGTAGAAAACTCAGAAATTTGACACAGTCGCACTGCCAAAAACGTTCAGCGCCCCAGGTGTTGCGCTTTTTCTAGGTACCTCCATTGGCCAAACTGAAAGTACCATTGGTTTTAAAACGCAATTTCCAATCAGGAAAACAACTTTTCTAAGATTTTTTTGGTCAAAGAGGCAGTCAAAAGGTCAAAAAACACTCAAAAAATGACTTTTTTGCCCTGTTTTGGAGGTTGGCGCTGCGCTTTTGACCAGTATTGGGAGAATCCATTTTTGGAGGGTCAAATCAGCGCCATTTTGGAATCCAAGCATAGATCTGGAAACTAGACTAGACAATATTTCCAATGAGTTATCATGAGCTCAATCTGGACACCGAGAACCCCCTCAAAACTGGAGCTGACGTAGGCATTGCGCTTTTGTCCTTGGTGCTCCACTTTTGACACATTTTCTCAGTTTGTTGATATTTCTCAATTTTCTCAATTTTTTCCAGTGTCACTTGGCAAATGGAGTTTTCACCTCTATAAATCAAATGATGTAAATGTAATTATGGTGTTTTTACACTTACCTACGGTAAATACATTAGATGAAAATTTTTGATGATGATGTAATGAATCAGTTTCCAAAAAGTGAGGGATGAGTCAGTTTGACCTCCCTACACTCTAGGTATCAGTTCAGTTTTTGGTAGAACTGCTCCTCCTCTCGTGGATTTGACCCCTGAGGTTGAGAGAGGTTGTTTGTGGTCTATATATTGTACTTTTGAACTCATTTCAGTGGTTGGATGTTGTTGCATTGATCAGAGACACTAGTGTAATCAGTGTTTGGCAGGAAATTAATGAAAGAGTTGCAGCTATTTCTTTGGGATACCTGTGGTATGGAAATTTAACATTGTTTCTTCTTATGTTACATATGTATGAATGTTGTCTTCATGATCCATTTCATCTCTATTGTATGTTGATTTTCAAGTCGATAAGCAGAATACATCTCTCATGCTCCGTTTTGGGAAAATCTACACTGTCTCATTTCTTGAGTTTAGAAATAATGCATGTTTTTCCTTGCTCTTTCTAGCTCCTCATCAGTCTGATCCATTTCACCTTGAAACCTTAAAGTGTTAGCTTTCCTACCTACCTTGCCCCATTGAATGGACTGCAATCCTAATCCTATTTTCCCTGACCCAGCCTCTTTGACCTAATTCACTCATCCAGCGAACCAATTCAAACAAACAAACCCTTGTACTCATACCTAGCCTAAAACCCTAATTCATCCAGCCCTCTTAGTTGTGACTTTGTGGAGAGAGCCCTCTCCGGTTTGGTAGGGCTAGCTACCAAGCTAAAAGATTGGTCTGTGGTTACCTCTGTTTGGACTCTTTCTCAGCCTTAGAGATCTAGTGGAGTGATAACACACGCATGTTAATGAATTCGAATGTTTGTGTCTCAAAAGGGTTACCTGCAATAAAAAGATCAATTATGTATTCGACTGGATGTCGCAGTCAAGAAGAGGTCAGGCACTGATGGTTACTATACTGTCATATCAACCTACATGACCATTTCATACGAAATCATTCATGGTGTACCTCCACCCATAAGTTTCCCAAAACAAAAAGAGCTCCTCCAACTCAGAAAAAATGTTTGTGTAGGAGATTGGTATATGTTTGAATATTATATAGAAATAAAAGTTTATGGTTGTGAGCTTCGCCCTTATCACTTACCAGTTTTTATGCCTATGAGGATATTTTCATTAGAATTCATTAGGCAGAGCCTTAATACAAACCAGCTCCACTTTTTTCCTGCAAATAAGGCGTATATGTTTAAATTGGAAAACACTATATGGCCTTTTATTGTCAACTCAAGACAGGGTTTCCAAGCAGTTGAAGACCTTCTCAGAAAGATGGAATTCGAACAAGGAGATATTTGGCATTATGATCCTAAGGGTGTCATTGCCCGAAGCAGAGAAAATATAAAAGCTTCGACCTGTGAACATGAACCCAGGCCTGGAATCAAATGGAAAGCTAATTTAGATTCATGGCCTTTGGATACAAAAATGGAGACCAAGACTCCGTCTTCCAAGGACAAGCCGCCAAAAAGGATCGTTGACCAAGCTGAAGAAATTGAGATGGAGGGCGTACATGTGAGTAAAAAGGAAAGGAATCAGGAGTCGGAACAAGAGGAATTTGAGACTAGGCTAATAGATAAAGGACCAGACCAACTAGGTTTTCAAGTCACTTTGGAGGATCCTTAACAAGCTTCAACCACATCTTCCTTAGAGGTAAATACTTTGGGTGTTAGAGATAGCACAACTCCTGCTCAATCAAGTTGGTCTGCTCGAAAGTCCATCGAACAAAGGAATAATAAGGTAAGGGAGGAGATGCAGAAGAACATAGCACTCCATTCGGTAGCATATCATACTAGGCTCATGGCTGCCATGGATTTGGAATGAAATCAGATTAAGTTTTCATTGCATCATCCATTGGCACAATACTTGCCTTCAGGTTCATGGTTTAAAGCATTAGATGTCTTTCTAGATCTAGCAAGTGTTCCCCTCGCAGATAAGGTAAAATTTCACAAACAGGTTAAGGAAATGATATACAATGAGATCAATAAGAATGCAATGACTATAACAAGGAAAATAAATTGTTGTTAAATGCTGCTACTAGATTGAAGCAAGAGAGAACCAACTCCAGGGCCCTCCATATGCAAAATGAGAGTTATAAAGAGTTGATTGTGAAAATGGGGGTGGATCTAGAAGACAAAACAGTTGTTGAAGCTCTTCTTAAAAATTCCCAAAAGGAAATTTAGGAGTTGAGGCACAAACTGAAAATTCCAGGCAGTGAGCATGTCCAGTCCCAAGAACTTGCCCAGGTTCAGGTAGAGAAAGAGATATTGTCTCAAGAGCTCATAAACAGAAACAATGAGATAATAGACGTCAAGGAGCAGGCTACAAAGCTACAGATGAAAATAGACTCCCACATGGGTATAGTGGTTGTACCTGAGGATCCTCATAATCCCACTGAGTAGCTTACTAAAGCCTTGAATGAGCTCCAACTCTCATAAGGAGATCTCAAGAAAGTGCATAGAGACTTGGATGCTGCTAAGGAAATATTAGTTCAGAAAGAGAAGCAACTCAAGTGTACTAGAACAAATACTGAAATCATCAACAAGAACTTGCAGGCTGTGAATCATGAGGTAGCTGAGCTAAAGGTGAAACTAGAGGGGAATATTTCATTGTTGTAGGCCAAACAACTAGTTTGGGATGAAATCATTGACGAGATGAGAAACCACTGGGAGTAGATATCCCTTATGAATGAACAGAAGGTCGCCATCAAGGAATATGAATTCCACATCATATCAAACAAGGACGATGGAGAACAGAACTCACAGAATGCTAAAAGGTTCATCAAGTTCATCAATGAAAGACAAATCAGTGATCTAAGGCCCATAAATGTGGTGGATAGGGTCAGTGCTATTATGGATATCACGAGATTTTTCCAAAGGGAAGAGACTAGGGCTAAAGCTGAAGAGTGCTTGGATGTAGCGATAAGAAACGTTGAAGGCTTCGACACTGAATTCAAAAGGATCGCCAGGGAAGGATTGCCCAATTGTTGGGATATTGCAAGAGAATTAATGATGTGGGAACAATACAGTCATAGGTTGGTTGAGGCCAAGAGTAAAGTGGACACCACCCATGAAAGAAAACCACTCTGAAGGGAAAAATGGTGGTGAATTATCTAAAGAGGGACTTCTAGCTTTTCCAATTGGTGAAGAATTTGTTCCACTCCAAGATGGACTATTCCAGGCTAACCAATCTCGGGATCACATATCAGCTCTACTCCAGGTTCCTCCACCATCTCTAGTTGTGTGGCAGAGATGCAAATTGTTCGTTAATTCTCTTGTCATGTGAATCATTAATCCCTAAATGTGACCTTGACCACTACCCTACCACGAATGAATATTTTATGACCGTGTCTATCTGAAACTTTTATTTCCTATATTTTATGTAATTATTATGTTTTCAGTTAGTCGAGTTCTGCTATGAAGCACGTTGAGTTTTTGATATGATCATGTACTAGAATAAATCAAGAAAGGAATATTTTGATAACGGGCTCTCTCCAAGGCCCTATATAAAAAATCATATGACATTGAACAAGGGTTCATAATTTTGGCAAGAAACCTTTTGTTTATGAAAGAGAATTAGATTGCCTCATTGATGAATGTATTATTTCAAGAAAATTTGATATACAACACATGTATGGTTATGAGAAATAAATTCCTTAAATGTCTTCCATGTATATTTGCACTGCATCTATACTCATTGATTCCTTTCACTCTAATATCGATGCAGTGTATTCTTACCTTCTAAACCCATTGTATTGAACTCCCATTCTTCTTGTATCCTTTGTCATAAACATGCTACGACGACTGAAAGGCTACATACTTAAGCAATGTTGGCCGTTATGGATCCATAATTGATGTTTTTTTGAATAATAGTTCACATTATATTGTTACATTGTCTCCTATAGGGAAGGTTATGAATCGATTTTTTCATAAATACATTGAATATTGAGTTTGATATTAATTCTTAGCTAACTTGAAGAACACTTGTTAAATATGTCCTAGGTACTGGTCTCAAATCAACCCAGGGGTTGTCTCTAGGAATTACAACATCTTATGGCGTTGTTGTTGGGGAAGAATCAAAATATTTTCCCTCGGTACGATATGTGTAAACCCTTTGGTAAGGTGAGAAGAAAGGGGTGTGGGTTGAATATATATCACATTGGCGAATCCACTGTCTATATTTCAATTTGAGCATCCTAGCTTTCAAAAAGCCACAACACGCCCATATACCTCACAACAATGGACTCCTCCTATATCTGACCCCGAAAGGATAACATCTTAGGAGGATTTGGAAAGAAGGAACCCCAACCCCTCCTATTCATGTGACTTATTTCCCATAAGCATCCTCTTCTATCTCTCAGAGAGCAGTGATAAACTGTCCAAATTTTCCCTCCAGAGTGTTGGAATATCCTCAAGAAGGAGGTTCACTCTTTGATTCATTCTTCTCAAGGGTAAAATATGAGGAAGATTCTGTCAGTACACCTTATTTCCCATTCCATCCCCCCCCTGAAACAAAATATGTCAAAGACATCCTTATAAGAAGCCCTACCCACAGTGTGAACAACCTCTCAACTCACATCCAGCCAGCTGCTCCTCAAATAACTCCTCTACAATGACTTGTAATAAATCTACCACCACCTCCATGCTCAATATGGGTATCCTAGGTTTCCTTTTAAACAAATATGCCTTGTTTTCCTTACCATAGCTTTTGAATGATATGTCGCAAGACTATCTTAAACTTTTTCCGAGATTTACAAGTGAATATGACATTTCAACACAACGCATATAGAAACATTTTGTGCTTTTGTAGAAAACTTAAAGGTTTAACATCTCAACGTAGTGTTGTGACTCTTTGTTCAATATTTGGATGGAGAAGCCCAAAATCGGTTTAAATATTTACCAAATGCATCAATCACTACCTAGGAAGAGATGGAAAATTCTTTCACACGGAAATGAGGGGAGAAGATGGATCATGGGTATATCCTCACATAACTCAATTATATGAAGAAAAAACATAATGAAGATGTTCCAAAGTTTATAAAGAGGTTTAATAAGTTGTATAACAGCCTCCTTGCTGAAATCAAGCATCCACAAGTAGTTTCCAAAGTATTTTTTGCTGGGGCTTTTGAACTAGAGTTCGGTTTCACACTTAGGGAGAGGAATTTTCGGACCTTGGACCAGATTCAGAGAGATGCATTAGAAGTTGAAGCAAACTTCAGATCTACTAGGAAATTTAGAGGAAGGAGTGATCATGGAGAAAGGAGAAGAGGAAAATAAGAGGCTAGTTCATCAAATCAAGGTAGGGAAACTTAAGAACAAAAACTTGAGGAGATGAATAAATTGATAAGTAATTTGTCTAACAAACTTGTGAAGTTGGAGTTGTAAAGTAAGAATCCCCCTCACCAAAATCAACTAGTCCCCAATTGAGGTTTCAATCCTCGGTATAGGAAACCTCCATTACAGCTATTGCAGAGGGAGAGAAAGGAGCAGTAGGATCACATTCAGCCCCCATTGTACTTAGAATATTATCCAAAAGAGCGAGCAGAAGAAGCCATCGGAAGTCAAGAAAACCAATTCTATGTTTTATCTAATTAGGAATGTGACGCTTAAGTGTATCAAGAGGGAGAGGATGATTTAGATGCACCCCCAGATGATGGTGAAATTGATAGTTATTGTAGGCAATTTGTTGACTTCACGCAAGCACAATTACATAAGAAATATGACCTCAAATCTTCTAGGAAGAGGTCTAAGATGCAAGACCAAATGAAGACTCATCTCCTCAAAACTCTCCTAAACAGACATAAAAGCTAGGAAAACGAACTTTAGACTCAATTTCAACCAATGAGAAGGGGTCTCCATATCATATTCTTCACAAGTCTGAAGTTTCCAAAGTAGAAAAGTCTCCCTTCCCACTTAAGCCATCCTATGATAGAGAGAAGGAGTCTACTTAGGTAATCATAGCTTAAAATGATATGGTTGTCTTTAACCTCCAAAAAGAACTAGAAAATGTCAAAATGTTCATCCCATTGACCGAAATGTTAAAACAACCAAATTACAAGGCTCGGGTGTCTCAATTCATTTGTCCTTCCACCAAAGTCTCCTTTCCAACAGTTTGAACCTTCAAGAAGAAAGGCCTATTGGAGTATTCAGACCTCATGTATAAAAGCAAGACCCCTCTACTGCTCCTTTCTATGTTACCGTAGTAGTGCATGACCTCCTATTACATAACCACATTTTATATTCAGGTGCTTCCCATAACTCGATGCCTTCATCTGTCGTGGAGCAGTTGGGGTTGGAAATCACCAGGCAATATAAACATCTTTATTCCTTTGACTCCAAGAGAGTGAAGTGTATAGGGATGATAAAATATTTTGTTGTAAATTTGGCTCAAATCCCTGCAAATAGTGTAGTGACGGATATTGTAGTAGCAGACATCTCGGTCATGGGGATCCAAGATTGGAGGATCTATAAAATTGGACTTGACTTATGCTACTATCCCAGTGTTTGGAGGATAAGAAATGCAACTCTACAGGGAATCAAGATTTGTAAATATGGTGACAAGAGCTGAATCTTCAAATAACACCCCTTTATATGATAAAGAGAAAGAGTTATCCTGCTTACTACTAGGAGAATATGATCTAATCCTAGAAGAAACACAGGTGCAATCCTTAATTCAGCTAAAGAAGTTGTCACTAAAATGTAATAAGGTGTGGAAGTTATAATTCAATACTGTGCCTATTCCACTGAAGGAAATAGGGTTGGTGTGTTGCTAATATCCCCAGAAGGTAGTTTGATTCCTCTTTATTTCAAATTGGAGTTCCAAGCCACAAATAATGTTGTTGAGTATTAAGTTTTACTCTTAGGTTTGCAAGCTTCCAGGAACCTTAATATTGAATGCTTGGTTGTGTTCGAATATTCAGAACTAGTAGTGGAACAAATAAGAAATTAGTGCCAAACTAAGCACCCAAGGCTGAAGGCTTACCGACATAAGGTATGGGATTTCACTGATAAATTTTTCTTAGCCTTCAACATTCAATTCTTGCCCAAAGAATGAAACCGGATGGCAAATTCTTTGGCTATAGTTGCTATTAGTTTTAAATCTCCTCAGAACCCTATCCTAAGATATGAGGTTGAAGTAAGATACAAACTATCAGTTCCAAATAATGTCAAACATTTGCAGGTGTTTGAATATTGGGAGAAAATTAAACGCTTCATGGAGGTTATTGGGAAGTTTTCGAATTCAGTCAGTGACCAAGGTGAGGAAAATATGATAAAAGAACATTAGTCCAATTGGGAGGAGACTGTTGCAGGGAAAATAATTTTACAGTTGAAGGGTGACACTATTCCCAGGTGGTTGGTTCCTTTGGAAAGACTATTCAATTCAAATGATGTGGCCACTAAGTCGACTGAACAAGAGATCAAAGAACAGGTGGAGGATTGTAACATTGGTTCAGAAGAGGAGCCCAATATAATCAAGTTGGCGAAAGGAATTCCTCATGACTTCAAACAAAAGTATCCGGACCTTTTTAAATTTTATAAATATGTGTTTGCTTGGTATTATTAATATTTAAAAACTTTTGATACAAATATTATTCAACATAATATTCCCTTGAAGGGAGGAGTGAAACCACACAAGCAGAAACTCAAGCAAATCAACCCTCTTCTCCTCCCATCCATTGAGAAGGAGGTAAGGAAGTTACTCCAGGACAAGATCATTATACCCTTGAGGTACTTAGATTGGGTGGCAAACCTGGTTCCTGTAAGGAAAAAGAATGGGGAGAAAAGGCTATGTGTGGATTTCATGAATCTAAATAAGGCCTCACTAAAAGACAATTACATGTTTCCCAAAATGAATTACATTTTGCAGAAGGTGGTAGGTCTAGCCCGGATGTCCATGATGGACGGTTTCTATGGATACAATTAGGTGGTTGTGCATCCCGAAGATCAAAATAAATATGCTTTTACTATGCTCTAGGAACCTTCATGTATGCTAGAATTCCATTTGGCCTCATAAACGCAAGAGCAACATTTCAAAGAGCATGTTGAACATTTATGAATCACTTTTGAAAAGTGCAGGAAATATGGTTTGTCCTGGAATCCTAAAAAATCACAGTTTTCTCTAAGTGAAGGAAAATTGTTGGGAAACATAGTGGAAAAAGAGGGAGTAAAGATCGATCCCAAGAAGGTAGAAGCCATAAATAATATCCCACTACCAAGGAACAAGAAGGAGGTTCAAGTTTTCCTGGGAAAGATTAAATTCTTGAGCGGATTTATACCAAATTATGCAGAGATAATTAAAGAGATCACAGAGATGTTGAAGAAAGACAACGAAATGAAATGGACTCCACTGTCTTGTGAATCCTTCTCTAGGATCAAAAGAGTTGTTGCAGAAGCTCCAATATTAGTTAGCCCTAATTATTTGAATCCATTTTTCATATTTTCTTGTGCTTCTCCTCATACAATAGTTTCTATCTTATTGCAGAAGAAAAATGAAGGGCGCGAGAAGCCAATAGCTTTCTTCATTTAAGTGATGCGAGAAGCCGAATTAAAGTATAACATCGTAGAGAAGCAGGCTTATTCCTTGGTCAAAGCCCTTAAGGCCTTTAGGATCTATGTTCTGCAATCCAACATCATGGCCTCTGTTCCTACAACTGCAGTAAAAGACACTCTAGTACAAGGAGACAATGAGGGAAAAAGAGGTAAATGGATTTCCAAAATCCATGAGTATGACATGGACATCAAGCCCACAAATCTCATCAAAGGACAGGGATTACTCAAGATTCTATCAGAAGAAAATTGCCATGCATTGGAAATAAACATATTAGCTAAGTTATCGGGAGAAGGTGGAAATACAAAGCTACATCAGGGGATCGAAAAAACAATCCAGAAAATTCAAATGAAATATATTGTGTCCTACAGGTATAAAGAAATTGTTCATTACCTGCTCTTTCTCAGATGCCCAATGAATTTTGATAAAGAGAAATATAGATCTCTAAGACTTCAAGCCCAAAAACATGTTGTCTAGAAAGGCCAATTATATTGGAAGGATCCCGTTGGAATTTTACTTCTATGCTTGGTTGAAGATAAAATTCACAGAGAAATGGACGAGTTCCATGGTTGTGCCTGTGGAGGAAAGTAGAGCTGGAGAGCTACAACACGAAAAATTCTCAAGGTAGGTTTTTACTAGCCAAAACTATTTGGAGAAGTTCATGAATATGTTCGGGCCTATGAGAAGTGCCAAATATTTTCTTAGAAACAGAAACTTGTATCTTTCCCTCTCATGCCAGTTTTTGTTGAAGAAACCTTCAAACTGTGGGGACTAGAATTTATTGTGCAAATACATCCACATTCCAGTAGTCAACACAAGTGGATACTCAAAACAACTGACTACTTCACTAAGTGGGTTGAAGCAGTCCCAACTAGAAATGAAACTCATGTGGCAGTCATAAAATTAATGGAAGAAAACATAGTCTCCTGGTTTGGTTGCCCCAAGAATATCGTGACAGGGAATGATCAGGTATTTAAGTCAGAAAAATTCATAGGTTTTTGTCAGAAGTACAACATTTTGTTAGGTCACTCCACCACCTATTACCCGCAGGGAAATGGGTTGGTTGGATCCTCGAATAAGACTCTAGTGAGGATTTTGAAGAAAACCATAGTAGAAAATAAAAGGAATTGGGACTCGCAACTAAATTTTTTCTTGTGGGCCAACAGGGTTACCATTATTAAGAGGTCCACTGGAAAATCACCTTTTGAACTGGTCTATGGAAAGGCTGCCATTTTTCCCTTACAATTGGCAATTCCCGTAGCTAATCCTACAAGATTGTGAAGAGGATCCTAGTACTTTAACCAAGAGGATAACTCAATTGGTAGAGCTTCAGGAGATTCTAGAATAGGTCAACCATAAGCTTATCAATTATCAAGACAAAATAAAATTCTTGTTTGATAGGAAGGAAAAGTACAAATGTTTCTAGCCAGGGGATTTAGTTCTAAGGTGGGATGTCAGGAGGGCATACAAAGGAAAGCATGGAAAATTTGACCCTCTGTGGTTCAGGCCTTTCAGAATTGCCGAAGCCAAGTGGAACAAGACCTTCACACTTGAAAATCTAGAGGTGAAGTGCTTGATCTTCCAGTCAATGGGAAGTTTCTCAAGTTCTACTTCCAATTCTAAAGATAACACCCTCATTCATTGTAAATACCACCAAGTTATATGTAAATAAATAGTTCTTATTTATATTTATGCTATTTCTTTCTTTTAAGCAAAGTTTTCAATAAAATGACTCCCTACCCAAAGGAGCAAGGCACTAGGTTGCAGGTTCTCAGCACCTTCTATCCAATACGTTGCCCCCATATGCAGCCAATGTTGTCTCCCGCTATATTTCACAGGTGATAAAAAAATCATTGACATGGCTGACCAAAGGTAGAGATTGTTAAATTTCCATATGGGGAAGGTATTCAAGCTCTAGCACTCATGAGGAAGGTGACACAACGTAAAACCATACTTGCCGGATCCTTACTCGCGCCAAACCATAGCAAAAAAATTAAATGTATACGAGTGCAGTAGGTCGTTAAAGATCATCCAACTCTCGAGCAGATCATCGCTCATCTCCTCCTAGTAGCTCATTGGAACCATATCGACGGGGCAAAGCGCGTGGATATTAAGCACTTTGGACCCCCCTGCATTTATTAGTTAGTGGATGACCCAACGATCCAGATTGATTTTGGGGGGTCGGGGCAGGGTCTGCCCGCACGCTAGCCAAACTGGCGAGATTGGTAGGGACCACCTATGACGCAGGCCAACCTACAGACACCTTAGTACGTCAAGTGAGTGCGATGTGAATATAACGGTAATGTAATGGGCCCCGCTCCGTCCATCTATCCATCGCCCTCACCTAATCCTGTTGAAACATGTATCCCCCCCCCAATGATGTCACACCACGTCATCCTATCGTTGCCCCCTCCAGCTATATATACGACCTTTCCCACCTCATAACCCCATATTTTACTTGTTGGTTTTCGAAACACTTTCTCCCGCTAGACGCCTGCACAGGATGTTGTCCGAACACCCAGTTACTCAAGAAATTCGTACAGACGTCGCTTTCGACCTCATCCACGACCACCAGGTATACCACCTCCCTTGCTCACCTGTAATTTTGTTTAAGCACTCATAGGATTAAGAATAGAACTCCTGAAACTCCAAAAACCCGCGAGGTCAAATATTCTTCTAGCCTTGAACCTCTCATGGACACAGAAGCCTGGATTATCGACCCCATTTGTGCATATCACCTCCCTGACCTGTGTTTCAACCAAAACTAGAGGAAGAAACACTGAGAAAATTTTACTAATGAATTTCTCTCACTTCACAGCGTTTTCCTGACCCCGAAGAAGACCTTCTGCCCTTACACTGGCCTCACTACATCATCCTCTTCATAGTTACTGATGAAATGCGTCCCTCCTCTGTGTTTCCCTTTTGAGAACTCTTCTTGCACTCTCGAACTGCTGTCGATGCCCTCTCTCTCTCGCCTGTAGCTCACTCTCTAACTCAATTTTCTCTTGTCGAACTTTAGCAGTTGAGAAAATTGATTTTATTGGGCAACTGAGTATCTTCTCTAGTGTGTTCTCCAAGTGCCCATCGAGTTTCTTCTTGTAATATCTCATTGAGGAATCAATGACCAAGATTAGATCTTAATCAATGGATCAGATTATCTAGGACTCGATGCACGCATTTATCCAGAATATTCGCAACCGATTTAATTAATACCCTTTAATTATTCTCATTTCCTATGTTTAGACTTAGGAATACATTAAAAATAATTAATTATTTTAATTAAATCATTTATGGGTGGAATTTCCCCAAACTATTTTTGGGTCTTGGGGAATGCATGTGTCTTAGCCTCTCTAGAAAATCTCGAGGGTATAGCACATCCGATGCTACAAAAATCAACACTCCCTCTTAGCGAGGAATGTGCTCAAGTGTTGCAACCCACTGAAGCATCACTCTGACACTGTATCACCTCTTATTGCGCTTTTAATGTCTGACCTTGCTCCCCACCAACTACTGCGCAACTCTTATTCTGTTTTGCATATGTGTTGTTGTTGACCCTACATACTGCTTCCAAATACTGCAACTCCCTCTCATATGCTGTTGTTGCAGTTGAGAATCCTCTCAATGTGATCTTCATCTTCCATCTTCTGTTATAATCAATTGTTCCTTCGTCTTCTTGCTTGATGATCATCTTATCTCCTCAGCTCCTTAGGTGTCTTCTAGCATGGTCACCTTATCCATATCCTTCATCATCATCTTGTCATGACATAATAGAATACCTGCAACTCCAATCCACCCATGACAAGATGACATCATTCCAATAAACCCCTAGCCTAAGATGCTTCATGAAATCACTTGTTAGGGTTTGAACTGGTGACTAGTTGAGTGACTGAATCAAGGATTGCGTAGTTCCATAAGCCAAGGTCCAGGACTGAGGCTTGAGACTGTGCAATGCGCAGTTCAATATGGTTAGGGTCAAAATATTGTGCAGTTTAGGGACTCAAGGACTCAAGCTATATTCTTGAGACTTGACACTGCATAATGCACAGTTTTGGAGGCCTGGGCAGAGGGACTGTGCAGTTGAGGGACTCAAGGACTCAAGCAAGAGGCTTGAGGCTTGAGACTGCACAGTGCACAGTTCTGAAGGCCTATGCTGAGTGATTGCGTAGTTGAGGGCTTGAGAACTGTGTTTTCCCATTGCGTAGTGTTGGAAGGACAAGGAGGCCAGGTGATTGCAGAATATCGCAGTTTAGGAACTCAAGGTTGAGACTTGAGGACTGAGATTGCGTAGTGCACAGTTCTTGGAGGTAGAAAATGTGCATTGCCCAGTGCCAAGAGGCATGGTTGTTTCTTGAGGTTTGAGACTGCGCAATGCGCAGTTCAAGCTGGCTAAAGTAGGTCGAGTGGTCTGGTTGGAGAGTTTTCCCAATTTGACTAAGTGTTGGACCAATGAGAGGAAGATAGGAAAAGCATGACTCTGAACATGACCACACACTTAGATAACTTGAAAACACAACATGGAACACTCAAAACACATGAACAACATCATTTCCTTAATGCAACAACCTTGCGAAGACCTACAACAAAGTTACACTTTGCAACGACCGTGACAACACTTGTGCAGCAGTGCTTGAAACTTTGGAAATGAGTGTGATACATGTTTACGTGGTAAGACCAACTCATTTACACAAAGGTTACCCCTTGAAACCACCAAAAGTAGTTTTCGTGCATTGTTTGACACTCCACATACTAAAAGACGACATTTACTATATGAAGATAAAAGTATGAATGACACTTGCGATACACGAACGACAATGAAAGCAACACATGCCAAATCAAAGATAACATGAAAATGAAACTAATTAAAGTGAAAGCAAGAGAAAGCGACAAACGAAAGCATGAAAAGGACACCCGCGAAAGCGAAGGTATGTGTTGGGGCCCTTGTTTTGAATTTCGAATAAAGAACATATTTTTGGGTTATGGATCGACACATGGCAGCCGCAACTATGGTGAGTAGCGAAGCTACCGAGGTTGCAGAAGAACAGAAGATAGTTGATGAAGCTGACAAAGATAAGTGCAGACAAAGAAGAGATATGGCAGAGAACAGACAGCGGAACTCACAGGCAACAGATGGAAGCCGAAAGCAACTGAAGAGGAACACAAGAGAAACCAGCAGTTGTGATTGCGGGTGAATAAATAGCCCGTCACCCAGCCAAAAGAAGAGACACACGGATGCAGAAGGATAGAAGAGGATCAAGCGGATGCTGCAAAAGAGCTCTGTCCCGAGCATGATCTCCTTGTAGTTCCTAGGCTTCTATTATCTATCTCTTTGTCCTATGGGACGACTGTAACAGAATTGTAAGCTATTCCTATTGAAGCGATGTAACTGTGGATCCAGTTGAAGGTTATTAATATACTTGCAGGTTGCTATCTTGTTATATGAGTTACATGCATGCATGATGTCTGTGGTACCTTACAATTTTATTTGCTTAGTATCTGCACAATGTTCTGAGATGCTCTTACATATATGATGTTATTCCTGTAAACGATTCTATGTTATCTCGAGTTGCAGATCCATTCGCCACTATCGATATGTTCCCCTTCTGCATGTGGTCACGGCACGCCTCGGGTGAGACTCTCTGCTCTCCAGAGTAGGGTGAAAATGCCGGCGTGGTTCTAGACTACATCGGACTCCCTTGTTGGCCCCAATCTCTGAACCTGGGTCTTGCCTGCAAGACCTGTTTTCTCGCCAACAAATGGTTCCGTTGTTGGGACCCTGCACTGTATGAGGGGAACTAGATCATGGTATCAACTATCTTCGAAGGAGAAATACGGAGATGGTGGGATAACCACCTGGACCAGTTTATAGCTCAGCAAGCGGAGCTAACGCATCAAAAGGAGAAGGCACTCAAGGATCTAGTCCTTTTCTCGGATTCTGCCAGCGATACCTACGAGATCCTCTGGGGAAAATTCCCTAGCGACCTCTACAATTGGTTATGAAGGTTGCAGACCAAGGTGACTAGGGACAAATTGCAGAAGATAAACTGCAAGTGGGTGCACGGAGATCTGGTGGCCCTGCATCGGCTGGATACTGAGTTGACCCGTGCTGTAGATTTCTGGGTAGAAACTACTTTGGACGGGTATATTGTGGAGTTTGCCGCAGAGTGCTACCAATCCTTATCTAAGGCTGATGCTATCTTCCGATCCGGGCTAAGGGGGAAGCTGCTTAAGGAAATTCCATTGTGGATTAAGGCCCTGATGGTGGACGAAGGGCTGATGGAGTTACAGAAATCGAGCATGGAAGCGTAAACCTCCAGTGCTGGGGGAAGGGCCCGTGGGACAAATGCTACGTGAAATGTGAAGCGGAGGAGTAGGGGAATGGATGCTGAGACTGCAAGGAGGCTGAGAGAGCGACGTGCACATCGGAGGGCGCAGATCGCCGACAGGTGGCGAGAAGGGTTGATGCGGGAGTTGAGACGACGAGGGAGTAATAGGAAGGATCAAGAGGAGGTGCCTTAGAGGATAGTGAATATGGAAGGCCAGGTGGGTCCCCAGGGAATGGAAGGGACCGTTGTGGGAGTGCGGTGGGTGCATGGGAGCCTAGCCAGAAGAACGAGGGAGACGATGTCTAACGAGGAAGATGCAGGTGTGTGGCCCGAAGAAGGTTCCGATGGTGAGTGGTACGTCGCGATGCAGCGGTTATTCCAAGAACAGACGACATTCATATCTCCAGGTATTCCTACTTCCCAAAGTTTGTCTGGTAAGGATCCCTACCTTCCCCTGGTACTCTATAAACCTTTGAGTGATATTTTCGTTAAGTTACAAGAGTTGAGTCGATTGCATAGCAGTCCATTGTCAGCAGCTACGCATGCTAATAGCAGCATTACTGGTAGTATAACAATTACTAGTGGTACAATTACGCAACCAGGGCTCGGAGGGTTTATTTTAGTCACACCCTCGCAAGTAAATATGGCGAGGTCATTCACCCGGTACCCAGAATTTTCTGGCGGGGGTAACGATGATGTGGAGCAGCACTAGTACCTCTGTGAAGCCATATGGAGGGCTCGACAGACGCCAGACGCAGGGAAGCTCATAGAGTTCCAAACCATGCTGAGGGAAAGGGAATTGCGCTGGTTCATCAAGTGGTCAGAGGCCCACCCAAATCTAGCAATCGCGGACGTCAAGCGGGATTTTGTCCGAGAATTTAAGCTCCCTCAAACATACCAGCAGGGTTTGTCCGAACTATGGGAGATTAAGCAGAAAGAGGGAGAGACTGTGTGGGAGCTGATGCGCAGGTTCAAAGATGCGATCGGGAAACTAAACTACCCGATCGACCCAAACCATCAGAGGGACTGGTTCATCAAGGCTCTGCTTCCCTTGACACGAACCCCCCTCACCCAGCAAAAGATCAACAACTTGCAGGACGCTATGGAGCAAGCTATGAAGATAGAGGCAATGGCGGGCTACCGTCAGGAATATCGAGGAGGGCCAGCCCCGCAGGATCCTTCCCTATTGGGATTGCAACATCAAATTTCCAATCTGACTGAAAAGCTTAAGGAGATGCAGCCTATAAGACCAGCCAGGCCGAACTTTTGGTGCACACACTGCCTGGTCGAAGGGCACGTGGCAACTGAGTGTCCTCGGTTGCGTAGCCCGGGATTGGGGCCCTCAGTCGCGGCAATACAGGGGGGTGGCATGCCGATGAACCCGTAGGGGGTCTATCAGCCACAACAACCTTACGCGGGGTTCCCACCTCAACCAAACCAAGCTGCCACGGAATATTGCGAAATTTTCCGGATGATGGGTCATCAACCTCGGGCGTGTCCAATTTTGCAGAAGTACTCCAATGTCTCAAACAACTTATACTGTGAATTTTGTGCGTCCACGACTCACAACACCAAACAGCGCAGAGCTCTCGACGCACTAGCGGACCGATTGGACCGACTCTCCTATAGGGTGAACGAGGCTTCCAGGGGCAGAGGAGGTGGTATGCGCAGAGGCCGCACCGGAGGACGGGGTCCGCTGAAATGCTACAACTGTGACCAGGAGGGTCACGTGGCCCGGGAATGCCCCCTACCCAGAAGACCATGGTGTTCCCAGTGCTGCGTGAACACCCACGCAATAGAGGACTGCCCTGAACTTATCAAGAAGTGGGAGGAACGAGCACGTCAGAGGGGCATGAATCTAGTAAACTCAGAACCTCAGGGGACAGCAACTCCGGCCATGCAGAACGTAGCCATCATGACGTGAGGAGGAAAGAAAATGGGGGAGGATGCTCGCGAAAAGGAGCCGATCCGCGGGATCAGGCCCGCCTCCCCGAAACAAATGATCAGGCCGACAACACAGAAAAAGTACTTCCAGGAGGCGGTGGAGACCTTTGCCCAGCTGGGGGGAGACAAAGGCCTTGAGATACCCATGACGACCGATACCGGGAACAGAGCGCTACGGGGCCTCTGATTGAGGAATGGCTCCGTCTATTCCTCAAAATTGTTGACAATGCTTCAATGCGGGAACAACTCAAGAATACCTTGGAGGACATACTGTAGGGGAACACAGGGCCGAGGGAACCCTTGAACACAGCACCCCAGTACGTACAGCGGGTCAAGCGAAACAAACGAAGAACGAGAAAAGAGTTATGGCTCAACACGTAGGTTGTGGGATTTCAGATCAGAGACACCATGCTCGACTTAGGATCTGACGTCAATATCCTGCCGCGGAAGACGTGGGAGGCTCTGGGGCGGCCACGGCTGACTTACTGGCCAATCCAGCTCAGGATGGCGAACCAGTACTGCATCATGCTGATCGGCAGACTCGAAGATGTCGAGGTCGACATCGCAGGGGTAAAGACTTACACGGACTTTGAGGTCATCGATATTATGGGAGACAAAGATCCCTACCCTGCATTGCTCGGAATTGACTGGGCTTTTGAAAACTATGCTATTGTCGACCTCAAAAAGGAACTGATGATTTTCGAAGACGGAGAGGTTTGAGTCACTCAACCTCTTGACCCCTATCAGGGTCCAAGATATACAGAAACTGTGGATAACAGGGAGGATGCTCAGATATTGGACAACCTCTATCAGATGACAGCAAGGAAGCGGGAGGACTATATTAACCCGATCGAAACCGGCTCCGTAAGCTTGCGCAGTGTCCAGAGCTCGGAGCTGGGATCGGAACTAGCCTGGGAAGACTGGCAGCAAGGTGGGTATGCGACCAGCACGCAGAGATGTGCCAACATTGTGAGAGTTCGTTGGATTGACTCTGAGATCAGGGATTACCCCACCCTGTCCAACATGCAAGCCGTAAATACCTTCATTGCAAAGGTAGAAGACACGATACCAGAAGGAAGCAGGATACCACTTTTGGACGTAGCACTACAATCCACATCAGCCAGGTGGTGGAAAAATCACCACAACACCCTGTCGCGGTGGAGTTGTATGGCGGCGGCTTTGAGGGCGCGGTTCAAAGAAGACAAAGGCCCTCGAAGCAGGCACAGGTACCAAGGGACTTTCAACCCGAGGGACCACCTGAAAACCTGTGAGGAGCAGTGGCAAAGTATAGGGTACCCAGAGGAGCTGTGGGTACATCGGTTCGTCCACTCCTTAAATACCATCCCCCATGCCTAGTACTTAGAAGAAGAGAGAAAAAGAGGGACCAGCTCCTGGCGAGAAGTCGCGAACACATTTTTTCGGTGCTTTTCATTCGAGGGGGAGACAGAGCTAGTGTCCCAGGCATTACAGGCCATAAAGGGGGTATTGTTTCTCCGTGATCCGGGGACCGACGGGAGAACATTAGCGCTAAATCCGGAGGGCAGGCGTGAGCTGGCTTGCCAACGGATCGACGACGACCCAGACGATGACAGTCTGAAGGCCCTGAGGCACCTATATTTTGAAGAGACGGAAGGCGAGCAGAACATCAAGGAAGAGCCGACCACTGAAGGCGTCCATCTACTTCCGCTGAAGACGAAGAAGCTAAACATCGGTATGGAGGAAAAACCCAAACTGGCTACAGTTGGGGACTACTGGGATGAGGAGACAACAAGGAAATTTTCAGCCTCCTCCAGGAATACGAAGACCTATTCCCTTCATCGGTTGCAGACTTAAAGGGCATCAAAGGGGACCTTGGAGAAATGTGCATTGTGCTGAAATCGGACGCCAGGCCCGTCAAGCGTCGACCTTATCGGTTGAACCCGCGAATCAAGGAAAAAGTCAAGTTGGAGATCGATAAAATGCTCACAATAGGTCTAATCTTCCCTATGGAAGAAGCAGAGTGGGTGAGTCCCATCGTTATTCAGAATAAGAAGGACAAGTCAGAAATTCGCGTCTGTGTGAATTACCGAAGCCTAAACAACGCCTGCATTCATGACCCATTTCCCACCCCCTTCAGCGATGAAGTATTGGACAATGTTGCGGGAAATGAGGCCTACTCCTTCACTGATGGATTTTCGGGCTATCATCAGGTGCGCATTGCGGAAGAAGACAAAACGAAGCCAACGTTCACCACCGAGTGGGGGTCTTTTGCATACCACGTGATGCCATTCGGGTTGAAGAACGCCCCCGCTGTGTTCTCCCGGATTGTTATTGCTGCTTTCCGGGAGTACATTCATAAGTTCCTGGAAGTCTACATGGAAGATTGGACCTTCTACAGTTTGCTAAAACACCACGCCACCCTGTTACGCGTCATGTTTGATCAGTGTCGACAAGTGCAGATTTCCTTGAACTTGAAGAAATGCATTTTTTCGGTTCCCTTTGGAACGCTATTAGGACATGTGGTGTGCAAGCAAGGGGTCTGCATCGACCCCGCCAAAGTAGTCGTGATCGTCCACATGGAAGCCCCGGAGACGGTGAAGCAGTTGCGTTCACTACTAGGGCACACGGGTTATTATAGACGGATCATCAGAAATTACACCAAGATCACTGCTCCTCTGAAAAAGTTACTACGGAAATCAGAAGAGTTCCAGTGGACGGATGACTACAGGATGGCCCTTGACACTTCGAAGGAGAAGCTGGCAACGGCGCCCATTCTGGTTCATCCAGATTGGGATAAGAAGTTCCACGTGCATATCAACGCTTCCAGTATTGCACTTGGGGTTGTCTTGGTGCAACCCGGGGAGACGACAGTTGACCACCCAATCTACTTCGCCAGCCACAAACTGTCTAATGCAGAGCAGAATTACACCACCACGGAGAGGGAGGCCCTCGCAATGGTGTACTTGCTCCAGAAGTTCCGCCACTATCTCCTAGGAGGTAAGTTCAAGTTCTTTACGGATCACTCCGCATTAAAGTACCTGGTCAATAAGCCCGTTTTGGAAGGAAGGATCTGTCGATGACTTCTACTCTTCCAAGAATTCACCTTTGAAGTGATCGTCAAGCCCGGGAGGTTGAACGTCGAGCCCGATCATTCATCCAGGTTGGAAACAGGGGAGAACGACGGCTCTCTCGATGATCAAGTGTCGGATGCTGATCTTTTCCGCGTCGAAGCCATACTAGATTATTTGGCCGACATCGCCACTTACTTGACCACGGGGCAGTGCCCTCAGCACTACACCTCACTGTAGAAACGACACTTGGTCGTCCGCGTCGCTAAATACCACCTGATTGCGGGGCAGTTGTATAAATTGGGCCTTGATGAGATTCTGCGCAGATGTGTCCTCGACCATGAACGTGAGGCCGTACTGTGGGAATGCCATAGCGGCATTGCGGGAGGCAATGTGGGGGCGAAACCCACCGCCAGGAAAGTGCTACAAGCTGGACTTTGGTGGCCAACGGTCCATGCAGACAGTAAATCATTTGTTAAAAAATGCGATGTTTGTTAGAGAATGGGGAGGCCCTCTCACCGCGACAAGCTACTGCTACACTCGGTGAACGTGTTGCGGCCATTTGAGAAATGGGCGGTTGACTTTGTCGGTCCCATAGCCCCGGTAGCCCGGCATTCCAAGGCCCGATACATCATTACCGCCACCGACTACCTCACCCGGTGGGTTGAGGCAGCGGCGGTACGGGACTGTACGGCCGATACAACAGCTCGATTCATCTTTGAACACATCATCAACAGGTTTGGCTGCCCACGAAGCTTAACCAGTGATCAAGGTATGCACTTCATTAATGAAACGGTCAAATCGATGCTGGACACCTTCATGATCCAACATCACAAAAGCAGCCCGTACCACCCGCAGGCCAATGGCACTGTTGAAGCGTTCAACAAAATCCTCGAAAAGGGTCTGACGAAGATCTACAATGCCAAGCAGGATGATTGGGATGAACGGTTGCCAGCTGCACTATGGGCCTACCGAACAACGGTGAAGAGTTTAACCAATCAATCCCCGTTCCAACTGGTGTATGGCCGTGAAGTTGTGATTCCCGCCGATTTCACCCTACTGAGTCTTCTAGTCGCCACATCCCTCAAGTTGTCGGGAGAGGAATCACTACAGGAGCGCCTACACGAATTGCAAGAACTGGACGAGGCCCGGTTCCTAACCGAGTTTCACCAAAAGGTTCAAAAGGACAGGAAAAAGGCGTGGCATGATCACCACATCAAGAGCAAAACGTTCCAAGTTGGAGGTAAGGTTCTCCTATACGATCGCAGGTTTCAGAAGTTTCCGGGAAAACTGTAGATGCACTGGTTGGGACCCTACTTCGTCGTCGAGATTAGGGATTCTGGAGCCGTTCGGTTGGCTCAACTGGACGGTACTGTTTTACCTGGGTGGGTGAATGGCACACGCTTGAAGCCCTACCATGACTAAGTTTCTTTCGCTTTTCGTTAATAACTCTCGCACCCGAGAGAAGCCATAGAGTAGCGTAGTTGAATAACTCTCCCACAACCGGGATGAGCGTAGGTAGTGTTCATTGTCCATGCATAGGTCATCAATAACCACTTAGTTGCGGGGACTGCACCTCCACCGACTGTGGTCGGGGAGGGGCGTGTCCCACGTGTCATCCTCGTAGGATAAGGAAACGTGTCAAGTGTCAGTCCCTATCAATTCATTTAAGTACTTGTGTCAGTCCGTAGGATCGCCTAGATTTGCAACATAAACTACCATAATTAGAAGTAACCTTGCAGTAATCATTTTGTCATAATTCGAAGTAACCTCAGTCGTAACCTCAGTCGTCGCGTCCGCCCATTCTCCCATACCACCGTCAGCAGATGTCAAAACACACTTCAACAGGCGATTGATCGCACGATTATCGCCGTGGAGGATGCCAGTAGGAATTAATTCGTTATGGTGTCTCATCAACCTCACTCATGTCGGTTAATTACATAACCTGCATGAAGAAAAGCGCGAGAATGTCAGAGACATCCGAGTTAGAATTAGAAATTGGAGCAGAGCCAGAGAAGCGGAAGTATCCAAAAGCACAAAGCCAAGAGAAGGGGCCGAGACCAATTCTGCAAGTGTATCAATGCCGAGTGAACATGACAAGAGCCAACCCAGAAGTCGTAGAACCGCAGCTCGACAGTCGGATTCATAAAACGGAGTCCCTCGCAGGGAAGTATGATAGTGCTGCCCTCATAGATGCAGACCTCACGGACTCTTTCGAGTTCCCAATGCTTAAACGCCAGGTGTATATGGAATTTTATACCTCAGAAGCAAGGCGTGCAGCAAACAGAATCTTGCCGGAGTTCCGAGGCCTCTAGCAATCCTCCATTCTAAATTTAAGAAATCTGCCAGTATTCGAGACAACAGGACCAACCATGCAATGTACCAAGTTCTTGCTCAGTCGAATCCAGAACGGGTCCTTGTGGTTGGGAAAAGAAATTCCAATCCACGCCGAGGATATCCACCGGATCACAGGGCTCTCACAGAACAGCCCGGATGTATCCTCTGCATGTCACAGTAGCACACGGGCAACTCCAGGGTCAGATAAACGAAGTGGCCAGGGTGTTTACGGGACTATGGCCGGCCGTAGAGGCTCACTATACTCGGATGCCTGCAGGTGTGCCAGAAACGGATATATTGTAGCGGGCCATCCACCTCAGGGTAGCATTCACTGACCTCCACGAGGAAAATGCAGAGCTCCAAGCAGCGTTAGCAGCACGGCCAGCGCTGCCTGATCCAGAGGCAGTCTACATAGCACAAATTACAGAGAAACAGGGCCAGGTCACCCAGATGCAGGAAGCTCTCACTTATGCAGCGCGCGATGCTTATGACCTCCTGAAAGGTCTCCAAGAATGCTCGACGGCCCTTACCGTAAAGACTCAGCCCATTTCAGTGCAGCTGCAACAACTTTCGAACGAGATTCAATATGCCACGGACCCCTCGCTGTTGGACCAGCTATACGCCCAGGCAGATGCTTTGGACGTCCAGATCCAGCAGACAGAGGCCAGCTCGGCAATGGCCAAACAAGCAATTCGAGAGCTTTGCTAGCCCCTCCAACTCAGCGCTCGGACAATGCAGCAGTTAACCGCTGAAGTTGAAACCCAAATCAGCACGGTATTCAGAACTGTAACGGCACCCGTCGGGGAGGCAGCTGTCACCAAAATCGCCACGGAGATAGACGCATTGCTACAGGGATGGCGACAAGTAGTGACAACCTTCAACGAGTTTAAGGCTTCAGCGTTGAGCAAGGTCCCGGAGTTGGGGCCCTTGTTTGGGCAATAGACTGAAGGTGCACAGTAAGAACAGGGCATGGGGTCCGGTGGAGCAATGGAAGTGGAGACAGTGATCTGTGATTGACTCGGGACGATTCAAGAAACTGTGGTCGGGACCTGTTGGGGCCCTTGTTTTGAATTTCGAATAAAGAACATATGGGTTGCAGATCGACACATGGGAGCCGCAACTACGGTGAGTAGCGGAGCTACCGAGGTTGCGGAAGAATAGAAGATAGCTGATGAAGCTGACAAAGATAAGTGCAGAAAAATAAGAGATATGGTAGAGAACAGACAGCGGAACTCACAGGAAACAGATAGAAGCCGAAAGCAACTAAAGAGGAACACAAGAGAAACCAACAATTGCGATTGCGGGTGAATAAATAGCCCATCACCCAGCCAAAAGAAGAGACGCACGGATGTAGAAGGATAGAAGAGGATCGAGCGGATGCTGCAGAAGAGCTCTGTCCCGAGCATGATCTCCTTGTAGTTCCTAGGCTTCTATTATCTATCTCTCTGTCCTATGGGACGACTGTAACAGAATTGTAAGCTCTTCCTGTTGAAGCGATGTAACTGTGGATCTAGATGAAGGTTATTAATATACTTGCAGGTTGCTGTCTTGTTATATGAGTTACATGCATGCATGATGTCTGTGGTACCTTAAATTTTTATTTTCTTAGTATCTGCACAATGTTCTAAGATTCTCTTACGTATATGATGTTATTCCTGTAAACGATTCTATGTTATCTCGAGTTGCGGATCCATCCGCCACTATCGATCTGTTCCCCTTCTGCATGTGGTCGCGGCATGCCTCGGGTGAGACTCTCTGCTCTCCGGAGTAGGGTGAAAATGCCGGCGTGGTTCTAGACTACAGCGGACTCCCTTGTTGGCCCCAATATCTGAACCTGGGTCTTGCCTGCAAGACCTGTTTTCTCGCCAACAGTATGCAAAAGCGTCAGTTTGAAAAACCCGACAAAATAGAAGTACCAATGCAGCCAAAGTAAGGGATCGTCAATAACAGTGTGCACTGACTGTTGACATGGGTTGAACGTTGCACAGAAACTGTCTTGATGGATTTTGCTATGCTTTTTCAAGCTTGCCTAAAAGAATGCGCTCATGAACTTGTTGTGAACTGAGCATGTGTGAGCAAGTGACTTCGACCGATCAAGAAGTGACGACAGAATGATCGATCGCAAGATCCACAGAAAGCTCCAAAATTCAAGTGTAGATAAACTTTTAGAGGGTGTTTGTCGCAGTGACAACATTGCCCTAGTTACTTATTGTAATTATTTAATTTTTAATTTTATTTGTTTCTAAATAGTTATTTTCTATTAACTTTGATCTAATAATTTTTTATTTTATTTTTCTAAAAACTATTTTCTAAAACCTTTGACCTAATCTTTGAGTGGGTAGGAATCAAAACGTATTAACAATTTAAATTTTTTTATGTAATAACCTAAAAAAACACACTCTATAAATAACTTTAATCACAAAAGTCTTCATTTAAAAATTATACAACCTTTCAAAAACCAAATTACCAACCAAAACAAATATATTTAAACGCGTCAACTTCCGCCATTTTCTTATAACCCTCGTTGAGTTTATATAATAACCTACATATATTCAAAACAATAACCCTCGTTGAATTTAACAAGTGGATAATGACTTTATCAAATCAATATATATACCAAAAAGATAACTATTTTTTGAAATATTCATTTTTCCAAGCGTTTAGAATTTCATTTAAGCTATAATAATAGTAAACAAGGTTAGTTGATTTAAGGGTTTAATTGAGATTATTTTAGAGAATTGTAATTTTAATAAATAAATAAATATAATTAAATATAATTATTTTTATTTTGAAGTTAAGTTGTGTGGTATGTTTATTAATTTTTATATAGTGGGGAAATTTATCATAATTTAGTTATTAATTTTATATATATATTTTTTAATCATAGATCTACCAATAACTTAGAGGGATCAAATCTCATTATATGCAAATATTTTTTTAGAATGCAAAATTTGAAAAAATATTTACACATTAGGAGATTTATTCCCTTTTGGTGCTTAATAAATATGTGATTATATGGATTGGTTTTTTTTGTCTCTCTATATAAAGACCATGTGTAGTTTTTCATTGTTTAAAGTGTATTAATGTTGAATAATATATTATTATTAATATTTTATATTAAAAACCAATGAATTTCTCTTATTAAGAAGTAACTAAATTATTTACCTTTAATCGTTTTTTTAGTATTGAAATATTTTATTAAGGTAACATTAAAAGAAAAAGAAGTTTTTTATTTATTTTTTAATTATTTTATCTCTATAAAATTATAATATTTAACATAGACATGGAAATATTTTACTTATTGCTCTAAAAGTGAAAGTGAAATATTTTTAGATATTTTTCATACTTGATTGTAATATTAACAACTAATCAAGTGAGTGCTTATATAGGATATCACTGCTTAGTTTCACCTACTTCTTTTACCATAATAAGAGCTTATCACTAATATGACTGAGATCAAAGCAATCAAACACACTAATATCATGGGAATTGAACCCCAACCTTGTACACATACTTTATAGGTAAGAGATTTAATACATGTGATTACGTAATGAGAATGAGATTATTGATGTTTTATAAGGATTTTAATTAGAATTATCCAAATATGTATAATCATTTGTGTTTACATTTTTTTAAGCATTTTTTTCAAGGTAAACATGTCAACTTCAACTTGAGCAAGGATGGAATCACACATCACTCTCATACTAGGTTGTAGAATGAGCCTCTAGGCTCCATCAGTAGTGGGATAGATATCACGAATTGTTATCTATGAATTAAGACTATCTTATCACCCTTATTCAAGGAAAACCAAGCCACTTTAAATTACCTGCTAGTCCACAATAAGGCAAGTTTGCACTCTTGTTAAATGCCTCTCGGTCTTGAGTCATTAACTCTTAACCAAGGAGTAGTAGTTTCAAAACATACTCCAAGCCCATGTGTGGCATGTATATACCTATCAAAAGGAATAATCATTTTGAAAAAAAATAAAAAATAATATATATATATATATATATATATATATTTTTAATTCATATACATATCTCAATTTTGGTTTAATTATAAATAGAGTTGAAGCAATTGCCTTTGGGGTTGTTAGTGGCTTTGTTTATGTTTGAATTATCAAGTGTTTATGGGTTTCAATGGGAGGTGGGGGGTGGGGACGCGGAGGTTATTACCCTGTGAGCCTGATAGTTATGGTTCTTATTGTGGTTTATTTTGGTGTCAATTGTGTGGTGTTGGTTATGGCTACATGGTCAATTTGTATTATGTTAGTGTTCTTGCTTCAGGGAATTATCCTTTCCAGTCTTCTGATCATGGCCGCTCATTGCATATATAGAGTTTTTAACCCCTCCCACTAGCCATGCCTCCCATGCAACACATGTGATATAGGAGGGGCAGTAGTGGCAACAACCTACAAGGATAACAGAGAGCCTGACTATTTGCCCAGAACTTGACTACAACCTATTTCAATGCAATGCCTCCTGAGACCCAACATGGAATCAAAAAATTGGAAACTAACGTGGGTGTTGATAAGAAATTCTAATCTGAATCTAAAATACTAGAGGATTACAGAGATATATTTCGGTGATAATCACATAGGAATAGACTTTATCGACACATTGCGAACCAACTAGTGTGGTTCATATCCACGACAAGATGAGAGATCGGATCATGGCATTAAAACTCAAATAGATGAAGAGAAGGGTTAACTAGCTGAAGGAAAAAATAATGGTTTCTACTATATAAAAATCATTTAATATTATTATATTATTATTTTAATTTCAATAATAACATTTTATTAGATTTTTTCAAATAATTAAACACCATTCTAGTTCAATATTCGTACTTAGTCTAAGGTCAAGAGAAATAAATACTAAAAATAATTATTATAAGGCATTTTTTTCTATTTATCCTAGTTTATAATGTTATTAATAAATTTATTCTGATTATCCTTATTTATGATGTTAATAATACAATTTCATTATTAATAGTATTCTTAAAATGAAAATTAATTTAAACAATATTACTAAATAGAATCAAATTTGTTATGCAAATTGAATAGAGGAAGGGCACTTAAAAAAAGTAATTAATTAACTTGAATTAATTAATCGACATCATTGAATAAAGGGCAGGGATCCAACACCTGCTAATACCCCAACCATCGTCTCAATTAAGATTAACAGATTTTTTTTCAATTTCTAAAGCCTCCCTTAACTTACGGTGATGAAAATGGTCAATCCTGGCAATGACCTTAGCCTCTTCAATGCAGATGTGATGGTTATTCTTTTCTGCATGCTCTACTAAAGCAGAGGAGTGGGATCTTCCATGTTTTATGTTGGCAAAATGTTCACAAATCCTTTGATTTATTGACCTACCAGTTTCACCAATGTATGGAGTCTCGCAAGAGCAAGGAATGATGTAAACACTTTTTCCATCTCTTGGGTTCACACGGTCCTTCTCATCTAACTATGATTGTAGCCTCTACCCCATCTCTGTCATGGGAGCATGAGTAGAAGGACCTCCAACCACAGGCCAAAAGTATTTTGTTTATGATTTCTTGGAAACAAACTTATGATTAGTTATTTTTCTCTGCATATGCTTGCTATAGCTTAGAAGTTAGTTTGTTGCTTAGATATGAATTTTAGAATAAATTAGATCATCTTTAAATTAAACTCGTCTTTTCCACTCCTAATTATTTTATTTTATCAGTCATCAATGAATGGATGCATGTAATGGCTGCGGGATTGTTTGAAGCTGCAGGCAAGGACCCCTTCATCACCTTCCTCTTGGACTCCATCAATCTTCCCTCCAACCTAAAATTCTGCCACCAAAACCCTATTTTGTGAGATCATCTTCATAACCACCGTGAACAACCCTCCTAGTGCAAAACAGGGCCTCAAAGAGCTCTGAGATTGGCTGGAGGTGGTTGTCATCCCTCACTGACCTACTTCCACCTACTTCCATCTTTCCACACCCTTCTTCCATCATTTTTACCCTTATATCCTCCACGGCGTCCTTCCTGTAGCATTTCAGAAGCTTTGTGTAGCAATATAGGGCTCTTGTAGCAATACAGGGCTCCTATAGCAGCCTCCTGTAGCATAGTTGTAGGTCCCCGTTTCCACTTCAATTTTGATCCTTGTTACCACTGGAACCTAGGATAGGCCCTGAACTTGACCCCCAACTATGGATTCATGACCAGAAGAGACCCCTAGGCTGCTCCAAACCCTTCTTCCCTTGCTGCAAAAACATAGTAGGCATTAGTGTTTAATTCATCACAACATTAGCATAAATAGGACAACGATTTACATATAAGTGTGAGTTTGTTGGAACAATAGATAGAGGTTTTATTTATGAATTGATGAAGTGTGCAAGATAAAGTAGTTCCTTTACTGCAAAATGGATGGATAATTAGATGAATGATTGCAACATAGCATAGTTTCCTTTTTTGCAATTAGGTTAGTTCTTGACGGTTTTCTTTCAATATCAATTGCAAGTAGAATTTGATAGGAAATATCTTTTTCTTAGATTAGAAGTAGTTCTCCGCATCACATTAGTTAATTTCACTTCAATCGAGTAGGAGGAATGGCCTAGAAGTACTATTGATCAAAAGACCTAGTTGAGGATGGCATGAGTATAATCCATCTATTGTACATATATCATTGTCACCTCTAATTTGTACGAGCACCGGGTTGATAATTAGAGTTGAGTAGCCCTTGGGAGTTGCATCACTCTTGGTGCAATACCACGGCTCACCACTTTTTGGCGTCGTTGTCGGGGAGGTGTCTAAGTAGATGCTTGTTTATGCTTAAGTATTGTTTTCCACTTTTTTTTTTTGCATAAATTTTTGAAAAAGTGAGAAAAAAATTCTATTTCATGCCTTGTAGGAGTAGGGACGACCAAGGAAAATTTCTACCAAAAACCCCCACATCCTCACACAGTCAACCTTCACTCTTCTTCAATGGATGTGAGCTTCTCTCTGTGACGGCGGGGGAGTTAGAATACCCTATAGGTGAGCACCCTGAAATCTTTGAAAAACCTATTAGGGAGGAAGAAGAACCTACTTCCCATGTCCAAGCTATGGTCTAGGACAGAAACCATGAGGTATTTCCCATCATAGAAACCAATGGAGAGACTAGGATGAAAAACATCAGCCCTTCAACCCTTCTACACTTCCATGGCCTAACTTCTGAGGACCTTGACACTTTCATGTTTGAATTTTTTGTTGTTTGTAGGACTTATGACTATGCCTCAGATGAACAAGTTTTGAAATTGTTCCCCTCTACCCTCAAGGATGCAGCCTTACGCTGGTTCATGGGTCTTCCTGGGGACAATATCACTACATGGGCCCAAATGCAAGAGTCGTTCAATAACAAGTGCATATACTATTGTAGGTCTAAATAAACCAAGGAAGAAATATTTAGAATGACCCCAGGGCCTAATGAATCTTTATAAGACTATGAGGAAAGGTTTCAACTTAAATACAAGAGGGCCAACTGCACCCCTGATCCTGGATAACTCAAGTTAGTTATTCTCCGAGGGATCAAGGATAAAGTGTTGGAAACCCTCAACATGTTATCTGGAGGGGATATCTATCAGCTATCCTATGATGACATCAAAACTATCTTCAGAAATCACTCTAGTGTAGTGTTGATGCCTCGAAAACCACTGCAACAACATTTGGGGATAACCACCCGGTCAGGAACTTAAAAACCATTCCTTTTCCATTCGGAATAGCGACTTCCAGTGGGGATGATGGGACCAGTTTCCCAATATCATATGATTGAATGGATGTGGGAATTTTATAACTAAATGTAAGTCGATAATGGAAATGATAACAAGCTAATAGAGTATATATACCTATCTATTTCCCGGGATTAATTATGTTTCATTATATGCAATCTTGAAATATTATCTTACATATATGAAAATGAAGATTATAAAATACTTACATAAGTGAAAAATGTTTAAAGTTAATTAATTTGATTAAATAGTTAATCAAACTAATTGATTAAACTCATGTCGCATTAAATAGTTGCATGTCTTCTAGATATATTGAAAGATAACAATCTTTGCATGTTCAATAGTGAATTATTGCGCAATTGTGTTAAAAAGATACATATAACAAAACAATATAAAAGAAGTGACTATCAACTACATAAAACAAAATAGAAGTACCATGTATATCTTAACTCTGCTCATGGAAGAAATAACCCTTGGTCCACTCTTTCTATTCAGATGATTTCAAGAATACAAAAATGCAACATCCCAAAGCCTTCTTTACAAAATTTCAGGACCCTTTCTTTGTAGACATGAAAGGGTTTATATAGTAAACATTAGAAGTATAAAAATAGAAAATACACAAAGTATTGAGGAGGTTTAAACAACTATCCTTAAAATAAGTGAAAATAAGGCATAAATAGAATTTTTTGGATGACTCGCTCAAGAGTGCGATGTTGTGTCCTTTCCCATTTTTTGCTTAAGTTGATGAATATCTAACATTGGTTGTAATTTAGGGCGTTGAGCTGGCGTGATGCACAACTGTCCAGTGTAAACAACATCTGATAGTGGATGCAGCATATGGGATGAGGTGTCAGTTAAACAACACAACATTAGCCACTGATTGTGTGGCTTCACCAAGTATTGCCAATACTTCTCCCATTCAAGCTTTGTTAACTTCATGGTGTTTTCATCCCTTGCCTTTGACATTTCTTGCCACTATTTCATGATATATTTGACATTAGGGAGAGAACTAGGTGGCATTCTTGGATTAGATTGGCATTAAACATATTATCGTTGATAGTTTCAACAATGTTTTTGGCCACATCCCTTGCTATGAATATTTCTCTTTTGTCTGTTTTAGTTATATGTCCCAATTAGTAAACAAGATTTCCTTTTTGGAATCCTTAATTCTGGGAAGATTGGGTTTTCGACCCTCTGCACTGCCCTGCCAAGTGATGTATTCAGTAATTTTTTCATCAATGTCATCGAAGTTCATCCTTAGGCTAGCCGATTGATTCATCAGTGAATCACTTTTATCGCACAGATCATTAATGATTGTCAGTTTTTGACAAAATACTACTTGTTGTTGAGCCAGAAAGGTGTTGAGTTACAAATCTTCCTTCTTGAAGTCATCTATCTTTGGGCTATCTTTCAATTTTTCCACTGTGAACTGTAGTTGATGAATTTGAGCAGCTTTGACATTAACGTCAGATTGATTTTGTACCTTCAATTGATCTAAGATTTGCTAAATTTGTGACACTTGTGTCTGTAATTGATGATTAACATTATATTTCTCTGCAAACAATTCTTGTTCCAATTGTAGGATTCTTTCATCCTTCTCTTTGACTAGTTAATGGACTTCTTATGCCTTATCAATTGTGGCAGATGCATAAGCACCTGAAAATTGTGTCAACCTTGTCAGATCTTCAGATGGATCAGTTTGTGGATATTTCCACACTACTTCCATGGGTATGTCACCAGGGACTAATGCTTATGTTTTATCAAGTCTCCTTCTCTTTCTTTGTGTGATCATTACATTCCGATGTTTGGGGTTGTAAAAGATGCCGAGAGGAGGGATTTCTTCTATCTTTAGAACAATATCAAATGAAGGGAAGGCCCTGATGAATTCATCTTCCTCTGTATTGACTTCCTTATCAGAATCCCCAACAGTGAGAGAGATCTGACTCTTGTCTTGAGGTGTGCTGATTGTCTCTTCAAGATCAATGATTTCTCTCTTTTGTTGTCCTTTAAGTTGTTGGTAAAATTAATTCCATAATTTATCCAATTCACTCTTGAATAATGGATTACTAGTATTTTCTTCAGTTGATTTAAATTCCTTTTCTCCCTGTAGGAGCTCAATACCCTTGGGAGGTTGTTCCAGTTTTTGTTCTTTTTGTGAAATAGGTTGAGACACCTTTAAGATGTCAAGAGGAATAATCTCCAATATTTTTTTCCTGTAATATTTAAATTGGGAAAGTTGTTCAGAGCTAAGACGCATTGCTGCTAGCTTTTCAGCTTGTAAATAGGTCTCAGCAGATTCAAAAAAATCATCATAGTCATCATTTTCATGAATGAATTTCCTGATTTTTACTTGAATTGTATAGTTTTGGGCTATTTTATTACGATCAAACTGTCTGTCGGGAATAGTAGATAGGATAAACCTTTTTAGCCATAAACACCACAGTGGATAGGGAAAGAAGGCCAAGAAACATTTTTAGCTTCTTTCAAAACTTTGGTTAACCCATTCCCAATTGTTTGATAAGCAATTTACCTTGCAAGGAGCTTGTATGGTACATACAATGGAAGGACACGGGGTTTGGAAATACCTCCATAAACTATAACATATGTAAATAGTTCTTCCCCAAACCATTTTCCTATGGAATTGAAATCATATCGGGCTTCATTTGAAAATCTTGGGGATTTATCACCAAAAACAACTTGGTGAAGTGGTAAAATAACTCCATGGAAAATTTTGTAGAAATGAGACTCATACTTTTATTCCCAGACGATACTATGGTAAACATGGATAGGAGTAGGGTCTTGAATGGTCCATTTCCATCCCATGTTTGGGAAATATGAATTAAAACACACTACATCCATGATATAAGCACTCATAAAAAATGGAGGAATTGTCCTGGAGGTGGCTATACGATTATTTCTATAGGCTAGAATTTGTGAGGCAATATTATTGGAAAGAATGGTTCCCCAATACATGATGTATGAGTCTGATAAAACCTCCATGAACGAGACCCATTCAATTGAGAATTTATTTGTATTTGGCGAACCAAAAAGCCTACACATCATAGCGGCAATGTAGCAATAGGGACCAACAAGAGAAGATTCATAATACATATCCTTATCGTAATGTTTGTGCTTGTTAGGGTTGTGCCTCCATTGTCTTATCGGGTCTGACTGCAGCTTATTCTCCTTTGCGAACTTTCTCAAAGAAAATTTTGTCATATACCTTCTGTGGGTCGGGTATATGATACATTTTCTTCAAATCCTCTACCTTAAAAGACCCTATCATTGTATCTCTTGAGGTCATAAATGTCTTATCGTCAATGTTCAAATTTTCAATTACCTATTTGACCATATAAATATATGGAAGAATCTTTGGGCGAGCAGCAATTCTGTGGAGAAAGGAGTTGGCGACTTCACTGATATAGGTTTTGGATGATGTTACAACATCAATCGTGGCTACTCTCTTAATTATTGTGGGTTTCTCATCTTCAAATAGCCTGTACATGGATTCCCATGAGGAGGAACCACTTTCTAGAGTGCATGTTGTGTCGGAGAAAAATGGCGGCATCTTTGTTACTTTTGAAGCAGGGGGTGATGAGATTGGAGGAGCCATGGGTTTCTTTGTCTTCTTTGCAGCCTTTGGCATCTTGGAAGAATGTTGTTTTTCGGGACTAGCCTGTAGTAAGAAAAACAAGGAATGAATAACAACACTAACAATGCGAGAGCGACTTAGAAATAAAACTTGAAATGATGGCGAATATAGTTTACATGCGAAAACATCTTAAACATTAAATAACAGGCCATCAAATCACTTTGGAGGCTCAAGACCATCATATCGTTATGGCTGAGTAATTATGAGAAACGTGGGTTCACGTGTCTAACTTAGACACTTGCAGTGTAATTAAAATCTCGCATCACAACTTTGTTTGGGAGCATGACTCTTAAAACATGTGATGTGTTCATTTCGCCGATTGTGATCTAGGTTTTTCTCTTTAAATAATCCTTTAGTTCTTTATTGGTGGATTTGGAACGAGAAGAACTTTGGAGGGGCAAGAGTTTTAGGGGTTTTGCGATGCGATATTCATATCACAATCACAAAACGACGATTTTGTGAGTGTTTTGAGGGATAGTGGAAATGCAATGAAGGTTGGTGGAAGTACGATGTGATATACCGCATCGAGAGTTTTGGAATCCGGCATGGTATATGGTACTAAATAAAATTGTGATTTGTGATTTGCGATGGATGACATGTCAGTGAACGGGTCCCACCAATGTCTCTTACAAAATAATGCTTGTCAGGGAGCCTTTTCCTTTGTTATTTGTTTTTCTTTAAATTTGAAAGCCTTTGCGCCTTCTATACCTTTAGATAGATCGCATCGCAACTTTTAAGTGGAGTGTTTTATGTGCTGCTTGTTGCATATGTGATATGCGATGTGTGATGAGGGGATTTATATGGATTTCTCGCTTAAGCTCTTTGGCCAATGGGATATGACCTAACCCTTCAAATATCATATTCTTGTCTTATATATAAAAAGTTTTATTGTCCTAACTTTAAAAATTAAAAAGGTTCCCCATTATTTTCTTAGGTCTTTATACACAAATAATGGGGGTTGTTGAATAACACAACAGGCAGCCAGAAAAAAAGGGTATAGGTAACCAGGGCTTGGCCAGTACCTCTTCCTCCACCTCATCCATCAAAAGTGAGATAGGGAACATGTTGGAGGATTTCAAGGCTGAAATGTTGCATACATTTGCATTGCAAATGGATACCGTGCAGATCAAGAGGAAATAAGAGGAGGCAAAAAGATCCCTAGCCATATTTTTCCCTAGATGCACTAGAAGACACCCTAGGAATGAATTCCTAATGAATTCCATAGAATTTTGCTCATTCTGTAAAGAAAACCATGCAACAGAAAAATTCCCTTCCTTTCCTAGCCTAAAATTTGTATACCAAGGGGTGGAAGGTGGACCATAGCAACTATGCTTCATCAATCAAAGGATGCCTCAAGGATTTTGGCCATACCAACAAGGCATGCAACATGCTCATTATTCTTACTAAAATTAAAATCAAAATGCACCCTTTCATCCTTGTTATTCCTCTATCATCCATCATGTCCCACACCTACTTCTTGGCCTTATGATCCTCCATATCATCCTCAACCTGTCAATCAACCATTTTATCCATATTCTGCTCGACCTCCTTAATGGATCAACCCATCACAAGGGTGGAGGCCTTAAATCAACCAACCTCCTGCTTTACCGCCACTACCCCAACCTCAACCACAACTCACTCATCCTACTCCACCTAAGAAACCTCTGATACCCGCTCAACCTAATCAGAACTCGAATAACAAACATGCACAACAGGTCTACAGTGGGGAGACATCTTACCATGTCTATGATGTGGAGATCCAAGAAATTAACCTTAGGTATGGGAGAGTGCTCCTAGATAACCATCCACCATCTCCACCTCAATGTATTGAAGAGGAAAAGGAAGAATGTACCCCTCAAGAAAATCCACCTCCTTTTTCTAAGAGATTGATCCATCCTAGCTAGCACACCCCAGAAGATATTGAACTTCTGGGGGAACTGAATAATTTGTGTGTCAAGATACCCCTTATACAGGCTATTAAGGATGTAAACATATATAATAAGCTCATCAAGGAGAAATGCTTCAAAAATCCTGGGAGAAAAAAGAGAGACACTCCCACCATCAATGTTGTTGGCCAATTATCTGATTTGATGTCGGGGAGAGTGATTTTCCCGAAATACCTAGACCCTGTTAGTCCAGTAGTGGATGTGCACATTGATGGTATCATTGTCCCTCATACATTGATTGATATTTGGGATGCCATTAATGTGATGACTACATAAACTATGTTGAAGCTTAACCTCCAAGGAGCCTTGATAAATACCACTACAGTGTTGCAACTTGTAGATAGATCCACAGTAGCTCCTAAGGGAGTTGTTGAGGATGTTATGGTCTCCATTGACTCTTGGTAGTATCCCACTGACTTATTGGTGCTTCAACCTAAAACCAAGTTTAATGGTTATCCTCTTATCTTAGGATGACCTTGGATGGCCATTGCTAATGCTTATATCAGCTGTAGGGCTAGGAACATGACCAATAAGAATGAGCCCTTATCAAAACAACTAATGCTATATCCTCCTGCTCAGCCTTTTGTTGAACATGATATACCTTTGTGGCTAGAGGATGAAGAAGAAGATGAAGTGCATCATGCAATATCATACCAAATTTGTACCTTAGATGTTGTTATTACAAGGGGGAAACCTGATGAAGATGGCCTCATTGACCATATCTTTCAGAACCAACCCCCCACTACCATTCCACTTGATGAACTTGTGAAAGAACTTGGAAGCACTCCTTGGATTGATCTATGCTCAGTTGACTCAAGCCTTGAACATGTCAAGATTGTAGAATTTGGCCCATCCAGAACCTTAAAGATCAATCCCTCACTCTCGGCCAAACAAGAAGAACAATTGTGCAAGATGCTGAGAGAGAAATTAGATGTTTTTTCTTGGGACTATAAAGAAATGAAAGGGGTGCATCCCCTAGTTTGTACTCACCAAATGTACATCAAGGAGGGATGAAATCATGTGCATCAACCCCAGAGGAGAATGAACCCAACCTTGAAGTGCATAGTGAAGGATGAATTACAAAATTTGTTGGATGAAAGGTTCATATACCCCATCTTAGACAGTGAATGGGTGTCACCTCTAGCCTTAGTCCCAAATAAGAATGGGAAGTGGAGGATCTGTGTTGATTATAGAGAGTTGAACAAGGCCACAAAGAAAGACCATTTTACTTTGTCTTTCATTGACCAAATCTTAGATGGTCTTGCAGGAAAGAAGTTCTTCTCTTTCTTGGATGGATTTAGTGGTTACAATCATATCCAGATCAGCCCTGAAGACCAAGGCAAGACTACATTTACATGTCCTTGGGGTACCTTTGCTTATAGAGTTCTCTCATTTGGCCTATGCAATACCCCTACCACTTTTCAAAAAGAAGTTTTAATCATATTTTCTAAGCTTGTCCATGACTCTGTGGAAATCTACATGGATGATTTCACTCCCTATGGATGTGATTTCCAGGAGGCCCTCTCTAATCTGGGTAAAGTCTTAAGGAAATGCATTGAAATGCATCTCTCCTTAAGTCCTGAGAAGTGTGAATTATTTATGAAGGTAGGGACTATCCTTGCCCACTCCATATCTCAGGAAGGAATATAATTTGACCCAAACAAGATTATTATCATAAAAAGGGTCCCTACCCATCAGAAACAAAGGGATGTTAGGAGTTTCTTGGGATTGGATGGTTATTTTAGGAGATTCATCAAGGATTTTAGTAAAGTGGCTTCACCATTGTTTTGATTGTTGGCCAAAGGATCATAATTCTGCTGGTCAAGTGGTTTTCAAGAGGCCTTTGCAATCTTAAAAGGAAAATTGACCACTGCTCCTATACTTCGAGGTCCCAACTTGACTCTGCCTTTCCATATCCATACTAATGCATCAGATAAATCTGTGGGGGAAGCTTTGGTACAAATATATGAAAAGTTACCCTATGTCATTTACTTCATCAGTAAAAATCTGTTTAAGGATGAATTGAACTACATTGTCACTGAGAAAGAGCTTTTAGTTGTTGTCCACTCCTTGAACAAGTTCATACATTATATCATTGGGTACCAAACTTTTGTTCATACTGATCATGAAAAAATTACATACTTGATGAACAAACCTTATGTGAATGCCAGAATTATTAGGTGGTTATTTTTGTTACAACAATTTTATTTGAATATCATTGATAAGCCAGGGAAAGAAAATGTAGTTGCGGATTTTTTTGTCTAGACTCACTTTGCCTGCAGATGATGAAGGGATGATCGATGATCAACTTCCATATGAGCACCTATTTTCTATCTCAGTACTCTCTCCCTAGTTGATGACATAGCCAACTACTTGGTTTTTGGGATATTTCCTCCAAATATGTCATCGAGGGAGAAGAGTCGAATTGTGAGAAAGAGCACCAGGATTTCACTTGGATTGGTGGCAATCTTTTCAAACTTGGACTAGATCATATTTTAAGGAGATGTGTCATGGAAGAGGAAGTCTTTGACATCCTCTTGGAATGTCATGATGAGCCCTTTGGGAGCCATTTTGCTGTTAAGAGGACATCTTTCAAGGCCTTACATGCTGGCTATTATCAGCCTACTCTCCATCAGGATCCAAGAAGGTATACCGACAGATGTGACTAGTGTCAAAGGATGGGGAAACCCACACCCAGGGATTAAATGACTCTACAACCTCAAGTGGACTTCGATCCATTTGAAAAGTGGGGTATGGATTTCATTGGGCCAATTGATCCACCATAAGGACAAAAGAAGTACATCATAGTATGCACTAGCTATTTGACAAAGATACGAAACTAAGATATCCCCTGAACCATATGAAACTAAGATATCCCCTAAGAAAACCTGTCTATCCCCATGGAACACTAAAGATGAGTTTGTTGCCACTTTAACTACCTTGGGAACTCCTATAAAATCTAAAAATAAAATACTAAGGCAATCCCCTCTCCACTTTAAGACAAGGAAGAGCACTAGAGTAAAACAAGGGAGACCACAAACTCCCACAAAAGTCCCAATTACAATTGAGGAGTCCCCAAGCAAGAAATAGGAGGTGGGGCTACCTGAGGGAAAATTTGACGAGGTCATCTCTCCAAAGCCCAAACCAAAGACTCCCATAACCTATGTGAGGATGCATACCACTAGATCCAACTCCTTCAAAAAACACAAAGCACACACATACCTCCAACAAGAAGAAAAGGGCCTGCCACAGGAAAAACAGAGCATGCTATAGGAAGGGAAGAATGTAAAAAAATAAGGGCCGAATGTGCAAAAAAAGGGGCAGAGTATACAAATTGAGGGGCAGAGTGCACAAATAGAAGGTTAAGATGTGCAAGAGAGGGAACAAGCTAAACAATAACAACTACAAGACACAACAGCCTCCCCAAATACCTTTGAAAAGGATATCACAAAACTTCAAGAATCTACCCCACAACCTAGTTTGGGATATTATTACAAGTTAATTGAGGGAGGGAGATTGATCCCTGAAAAGTTCACATTCCCCCTCCTAAATGAGTTGGAGATATAAATATGGCGCACCCACAGATGGATGCATATCGCCAAGTCAAAGAATGTTGGAGATGTGGGGTTGATGGAAGAAAAGATCATTGAAATGGGGAAAGAACTAGTTGATGTGAGGCTCAGAGAATTTTCTATGAAGGAGTAGTTGCAAGAAGAGAACATTAGATTGAAGGAGCAGCTACAAGAAAGAGACACTCAAGTTGCCACTATGGCAAGTATTTTCATAGAGGCCATGCAGTACAACCAACCTTTTAAGTCCTATGTATTTTATCTCAGGTAGAAATGGTTACAATTCCACATCAGGACCTTAGATCAACATGGCTCCCTACCCTTTCATAACTATAGAAAATTCATTGAATTATGGAAACAATCTAGTGTAGGAGAGAGGGCTAGAATGGCTGAATTCTATATGCATAACCTCATATTAACTAATATGAACATTTGGGACCTTAATTCTAGATTGGGTGATATGCAATTAATGCCCTTAGCATCCCAACTAACACATGAAGAAAAAGGAGCAGTAGAGGTTAAAAGAGTAATGGAAAGAGAGGAGAGGGAACCTCTACAAATCAGGGAAGAGTTAATGAGCCCCGCAGGGATCATTACCAACCATCAATTAATCTCAAATGATGTTATGCTAGCACCTAGATACACGGAAACACAAGAGCATGCAATCTCACACTTTTATGATACATTCAAGTTGCTAGGAGAAGAGAGTTTGCAGGCATGCCAAAGGAGATGGCATGCTTTGCCACTTAGCCTACAACATAGAGAATACCATTTTCATGAGAGAATGAAGAATGCATTGGATAAGTCACCCTTCTATAAAAGAGTTATGCAAAGAATGAGAATCCAATGGATAGGGTTGAATTTTAGTCCACCTTTTCTACTAGGACTGCATGAAGGAAGGAACCAATCTGAAGAGCAGAAAGAGTGGGTTGAAGCAAAAAACAATGCAGGATTCTATCTACCAGAGGGAACTCCATCTGAGGTTCCTTGAGATGTCAGGGAGGCCATCAGGGCTATGAAAGAGATTAACAAGAATGACTGAGTTGCTAAGAGGATGAGAAACCATTTCAGTAGGCGGGTGATGATGAGGCTCATCAATAGGTACATTTTAAGGGGTTACAATGCCATCTTTCAGCTTATTAACTAACTCTCTCTCCAATTTATTTACATTTTTGTCATATTATGCTTAGTGAGAAGGGTGAAAGATGTTTTTCATGCCATGTAGCCTAATATGATTTAATTGCAGGAAATGAAACCATTTTTTAGACAATTTCCACCTAAGGGCTCGGAGTAGACAACAAGGAGAGATTGTAGGAAGGTTGTCCACCTCCTTAGTTCCCACATTCATCCTAAGATCTCTCCCATCAACTCGAAGGCAAAGGAAGCCAAGAAAATGGTAGTTATGAGGAGCCAAGTTCCACTCTTCTCGAAATCAAGGAGACCATAGTCCTATTTTCTAGGGAGCTGTTGGTAGCTACCATTTTGTATAAATAAACATGTAGAAGAGCTCATTAGGATTCGAAATTTGTTCTCTACTAGGTAGCTCTTGAGCTCAAGATTATTATTTTTTGACTGTCATGTGATGTATTAGACTTTGATGAAATGATAATGAGATGTTATTGTTTGATCCATTAGTGAGTTAGTTTCAGAGGGTTGATTCTCTTAGGTTAGGGCCCAATCCATTAGCTAAGTCCCTATTGTGTACTTATATTCTATTTAAGTTTTAGTACTTTGTTTAAGTTCTTGCATTCTAGTAGTAGAAAAATCTATTAAAATTGTGTTTGTAGCCTCTATCCCATCTCTCTCATGGGAGCATGAGTAGAAGGACCTCCAACTGTAGGCCAAAAGTATTTTTTTATGATTTCTTGGAAACATCCTTATGATTAGTTATTTTGCTCTGCATATGCTTGTTGTAGCTTAGAAATTATTTTGTTGGTTAGATTAGAATTTTAGCATAAATTAGATCATCTTTAAATTCAACTCATCTTTTACACTCCCAACTGTTTTATTTTGTAAATCATCAATGAATGGATGCATGTAATGGTTTTAGGACTGTTTGAAACTGCATGCAAGGACCCCTTCATCACCTTCCTCTTGGAATCCATCACTCTTCCCTCGAACCTTCAATTCTGCCACCAAAACCCTATTTTGTGAGATCATCTTCATGAGCACTGTGAGAAACCCTCCTAGTGAAAAATAGGCCCTCAAAAAGCTCTGATATTGGCTGGAGGTGTTGGTCACCACTCACTCACCTAATTCCACCTTCTTCTACCTTTCCACACCCTTCTTCCATCCCTTTTACCCTTAGATCCTCATCGACCTCCTTACTGTAGCATTTCAGGAGCTTCCTATAGCAATACAGGGCTCCTATAGTAGCATCCTGTAGCATAGTTGTAGATCCCCATTTCCACTGCAGTTTTGATCCTTGTTTCCACTTGAACGTAGTATAGGATGCAATTGACCCCCAACTATAGATTCATGACCATAAGAGACTCCTAGGCCACTCCAAACCCTTCTTCCCTTGCCACAAAAACAAAGTAGGCATTAGTGTTTAATTCATCACAACATTAGCATAAATAGGAAAGCAATTTAAATATAAGTGCGAGTTTGTTGGAACATTATATAGAGGTTTGATGGATGAATTGATTAATTGTGTGAGATAAAGTAGTTCCTTTACTAAAAAATGGATGGATAGTTACATGAATAATTGCAACATAGCATAGTTTCCTTTTCTACAATTAGGTTAGTTGTTGATGATTTGCTTTCAATATCAATTGCAAGTAGAAGTTGATATGCACTCTCTTTGTATTAGATTAGAAGTCATTTTCTGCATTACATTAGCTAATTTCACTTTAATCTAGTAGGAGGAATGGCCTAGAAGTACTATTCATCAGAAGACTTAGTTGAGGTTGGCATGAGTAGAATCCTTTCACTGTACATATAGCACTGTCACCTCTAAGTTTGTACGAACCCTGGGTTGATAATTAGAGTTGAGTATCCCTTGGGTGTTTCAATAGTATTGGTGCAATACCAAGGCTCACCAAGAAGAAGAAGGATCAACAGATGAAAGTTTGGGGGAGAAAAGAGCAGGAAGGATCTTCCACCAAAAATTGAGGCTTGTTTGGTCTTAGGGGGAGCATATGGTTGGATTATGTGTTGCATGAAAATTAATATTTGTGCATCCATATGGGAAAGTGTACGTGTTCATGGGGATTCCTTGAGGTTTGAAGTGTTATTTCTAGTTTTTTCTTTATTTCTATTCCAGTTTGTCTTAGTTGGAGCAGCCTTGTACATTTGTTGATTATTTTGGAGCAACTATATGCTAATGATGATATGACAACCATGCATTGTCTAGGTGTGATGGGGGATCACACATTCAGGGGGAGAATTTGTGCTTCCAAATGGATTTGGAATGTGTTCGCATTGTGTTCCTATGCAGTGCATATATTTGACATTGATTTGATGCAGGGAAGAGTTTTTGTTGCTACTGTCATATAGTGGCAATCATATGGTTTGCATGACAATGGTATTTTGATGATGATTTTACTACTAGATCATATTTGTTTTATGTTGTCATGCATATGTTGCTTCCATGGGGATGAGATGATACGTTGGAGTTAGTTCATCTAGATTGTGCATATTATTGCTTATGTTTTCATTTCTAGATTAATCATGCATGTTTTTTATATGTATTAGATGGATGAGTCATGTGTTGTAGTTGCATGAAGAGAATATGTTGTTTCCTATCGTATTCATTTACATGGTTGAGAGATGATGATTTATATTGTTGCTCATGTTTTGTTGGATGGATGAGATATGAGAAGAGAAGATGATTTTTGATACTCGTGATAGTTTGATACATGTTGATGGATGAGTTCTGATGATTGCTTCTCATATGTGGAGTATACATGTGATGCTTATGCTACATTGATAATTTGTTGCTCACCTATGCTGAGGATAAGTATATGTTGATGCATATGATGCCTTTGGTATGATGGATGTTGCTGCTTCGTTTTTCTCCCATAGGGAGAGATAATGTGATGATGTGGATGTATTTGTTGCTACCTCTATGATATATTCCCATGTGGTTGTTATTAGATGATCTTATTGTTGTACCTATGTGGAGCATGGTGATCTTGCTGCAGGATATTTATTGATGGGATGGTGATGGCCCCATGCACTAGCACATTTTTTGGTTAGCATTCTTATTTGTTAGTGCTAAACATGGAGATATTCTATTATAGCTCATGCAGGCCTTGTATTTCTTGGATATGCCATGTATTGTTGTTGCTAAACATGGAGAGACTATGTTATAGCTCATGGAGGCCTTGTATTTGTTGGATATGCCATGTATTTTTGCTGCCATATGGAGCATATGTTGATGTTCATTGTTTCCTTGTACTCATGATATTTTATGTTTGGGCATGTATTGATGAGAGCACCATTGTGTGTGCATATTTTGGGTATATTTCTCATGGTGTCAACTATGTTATTATCTATGTATGGGTCAATGGAGTCCAAGTCATATTAGCATCACATATTGGGTGCATGATGTAAACTTGGGTCCATGGGGTCATGGTTGGTGATAGGTGTAGAGGAGCTATATGTCAGTGCTATGTATTTGTCACAACAATGTATTTTGTCCATGAAGCATTATAATGTATTGTCTATCATGTCCAAAGTTAGTTGGATTCATGGTTCATGAGGAGTAGTCTCTTTCACTTAGAAAGGGGTCTCATTGTTTTAGCAGGAAGAATATGATTGCAGCTACATTACAAGCTTAGGGGGGCATGTTCAGTCTTCAGAGTTGGCATGGAATTGGTAGAGCAGTGTTGGAAATCGGTTTCCTTGTTTTCATGCTTATCTTCCAGGATATTTTTCTATGGGTTGCATCAGTATGGAGTTGAGTATGATAGGGGAAGAACTCTTCTCTTCCAATATATTATTGGCATTTCACTTTAGTATTTGATGGCCCTTTGCCATTGATGTCAAAGGGGGAGATATTTTGGATTGATGGTTCAACCTCACATGTTGTATTGAGGTTGACATCAATGCCAAATGCTGAGTTTGTTGGCAGGGTAGTTTTGGAATTGATGTCAACAAGCTCATGGTGTCGCTAGTCACATGCATGTGTGTTGAGGAATTGGTGTTGGATGAGTGATGATGGTCTTCTTATTTGGAATTGATGTCAACATCCTTATGACTAGACCATAGTGGAGACAATGTTATGGTTGTTGACTTGGAGATGGATTCCACATATGATTGGATAGAGGTTGGCATGATGTGTTGGTTGGAGATGTTGTCCCTGCAGGAGACTTGGATTGCTACTATGGGTGTTGATGTTGTGTTGTTTATTGGAGTTTTTTTGTTGCAGGTGGATGGAGTGTTGCTCCAGATTTTGCATATATCTCTACATGTCTCAGATACATTACATATGTTGCTTCATGTGTTCATTTGTATGTTCCTTGTGTTGGAGATGACTCTATCAATGATGGAGGAAGTTAGATGACTTGAGGTTGTTGCTACAAGAGATGGATATGTTGCCATAGGCGATGGAAATGTTGTTACAGGTGTTAGATATGTTTGGTTGTTTCTTGAGGAGTTGGAGGTGTTGTTCTTGGCCTTAAAGTTGGAAGAATAGTTATAGCATGTCATAGACTTGTTCTTAGCCTATTTCATTAGTTGTAGACCTATTGCAGAGGCTTGGAGGATTTCTCAGACACTAGGAAAGATATTCCATCAGATGGAAAAGGTTACCGACTGAACAACAAAGGTTTTACTTCAATTTTAGGCCCAATTGTTTAGTATGGTGTTTGGATAGAAGTGACAGTTTTGCATTGTATTTTCTTGGAATATGAGGATGGATCTCAAAATTTTGAGACATGGGTTTTGTGCAAAACGGACCAAATTAGCTTTTACATGTGTAGTTTTCAAAAATTTGGTCTAGACTGAGAGAAAAAAAAGGTTCTTTGAATTGTCCTCTGCTTATTCGCATGCTTGGTGAGTCACGGGAGTGGTGTTAGGGCCATAGTCGCATGGAGAGAAGCCTAAGAGAACGACTATAGCAAGTCACATGCAGAGCAGTGTTAAGGGAGCAACTATGGGTTTGGATGATATTTTTTCTGCATTCCTCCTAGTGTTGAGCTAATTTTGGGCTTGTGGCGGCTTCCTTGATCATAACTTTTCATTTTATGGTCAAAAAAGTTCATGGGACCTCCATAAGTTGATCAAAGTTGAAAATATCAAAAAGTCTAGTGGAGTTAGTAGTTAATTGAGTCAATGAGATGAATATGGATCCAAATCAAGCATATGAATAGGATTGTTGAGCTCAGTAGTTCTGAGTAATTATTGAGTTGAGCACTTGATTTCATCTTTATATTGGAGATAGCTCATTGTTAGTATGGTTGATAACACTAGTGTGTGTGGAGAGAGTGTGTGTTTTGAGAAGACCCTACAAACTGTGTGAGCCTCATTATGCAGGATTTTTGAATCAGTTTGCAGTATTTGCAACGGATAGGTGAAGTATGTTTCAACCATATGTTTATGCAGTATGTGAGATGTTGATGTGTGGATTGCAGTAGAGTTTGAGGAGATTTTTTTTTTTCCTTGTGTTGGAGTTTCTTTGTGGAGGTTTTTTATTGCAGCTTGTGCTGCATATTTATAATTAGATGAGCTTTGATGCTATGTTGTTGCAGTGCTCATGTTGAGCAAGTTTTTAGAGTCTAGTCTGAAGATATATGAAATGGAGCTTGCATGGAGGTAGTGAATACATGTAGGTTTTGAGTATACAATGATTAGAAAATTCAGTAAATGGAAGAGATTTTTCCATCCAATGGTGGTTTGATAGTTCGGTAGAAACCATGGGCGAGGCTCATTGGTCATGGTGGTCACCAACAGATCAGAGTATATAGAGTCGAATGTTTAGTTCAGGAGTAACCAGGTGAGGATCATTGATAATGGTGGCTTTCAGCGAATGGTAGTCCATAGATCCGTGAGAGAAACGATTTCCAGTATGATAGTGCCAGATACTGTTAAAAGAAGTTAAGTCTTCAAGGCTCATGGGCTTCAAAGCCGAACCTCCCTTCACTATGTATATACAATAGAGTGTATAATTCTCCTTTCATTGAATACTGTATGCGAAAACAACATTTATGCCCCTGCGTTGTATAAATTTACAACAATAAGAATAATTATGTTGTGAAATCGATCCATTTTGTGATCGATTTACACAATTCTACAATCACCATTAAACACACAAACTTATAATTCAATTCCATATGCACATTCATATAAATTAGGAATAAAACATGAATTCGGAAATGAATTCTCTGTATTAATACACACAGTAATTACATAGGGATTTTCTTTGGCCTGATCTTCTATATCAGTGGCCTTCTTCCACTACTTTGCCCGAAGGCTTACAGTCAAAACCCTTCTATCCTACTCTACTCAAATCTCTCTCCAATCTGTCCTATAATGCCTTTGAGGCTTACATTTTATACAAATGGTCCTGAATCTATTTTTGTTTTTCAGTTCTAGTATTTTCTCAACAATTCCCTATGAATCCTATTTAATCCCTAAGGATCCTCTTTCATCCCAAAAATAATGAAACAAACTCTAATTTAGGATTTATAATTAATCCCTAAATCTGTAAATCTTTATGCACTCCTAATTCTCTCATGTTCTCAAACATTCGAGAACATTTACAATTTCCTCGCATATTTAATTAAAATCATTAAAATCACTCAAATCATTACATAAAAAACCAACTCCTTTGAAAACTCAAAAACCCCTACTTTATTAAATTACATGGAATTTTCTTTAGCCTAATGCCCCTGCATCAATGAGGAATGGAACTAATGAGCTCTTGGGGATAAGGGCCTCTGACCGATAGGTTGTAGAGACCTGAGATATCCCCTAGTCAGATTATGCCCAGTTAGCATCATTCCCACTTTGTGGGATAACCTCCCCAACTGACCAATGGGATGAGGGACTTGGGATAGTGTGATCCCAACCCCTTACAGTAGGTGGATCTCACCCAAGTTGGTGGGTTCAAGTGTTCTACCATCTAAATCTTTAGGGTTAAGATCGATGATCAGGGACAATAGGGTAGAGTGTGATCCTTACCTTCCGTAAGTTAATCTCACCTATTGTCAGGGAATTTAGGATAGAGTGTGATCCCCACGCTTTGGGGTAGGTTGATCTTGTTGATTGTCTTTAGTTCTGGGTGTTAGCTGTGACTCCCCGATGATGATGATTATGGGTGGTATTCTAGTCTCCCCGATGGTGATGGATTCAGGATGGTAGTTGGAGCTACCTTGCAACAATTCTTCTTCTTTAGATTCGAGAGTGTTCAACATGAGATGAGAAGAGATTAGTAGGATGCACATTCATATGTATGATGATCACATGGTTCAATTGGAATTTTTGCCTAGCTGAGAGGGAGTGTTAATTTAGCAGCTCAGTGACAAATTCCAACCTTTGCATTAAATTCTTCTTTCTGAGAGGACCAAAATTGACTTTCGAATCACTCAATTTGAACAAAGGAAAAATATATTTTTGATGGAAACCCAACATTGACACATTTGATCAGGTCGGCCTAAGAGGCTAATTATCCTTCCTCCAATGCTTATAAATCAAGGTCACCTCATGCTCATTTGGACACACTTCAACACAAAATATTCTCTCTTATTGGGTTTGACCAATCTAAAGTTGCAAGTGCTTCTCTCACATGTGCAAAGTTGAAAGAGGACAAAAATCATAGGTGGCTGAAATCTAAACTTGATTGCAATTTTGACCAGCGTTGACTTTGACTTTCTAGGTTGAATTTTGGTTTGATCTTTAGTGCATCTTTCTAATTGGACATACCACACTTTTTGGCACAAAAATCGAGGAGATTTGGGCACTTTGACTGCAAACCTATTGCAAATTTTGACTGTAGGCTTCATCTTAAATTTGGACTGTTTTCAGTTTTGGTTGACCAACTAAGAAGGTTGAATTAATTGACCTTTGACTGAGCTCTTGGAGGGCTATTTATTAACTGGTTAGGGCACACACTACTATTGTTGATTGTTGTTGACTTGGACAGATTTGCTCAAGAGTTTACTTTTATTCTCTCTCTCTCTCTCTTGTCTCTGATTTGGATAGTTATTAACATACTTGGATATTGGATATTGGCTAGTCAAAGCTTGACTTTGACTATTTATGATTTACTCTCTCTATTGAACATTTGAAGACAATCTAATAGAAGACTTGAAAAGGGTTTTCCCCTAGTCATTGACCAAATATTGTGTCTCTTGTCTCTTAGTTGTCTTTCATTGTGCATTTGTATAATTGTTCTATATACTATTGCTATATTGTCATTGGTTAATTGAAGAAGTGGAAATTTCAATTTGGATGCTATTGGAAAATTGTTGAAGTAATATTTGCAACATAGAACAATTCTTGATGAAAATTTAACAGTAGTCAATGGACTTTGATGCATATTTTTAGGGGTTACAATATAAAGAATACAAAGGCTTGGGATGAAAATTGGATCTATATAAAACACTCTTATAATAAATAAAATCCAAAACTCTATTGTTATGTCACCTTTTTAAACTTCCCTTTGATGATTTTCCAATTTCACCCATGGATATTGTACATGTACAACAAGGAGTGAGGGAGGACATTATAGAAGAAACTTTGAGAGCACAAAAAATTGTTGAGACTAGATAGATTCATTTGAAGGTACACGAGGTGTTGAAGAAATCACATGATTTTCCACCTTCACCCATGGATATTGTACATGTACAACAAGGAGTGAGGGAGGACATTATAGAAGAAACTTTGAGAGCATAAAAATTTGTTGAGACTAGATAGATTCATTTGAAGGTACACGAGGTGTTGAAGAAATCACATGAAAAATATAAGGTCATGTACTTGGCTATAATTGAATAAACAAATACTACATAATCCTAGTAAGAAGGCTCTACGTTATGGTCATTTCAAGATATTTTAAATTGTGGGAGATAACACTGACAAAATCAATCTACCCCAATACATGTGCATTTACTTAGTAGTAAATGTGGAGAATATGAAACTCTATGATACCTCCATGTTGGATAAGGAAGAGGAGTAAGTCCTACCTTCCATAAAGGACAACATGACCTTTGGCAGATTCCAATGGAAGGACATGTAGGAAAATAAAAGTGGTACTCTAGGAAGAACAGAGAGAAAAAATTTCCTCACCTAATTTATTAAAGATTTTGGAGACGAAAGGCCTCCCTAAATGGGTAGTAACAATTCCCATTAAATCATTATATTATTTTCCATCTATCTTAAAACATATGGGGTTAGCCATGTCTATAATTTCAAGAATATTCTACAATGTCCAAAATTGTAACTCTAATTAAGGGTTAAAAAGTAAAAAGTCTAACCCTAGATGGCTATGAAGCAATGTTAATACCAATTTGTGAGGAGGAGAGGTAGTTTTATTTTATGTCATTGTATTTGTTTTGTAGTTAAAAAGAGCATATAGGTGTAGGAAGTAAGAAATAAAACAAAAGATGACAAGATTGTATAGTACCATTACAAGCAATAGGTGTCAAATAAATGGTACCTATTTCTTTGTAGTTTTATATTTCCATACTAGAAAAACGATAGTAGAGAAAATTCACATTCTTGGTCTGATTTCACATTCAGCTATATCATACATTTAACTATAAACTAAGGTACATTTAACTATAAACTAAGGAAATTGACCTTAATACATTTAACCATAAATTAAGGAAATTGACCTTCATAGTAATAGATTTCCTAAAGTAAATTACATGTTTATTTGTAAATGGCATGTGTATTTATTTCTTCTCTATTTTTCAAATTCACTTATATGATAGATTTAACCATAAACTAAGGAAATTAACTTTCATACATCTAATTATAAACTATGGAAATTGACCTTCATACATTTAACCATAAATTAAGGAAATTGACCTTCATAGTAATATTTTCAGCGTTTTAATTTTATGAGATCTATTATGAGAACAATTTTCTTTGGAGCATTTTGTAGGAAGTTATGTGGATCCATGAATTAATTTAAGAAGAAAGTTGTAGACTCTCCTCCACCTAAAAATTTGATTACTAATGTCCATCAAAATGTGCGTACTCTACCCCTTGAACTGCCTCCCTTCCTTGAACTGGGCTGACGTGTGTTTGCTATAGTTCTTCAAATTTTCTATTGACTACTTGACTCCTCAAATTCTTTGTTTCTGCTTTTCACCAAGGCTCAGGGTACTATAAACCCTCCTATGGAGGTTCAATCTCCTTTTCCTAAAATATTTGAAAGAGATTCTTCCTTTTCCATAGCATCATCTCTAGCTTGGGCAAAAGTTGTAGGATGTCTAATCCTTAGATCGAAGCCAAATCGTCCTTAAAACGCACTAAGATATCGTGATAAAACAACATCTTGTGAAGGCTTTACGCTATTAGGAATCATCTTGACCACACTATCAAATCTTTGATTAAATTCTGTAACATTTTCTGCATCCTCCTTTTTATTTTATAAAATTCCATAAACAATGACAGACGACCCTTCCTAGTAGAAGTTGTCCACCTTTTAATGAAATAATTACGAAATTGCTCCCAAGTTTTGATGTATTTATCAGGTAAAACTCTGAACCAAGAGAAAGCAGTTCCTTCTAAGAAAAAATCGAAAAGCCTCATGACCACATCCTCTTCCTCAATATTAAAGACATCCATATAATTGCAAAATTTATCTATATGCTCCTCAGCAGTGATTACCTTCTTTCCTGAAAATTTGGGAAGCCATTTAATAATTCTATCGGGCACCTTGTTGGCATATCCTGTAAGAGCAGTCATATCCAAGGGTTCGAAAGCATTAAGCCATGGCTTAATCACTGGAGCTACTCTTGGAAGAATCTTAGTTTGCAGATCTGAAAACTTATCTTCAGATTTTCTCTCATCACAATACCACAAATGCCGATCTTGTTCATTTTTTCGGACTAATTTCTCAGTAATCACCTCAATCTCTTTTCCTGCTGCTACAAGCTGTGATAAAAGCTCACCCTTTTCTAGTTCCCAGGCTTTACGTGTTGCCTTTGGTTCTGCAGATATCTCCTGAATTTTGTGCTGAGCTTCCTGCAATTGAGCATCAGCTTTAGAGATAGAAGCTTCATGTTCCATCTCTTTCTTCGCAAGTTCTTCTCTCAATTCTTTCTCAACTTTGTTCGACTTATCTTTCATTTTGTTTTGCGCTTCAATTTGTGACCTTAGTTGAGTGAGACTTTCTGACAAAATGGTATTTTCATCTCTTAAGTTTTTTATTTGCAACTTCAATATCTGATCATCTTCGATGCTTGGAGAGCTGAATTCGCTCCAGGAAGCGCGTCCGTTTCCGATTTCAAGATTAGTTGTCTGAGATCCGTTCGACCTGGTCATCTTGTTCACGAAGGGTGAACTGTCTGCCACAAACGATTAAAAACACTTTTATTGTTTTGTTACCGTCAACAAATATATAACCGAATACCGCTAAGGCTTCTAACAAATCCCAGAAAATATAACTGAAACCAACTACTCTAATGCCCTCTTGGAATTGATACGAATTCATTAGCCAGGAAAGTACAAAATAGCCTATTTAACCCAGTAGGCTAGTATAGGTTAGTATAATGTTAACCAGTAGGCTAATATAATGCTAAGGAAATTATTGTTTAATGCTATTTAAAAATATAAAATAATCAAAGTTAAATTGAGGGCAAATGGAGAAACACTTGATGGTCACTCAAAATTAAAATTAGGAGGGAAAAGCCCCTTACTATGAACATCCTCATGAAGAGAGGAGAGGAGAGACATTATGATTATGATCATCATAGATAGTTATTCTTCTTGATTTTTGATATTTGGGTTAAGGCTCTGGGAGGGTTTTAAAACTCATTTTGTTTCATTGGTTTTGGTGGTCCTATTTTTCTTGCTATAGGACCAAATTCTGGCTGGAGGATTATTTTTCTCAGGAAAGCAAGGGTTGGAATCTTATAGCAGGACCAAATTCTGGCTGGAGGATTATTTTTCTAGGCAAGCAAGGGTTGGAATCTTAATAGCGAGGCTGGAGGTTGAAATTAATCCTTCCGAGACAGCAAACCGGCTTTCTAAGGCAAGTGAAGGCTTTAATCTTTCTGAAGCAGCAAACCACCTTTCTAAGGCAAGTGAGGGCTGAAATCTTATTCTGTGTGGCAGCGAGGGCTGTAATTAATCCTTTTGAGGCAGCAAACAACTTTCTGAAATCTGACTCTCTGTGGCAGCAAGGGCTGTAATTAGTCTTTTTAAGGCAGCGAACTAACTTTGTGAGGCAGCGGAGAGGCCATTTTTCTGAGGCGGCGAGTGCCCTAGAAACTCGTAAATATCCTCTTCTGACAGTAGAAGGTTGAGGCCAGGGCCAGGAAGTCCAAGGGGTCATTTTCCTGAGGCAGCAAGTAACCTAAAGGATGGAAAATATAATCCTGTGGCAGCGGAAGGTCGAAGCCTAATTCCTTGAGGCAGTGGAGGACCAAGAAGCCATTTCTCTGAGATAGAGAGTGGCCTAAAGAGCCACGATCAGGAGGCAGCAAGGTTTAATAATGGTTCAAGGTAGCAGTGAAGTCTGTAGGTGTGATTTTGTGGCAGCAAGGAGATGGTTACTATCTGTAAGCGTAGGAACCATGTTTGATTCTATATTCATGTTGTGAGACGGTTGGCAATTCTGTTATTTGACTGTTGAATGAACCCTACTTCATAGTCGGTGCTTGTGGAATTAACTGTTGATTGAGTTCCTTACTATACTTATGAATTCATTATAAAGAATCATTGTTTCATAGATTGATGATTACTGCAATACAAATTTCAGAACTCTCTCATGTGTTTTTTGAAACCCTAACCTAGCATTGCATCCAAAGGTATTCTTCCCAGGAGGGACATAATTATAGTTACTGCTTCTAACAAATTTCACAAAATATAACTGCCCCTTCTAACAAATCGCTAAATTTTATCCAGCTACTCTCTCTAAACATAATCTTATTATTGAAGACAGGTTAAAAGGAATTGCGAGTGGTAAGAAAAACAGCGAAGGTTAAAAGGAATTGCGAATGGTAAGAAAAACAACGAAGTTGTCTACTCAGACAGTGGAATAGCTTGGATGGCAGTTTTTTTGCCGGTCAACTAAAATTCAAAAAATCAGGTAGTTGGAGTGTTTGGAATCCATTTTTGATATTAAAAATGGATTCAGCACTATCAAAAACTTTTAGGACACTCAAAATATTAAAGTTTAACAACTGTAAACCAGATTTTTATAAAATCTTTGCCCAATTTTTTCAAAATCTTTGCCGGATTGCTTTGCCGGATTGTAAGCCAAAACGCTATTTTTTTTAAACTACGCAAAAAAAACCCATACAGCTCTTTAAAAAACAAATGTAAAGAAAAAATAACTGCTACAATGACATAGTAGATAAGAATACCTTTTCTACGCAGATGACAAAATGATGGGCTTTTGCTAGTAAAAGGCCTTTTCTGAATATTTTTTCTCACGGATACTTCTACAAAATGGCTGTAAGTGAATCGTGTTTCTGAATATTGTTTATCGCTGTAAATTCTACAGTTTTCTAACCTGTAAAGTGCTTATGCGATCATGTAGCTGGTCTATAAAGAGCAAACAAATGTTTAAAATATTATTTTTGGAGAATGGGTTATGTGTTACAGGAAACATAAAACCTAAGACGTTACAAAGATAGGGTTGTTGATGGACACTCCAGTCTCTACTTATTGTATAATTCTTTTTACGGATAGACATAGGAAATGTAAAGTTACAGATGTTCACTCAATTTAGTGCATATTTTCTTATTATCCCTGCCGCTAATAAGGGAGTGGCAGATCTCTTGCAGAAGTTAGTAAAGTGACATTCTATTTTTCTATTCCGTCCGTTTGACAGCTTAAAATATGATCAACGGAAACAAATAACTGGCTTGCCATTGAGCAGTTAATGTGCTGTCAGTTATTTTCTGCCATCGATTCTGATTGTGTTTGATATGCAGATCACTGCGAAAGATCAGCAGCAGTATTTAGGGCTCGCCGCAGTATTAGGCATTGAGAGATGGCAACCAATATTTTTCATGCTATTGGCCCATTAATACTCTTAAGAGTACTAATGGGCATGCCATGCCATGCCATGCCATCCCAACTAATATTTTCAATGCTATACGCCCATTAATACATACCAAGGAGAGTTTTGGGAGACGAATATGACATTTGCATTTACTGTGAACCGTGTACATAATTTTCTTTGGGGAACACTTTCTCCGGCGAAATGGGTTGATGTATCTGTACTTATTTAACATCCATCATTATGGCTTGTGGATGGAAGATGATCCACCGTGAGCATGATGGATCTGAACTACCCACATCGAATTTTCCCACCTATTTTTGATATTTTGAATTTTCCCGCCCACTCTATTTGAATTTGAATCGGATAAAATAGTGGGAATTGCTAAATCCAACAGCAAGGGGAGAAGCCGCTACTCCATACTCGTCATCTTATTGCAGTTTCTCTTTCTTGAAGATTTGTAGATGTGAGTAAACGGCTTGCAGAGGTTTGAGGGCATCAACATTCTCAGCTCCAAGGCTTCTTTTCTTGAAGATTTGCAGATGTGAGTAAACGACTTGCATAGGTCTGAGGGCATCAGAATTCTCAGCTCCAAGGCTTCTGAAATAAGCTGATATGCTTCCGTGGCCATGGCTACCTCGCGCGACCGTTCATTTTTCCTTTTCATTTAATAGAGGGATTTTCGCTCCGATTTGGTGGAGTAAAATCAGGGTTTGTCTCTTGAAATTGAAGATTTTGTGTTTAGCATCTGTTTCATCAGTTGTGTATTATGTTCCAAATATTCAAGTTTCTTTTTTTTAAATTCCCATCAGCATCTGCTTCGCCTTTCATGGTCGGGAATCCAAGAAGTATTTCGATGAAATATTATTGACATCCAACAACCGCAGATAAACCCTTCAAATCTAGTGTTAGTTGAGCCATGTCGTCAGAAGACGTTCAACTGATTTCAGACAATGGTTGCAATTATTATTAGAATTAGTTAGGATTATGCTTACTTTAGTATATCTTGGATTGGGTTTGTTGAGGAAGTTGAGAGATTCTCTCAACTTCTCTCTCTAAGATTAGTATGAGTTCACCTATATATTTGATGTATCTAATTATTGCAATATAGAAAATAATTATTATTGTGTGTTATTCATTTGCGTTTCTGCTCTCTCCAATTCTTATTATGGTATCAGAGCAAACTTGTTGACTCGCTGTGGAGAGTGGCATTTCCTGCGTGGTTTAAAAGTGCTTTCAATCCACTATCGTCGGACTCATTTGAAGAGCCAATTCTTAATTCTACCGCTTCTGATGCTTGGCGTCAATCTGGAAATAAGGCAATTGAGTTTGATGAAACCCAGGAAAGAGAGAGTCTTATTAAGGACGGATTGAAGACAGGGTACGAGAAGTTTCAGTGCGCTTACAAAGAAAAAACGAGGCAGCAACGAGGAAGTTTCAGTGCGCTTACAAAGAAAAAACGAGGCAGCAACGAGGAACGTGCATTCCAGCACGAGGACGAGGCCACAAAAGTACGCGACAGAATTATTACTCTGCCTTGTATTGTCTGGTGTCAAGACTGTATGTACAGAAGGGGAAAGCTATCAGCGTTGTGATAGAACGGTGTGTCAGCATTGTGATACATACATACATTTTCATTTGTTTGCCGATTTCTACATTTGTTTGCCCATTAATAATGTTCAGAACATAGCTGGAGTGGAATCAATCAATCACTGGAGCTGGTGTTTGCCGATTTCTGCCGGATTGGTTTGCCTCAAATAAATATTTTTTTTTTCATTCAGTTTAATTGCAACCTGCTTTAGATTTGCAGAGTTTGAAAATCAGCTTCTTTTCTTTTTAACATGGAGCAGCCTATTGTATTAGAAAAGTTTAATGGCTTTAATTTCTACACATGGAAGGTAAAAGTTCAGTTGCAAATGATGAGTAGAAATTTATGGAATATCGTAGAAGGCTCAAAAATAGCACCTACAGATGCTCAACAGTTAATTGCATGGGAAAAAAGAGAAGAAAGAGCCAAGTCTATCCTTGGACTATCACTTGAAGATTCCCAGCTACATCTTATTGACTTAAAGAAATCTTCTGCAGCAATATGGGAAGAAATGAATAAGGTATTTGGGGCAAAAGCTGTTAATGCAAATTTTTTCTTAAAGTTACAATTGTTTAAACTCCAAATGGATAGTGAGACATCATTGTCAACACACATAAATGAGTTAAGAGCTTTGATGAGACAGTTGTGAGAAATTAATTCTAGAGTAGATGATGATGATGCAAAGGCAATCTTATTAAATAGCTTGTCTTCAAAATATGATAATGTCATATTTACTCTAAGTCAAATGCTAAATCAATCACTTGATGAAATGATAACAACTCTTATGGCAGAAGAAAAGAGGACAGGAGGCCCAGAGGCTAGTTCACATAATGAACTTGCACTATATTCCAAAGGAAGGGTGAATAAAAGTAAGACTGAATGTTTCTATTGTCATAAATATGGACATACAACATTCAATTGCAAAATTCGAGCTCGAGATCTTTTAAATGGGCAATTGAAAAAATCGTTTCTCGACATTTAAAATACTACCAGAATTCATTAGGATTATGCTTACTTTAGTATATCTTTTGATTGGGTTTGTTGAGGAAGTTGAGAGATTCTCTCAACTTCTCTCTCTAAGATTAGTATGAGTTCACCTATATATTTGATGTATCTAATTATTGCAATATAGAAAATAATTATTATTGTGTGTTATTCATTTGCGTTTCTGCTCTCTCCAATTCTTATTAGTTATTTGATATGATTTAAAATGTTGCAACTGTATACGGCTTCATACCATTAGCTATTAAGAGGTATTCCATTAGCCATTAAGATGTATTGTAACTCGTAATATTTTACTTATTAAAAATTTTGTTTAGAGAATAATTAAATCACGAATGTCAATCATACTTTACTAATTATAAAAATAATTTATAGTTTATAGTCAATATGCAGTTCGATTCTAAATGTGAAAATTTAGAAAGAGGCTTGTAACTCATAATATTTTACAGACTATAAACTCTCTGACTAGTGGCTAGTGAACTCGGTATTGATTGTTTCTTTGTTCCTTAAACCGATCTTTTACCATAGCCTTATGGTGTACATCCAAAGTTGGCAGGCGCTGAATAACAATGGCTTAGGGCAAATCCAAGGTCAAGGTTTCCAACAAATGCTAAATCTGAATTAAAGTCGCATATTGCTACTTTCACATTGAATTGAATTCAAGCCAATGTAAGTTGTTTTAATGGTAGTAGTTTCATCGAATATGCAACAAATATGAGTATGAAGATTTTTTATCAATATAATATAGTTAAATGATTAAATATGATTTTTCAATGAAATAAAAATAGTTAAATGATTAAATATGAGTATGAAGATTTTTTATCAATAAAATATAGTTAAATAAATAAATATGATTTTTCAATATAATAAAAGATAGTTAAATGATTAAATATGAGTCCCCAGTATAATAGTAATAGAGATCACAATATTTAGGCTCCTTTATTTAAAATTGTGTATCTAAATTTTATTAAAACCATGCTTTTCAAATTTTATATTTATTTTTTAATAAAATATGATTTATTGATGTAATTAACAAAATTGATTTAAAGATTAAAAATCTTTATAATTAAAGAATAAATTTGAATTCTAGTTCTCTTCCATGTTTAAAAACATTATTTTATTTATTTTGTAAGTTTTTAATTAAATTATATAGAAATTTTTTTTAATAAGAAACTTATTTAATAAGAAAATATGATATTTTTTATATCTAATTTATATATATACATATATTTTTTATGATATTAAAATAAATGGAGTTTTCTATTCCTTATAAAAATATCTCTCTTTCTTATTTAAGATTTTGTTATTAAGTTTATGGATAAAAAATGAGATTGGAGTTTTAACATTTGTGGAAATAAAATTGAATTTACATAATTTATTTGGTTATTTTGTAATTTGTTTTTAAGAAAGTTTGAACAAAATTATATATATATATATATATATATATATATATATATATATATATATATATATATAGATGCGCTTAAAATTAATTTGTATAAGTAGGTTGAAATGTTAGATGAAAAAAACTCTATGTTCAACTTTTTTCTTTTCTTTTTAAAATAAATATATCATATATGTTACAAATAGTGTGATTTTGTCCTTTAAATTGAAAAATAATATTCAAATCATATCAAACTAATATTTAATATTATTTATTATATTGAATGCATTATTATTCAAGTAAATGCTTAAGATGTGTTATAATTATTCACAAGTAATATTATAAATTAGTTAAATTCCCAATGGGTTACATGAACGATTTTTTTTCCAAGTAGATTACATTAACCGAAAAAAAGATAAGTTAATTATACCTAATATGGCAAAAACTAGTAAATAGTTTATATTGAAATTGATATGTAAAGCATGATGAAATCTAATTAACTTAAATACAATTTTCTATGGCATCTTTTTCCTTTACAGTGAGAAATAATGTTAAAAAACACACATATCATGTTTTTAAGGGAAAAAGTAAAATAAAATAACATAACTTTATAAAATTATTATTAATATTAGAAATTAAATAGTCTTTAATCCAAACTAGTTATTGTAAATAAACAATCTAAACCCAACTAATTATTGTAAATAAACAATTTAAGATTAACATTATTAAAATCTATAATGATATTATATGTTATATTAAACATATAAAAGATAACTATAAGTTAAAAATGTAAAATAAGAACATATTATTAAATTATTGTAAATAAACAATTTAAGATTAGCATTATTAAAATCTATAATGATATTATGTCTTATATTAAACATATAAAAGATAACTATAAGTTTAAAATGTAAAATAAGAACATATTATTAAATTGTTGTGCACATGATTTCTTTAGATTTTTAAAAATATATTTATTATTGTTAATATCTCATATTAGAATTTCCTAAATCTATATTCAAATTTTATAATATACATTATAATTTAAGGTAGAGATATAGAAAAATTATTAACATTATAAAACCTTTATGGTTGTTATAACATTCAAAAGTTGAAATTTTTGTTTACCTATATCATTATGAGTTGATCTTACCGTGTGAGATTTATGAAGAAAACAATGAAAAGTGATATCTTTATCTCCTTCTCAAACATATTATAGAATACTCTTCAGAAGTGACATACACTACAATAATCACAATTCCTAATCTAATTCACTTACTGACTATGAACTATAAAATTATTCTAAGTTAAATGTTAAAATATATAAGCATCCTCACTAACATGTCTATGTGAATCATTCCAAAATGTCTCTCCATGAACTATCTTTTACTTTTACAACCACAAATACTATATCCATTCCATATATTCTTCTTGCAATTTGCAAAATCACAACATGAAAACTAGCAACATGCCTATGTAGCATCACCATGTGTAGCAAACCCAAAAATATATAGCAACATTGAATCATCATAAAAATAGGCTACTCACTACTAATATAGAGCCGACAAATATCATCTATAAACTACCCAAAAATATATAGCAACATTGGATCATCATAAAAGTATACTACTCACTAATAATATATAACCAACTACAAATATTTTCTAAGACCTTCCTTGTTGAAGATAATGGAGAATCCTATATTAGTGTGAGTTGGTTTACAATACCTTAGGATAGGAATTAGTTTCTATTTGTTAGGGTATGGTTCTAACTTCCCTAAAACCATGTATGCTATATAATGCTTGAAGTGTATTGAGAATGTAGAGCGTTTTGCAGAGCCAGAATCTCCTGGTTCAGACTCTCTTTCATAGAGTTGACCAGTGGGTCTTTTATTTATTTAATTCAAACATCACTTTTTATCATGGTATCAGAGCTCCAGGGTCGAATCATAGATGGAGTGTTGTGATCCCTGCGAGTATCCAAGTGGTAGAGGAGAAGCCCTTGATGATTGAGTGGAATTTTTTTTTTCTCAGGCTTTAAGCGGATCAGTGCGGTTTCTGGCGTAACAGTTGCGCCGATCGTCGTGTATATTAGAGTAGCAGTCATGCCGATGGCGCAAAAATAAGCAGAACAAAGGTGCCGATCAGAGAAACACTTACTGAGTTTCGGTTTCGGCACGATCGTCGCGGAAATTGGGTCAATAAGAGCACGGAGGAGATTTGAAGTAGATTTGAGTTTGTGGACACCACTAATGAAGAAGTAAATCCGGTGAAAGGTCGCCGCGAACGGATCCGGTGAAAGTTCGCCGATGCAGGCGGAGATATGAAGCAGATCTTGCTGGTGCAGAGGATTCAAAAGCCTGTCGCACAACATGCAAAAAAATCTGTTGAATTGATCGCAGATCAGGTAGATCTGTATCGTAACATTGCTTTCTGTGAGGATCTGGGGTAGATATATCATTTTTTTTCCTACCAATTTTTTTTTTGAATCGTCAATGATGAATAATCAAATAATCGTAGCATACTTGAATGAGATTAACAAACTCGATGGCACCAATTACTCAAATTGGAAATTCAAGATGCAGACAGTGCTAGAAGCGCAGAATGCTTGGACGATTGAAAATGGGCATGAGTCGAAGCCAGCAGCGGGAGCCCCAATGACTCAAGACTAGGAAAAGAGAGAGGGAAAAGAAAATATGTTACTGAAGATGTCAGTGAAAGACTGCATCATACTGCATATCAGAGAATGCAAATCAGCAAACGAAATCTGGACAGTATTGAAGGATTTGTATGAGATCAAGAATACAAATCGTCTTCTGTTTTTTAAGAGAAAGATTCTATCCATAAAGATGGAGGAGAATGAAACAATTGCTTCTTTCATATCGTGACTCAAGGATCTAAAGAAAAAACTGGTAGATATCAGTGAAATTGTATAGATGCAGATTTGGTCACGATTACCATGAATGGTATGACTGATGATTACCAAATTTTCATCACTGGGATAAGTGTGAGAGAGAAAATCCTGAAATTTGAAGAACTGATAGGAATATTAATGCAAGAAGAAGAAAGAAGATTGACTCTAAAACCCCAGAGTGCAGCTCTTTCATTAATGGTGAAGAAGAAATTCTTTAAAGCAAAAGGAAATCCCTCACAACAAAATGGAGGAAATCCATAGAAAAGACCGAATCAAGCTCAAGGTATGTATTCGAATAAAAATGATTTTGTAATAAAAAAAATTATTGCGGAAAAATTGGTCATATGGCTAAAGAGTGCAGGAAGAAGAAGTTTCATGAAGAACAACAGAAACACAAAAGACATGCAGGTCATTTTGCAGATGATGACCATGTTTAGAACTTCAAATTGTTCATGGCAGACTTTGATGAAAATGTCGAAGCAGACATATGGTATGTGGATTCGGGAGCATCCACACACATGACGAGAAACATACGGTGGTTTGAAGAGTTTAAAGAAATCAACAACGGAGCACAAATCTACCTTGGTGATGATAGGAGTGATCAGATCAAAGGGTGCGGGAAAATTTATGTTATTTTACCTGATTGTTTCGGGAAATAACTCCCTAGAGGTTTGTTGGGTTGAAACCTCCACAGATCAGGGCATGCAATTCAAGAAAGACTCACACAACCATATCTATTCACGAAAAACTAGATAGAATAGATCGAGGAACTTACCCGTAGGTCCTACATTTGCAGTAGATCCCGCGGGATCCAAACCCCCAGCAACCCTTCTTCCTCCTTAACCTGAAACCAAGAAGAAACATGCACGGAAAACTGGTTGTACAATATATATCTACCCTAAATGTTAGTGAAATCCATGTGAAACATTAAATAAACCATAATAAATGCTTAAATAACAATATTTTCACATATGCAAGCAGATTCTAACACGTGTATTTCAGGAACAAGATGGTTCTTCTATATTATGAATAGCATGTACAGTAATAAAAAGTGGAGAGATCACCTGAATCCTTCCACGATCTTCGAACAGACCGTCGTCCGGATCCGTCTCGCCCTTGCCTCGCTAAGATTCCTTCAGAACTTGTGCACACGAGATGACATATAGAGAGATGAACATCTCCAGGAAACAAGGGTTTCCTGTAATGAACTGGGAAGTGCAGGAGGCATGGGAAATCAGACTTGAATTAGGGATTCCAACAGAGTATAATATCAATAATTTCTCTCTCCCTTAGGCCACGCACATGAGGGGCTTTTATACTCCCTCAAAGTAGTTTCAATCAGTTGGAAACAATTGGCCACGTGCTGGGGTGGTTGAACTACTGGAGTAACCATCAACCCAGCCCGAAAATAGGGATTTTTTAATATATTTTTTAATAATTTTAAAGGCATACGCGGAAAAATACATATGGACTCGCGTATACACGCGGAAAAGTCTGGACATACCCGCGTATGGGATTTTTAACACTGTTTTTTATGAATTTTTCTCCAAGTATGTGGGAATGGGTGCCCAAGGCCATAAAAACAATCATGAATCACATGAGGGTGAAAAATGATGCTATAACACTGATGGAATGTCAAATATATTCATAATGTAATGTATGTGCTCGGAGTGACAAAGAATCTGATTTCTGTATCCATGATTACATATTAGGATCTCAAGGTAGAATTTTTTAAATCTAACTGTTATATTAAAGATTTGTTGAATGTCATGAAGACTATTGCTTTAGGAATTCGAACAGGAGGTTTGTACAAATTGGATGTGAGGACAACAACAAATCAAGCTTTGACAACATCAAGTTTGACTACATAAGAGCTATGGCAATAGAGACTTGGTCATATCAACAACAATGATTTGTTGTTACTTCAAAAAAAGGAAATGGTAGGAGATCTTCCTACATTAAAACAAGTGCATAATGAGTGTGATGCTTGTGCATTAGGAAAGATGCATAGAGAATAATTCCCTGTTCGAGTAGAAAATAAAAAGAGAGACATACTTGAATTAGTGCACACTGACTTATGTGGACCCATGCAAACAACATCATTAGGAGGTGCACTGTATTTTCTACTGTTTGTTGATGACTGCACAAAGTTTTCTTGGGTATATTTTATGAGTAAGAAAATTCATGCATTTGAATACTTTAAGAAGTTCAGGTATATGATTGAAAAGCAAACGGGGAAGCACATAAAATTCTTTGCTCCAATCAAGGGGGAGAATACAGGAAGGAGGAACTTACCAAGTATTGTAAAAACCATGGAATATTACAGCAATTCACAATGTCCCACACTCCTCAGCAGAACAGAGTAGCGGAAAGAAAGAACACAACATTGATGGAGCGTGCTAGGAGCATGTTGAAAGGTAAGGATCTTTCGAATGGTTTTTGGGTTGAAGCATTGAATATTGCAGTTTATTTGAAAAATAGGATTCCTACAAGAAGTCTAGAGTTTAAAACCCCTTTTGAAGCATTATATGGATTTAAGCCTGCAGTCAAACATTTAAGAGTATTTGGGTCAAAATAATTTGCCCACATTCCAAAGGAAGACAGAAGAAAACTAGATTCAAAAGCCATCAGATGTACCTTGTAGGGTATTGTTCACAATTAAAGCTTATAGATTATTTAATCCCTCTACTCACAAGATTTTTGTTAGTAGAGATGTCATGTTCCATGAGTAGGTTTCTGATGAATCTGATAAAAGCAATGAGGAATGGGGTATTCCCTTCTTGGTGGAAGGAAGTGAAGAAGTAGGTAACAACCATGAGGAGCAGAAAAAGGCAGAAGCAGAAAGTTCAGATACAACAATCAAGATGAGTCCTTCAAAGGAAATTCAGAATGGGTTGGAAGCTACACCAGCGCTCAGAAGATCAGGTAGGAAGATTCAATTGCTTGCTAGATATAGGGAGAATGCCTTTATAACTAGTATGATGAATTTTGTTGAACCTTCTAGTTATAGAGAAGCAAATCAATGTAGTGAATGGAAAACAGCTATGAAACAAGAATATGAATCTATTCTCAAAAACAACACTTGGGAGTTGGTTGAACTACCTGAAGGGAAACAAACCATAGGATGTAAATGGTTGTATAAACCCAAGATAATGGAATATTTGTGAACCCCTTCTCCATTAAAGGGTAGTGTTGAAGATAATGGAGAATCCTATATTAGTGTGAGTTGGTTCACGAGACCTTAGGATAGGAATTAGTTTCGATTTGTTAGGGTATGGTTCTAACTTCCCTAAAACCATGTATGTTATATAATGCTTGAAGTGTATTGAGAATGTAGAACGTTCTGCAGCGCCAGACTCTCCTAGTTCAGACTCTCTTTCGTAGAGCTGAACAGTGGGTTTTTTATTTAATTAATTCAAACATCACTTTTTATCATTCCTTACAATACCTATCAAGTTTATGTTGTATTAATAATGCCATTTAATTTTTTTGCAAAAGGTAATAATGGATTAGGTAATTTTGGCATCATAAAGGATTGATATTGAGTAAGTCACACACACACACATATATATAGAGGTTGGTGATTAAATTGTCTAACCTCTTATCTATAATTGGACATTTGTGTTTTCAATATTCTTGTTGACAAGTTCCTCAACATTCTCTTCGACATTTGTGTTTTCAGTATTCTCATTTACAAGTTCCTCAACATTTCTCATTTCCTCGTCATTGTCATGCACCTCTACATCTCTTCCATGATGCTCTACCTCCACATTTATTTCATGGCTTAATCTTTCCCTTTCCTCTCGCATTTTTTTCTGTAATCTCTCATTCATTTCTGTTGAATCAGTTCTATTTAGATCATGCCTTGATTTGCAATTCCTTTTGCTTCCCATGTTCACAAAATTGGAAACCAAAAATCCAATTCTATTTGGATCAAATACCCAAAAAAACATAAAGACTTCAGAATAAGTACTTCATGCCTTCAATAAGAGAGAAAATTAAATAAATAATTAAATTCATAAAGACATTTTGCAAAAATACTTCATGCCTTCATAGAGACATTTTGCAAAATATCAAGTAATTAAATTCTTACAAAAAATAAAAATGTAATTTTTTCCCCATAAAATTTTCACTTCCCTTTCCTGAAAATATGTGCTCTTTAAAAAAAAATTGAATGTTTAAAAAACATTACTTTAAAAAAAAAAATTCGCACCCAAAAAAACTTCACTTCTTTGGTTCATAATGGTGTGTGGAATATCGTGGATTTAATCTTTTGAACGAGAATATTTATATACAACTCTCGCTCGAAACATCACGACGATACGATGAATCTTTGCAGGATTCCGTCGGTCGACGGTAAAATGTTTCGATTAAACTTCTCGCCCGAAAGTTTAATAAAATCTCAGGCGAGAGTTATATATCTTTTGAAAAAGAATATTTATATACAACTCTCGCCCGAAACATCACGACGATACGATGAATCTTCGCAAGATTCCGTCGATCGACGGTAAAATGTTTCGATTAAACTTCTCGCCCGAAAGTTTAATAGAATCTCGGGCGAGAGTTATATACAACTCTCGCCCGAAACATCACGATGATATGATGAATCTTCGCAGGATTCCGTCAGTCGACGGTAAAATGTTTCGATTAAACTTCTTGCCCGAGATTCTATTAAACTTTCAGGTGAGAAGTTTAATCGAAACATTTTACCGTCGACCGACGGAATCCTGCGAAGATTCATCGTATCGTCGTGATGTTTCGGACGAGAGTTGTATATAAATATTCTCGTTCAAAAGATTAAATCCACGAGAGCCCGAGAATCTGCCTTGCCGCCAAACCAAAAAACCGTAGTTATCCCAGTGCATTATTGGAACTTGATCTGATTAAATTATTGATACCCTTTTAACCAAGACCTTTTACTTCGGCTGATGTGTTAGAATTGCATCAAAGCATCAATGAAAATAAAAGAACACATCCACATGTTGTAAAGAAGAGAAACATAACGAGCATTAGAAACACAAGATATTGATAACGGAGTTCGTCCAGGAGGGACTACGTCTCCGGGCCTCGGTGTCAAGATGGTGTAGGCCATTGCATTAAGTGCTGGAAAGAGTGATGATGTACATGGATGGTATTTTTTCTCCATCATACAAGGAAAATTCCCTCACATAGGAGTGGTTGGACCTCTCGACGAGATGTTCCACTACATGAACTCTCATTCACAAAAAGGACTCCTATCAGCACGACAATTTCACTAAATGGATGATGACTACGAGTATCCTGCCGAACATGGCAACAAAGGTATCTCAATCAAACATACATGTGACAATGAGTATCTCGCCATCATGGCAACAAAAAGATCTCAAACAACATAAAACAATCCACGACATAAATTAAATCTCACATCAAGAACAAAACAAGATCCCACATCAAGCATCAAACATCAAACATGGATCTATACAACACAATGCATCTCATAGCAAAGAGACAAAGAAGTAAATGATCACACAGTATATAACTCATATCCTGGAGCTATCTGAAGAAAAGGATGATAAACTGCTGGATTTGGATGTACCATCAATCGTGGCATCGAATATCCTAAAAACGACTGCTCACACATTGAATGCCGACACCTGCAATTCCACTTTGAAAAGTGGCTGAAAAATGGAATGGTCAAATAGAAAATTTGAATACACCATTAGATTCATGGCGTCGAATAGTGAAAAATTGACATAAAGTTTATCCCATTTGGACATTGGAAAAATTTCGCCCCCCTAAAGGTTGAGCTCAATCATGGTTCTACTCCCTGTTGTCTAGGCTCATGGTTCTGCCCTTGAAATCTGTGCCACTCCTCTTCTCCAACTTGCTCTGCCCACACTAGTAAAAATGAGGGCTTATATTGAAATTTGTGGCAGATTTAACAATATCGAGCCCGTTGGGCGGTTGGTTGTGGGCAGGCTTGTCAAGTCGGAGGTCGGGGGTTCCAACCCCATTGACCCCACCCGAATTGGAAAAGTGTTGTTTGCATATAAAACAAAGATTAAAATGGGCGTGTTTTTGTTTTAATTTTACATTGGTTTGGGGTTTCGCCAGCAGGCCGGCTGACTATTAAGCCGGGCAGGTTCGATACCCGCCGGAACCATATGTTTAACGGTGGCATTAATATGTGTCACATGTGGTGTGGGGGCCGGGTCCACCGCTGGTGGCCCACCCCCGTTACAATGTTTGTGTTATATACGATGTGGGTTCCAATGGTTCGGTGGGGGGTCACAGCCCGTCGAATCATGATATTTATATTTTTATAATGTGACGTACCGTGAAGTGGGGTGGCGGGGGTGGTGGCCCGCCACCCCCATTTTTCATATTTTTTCGTTATTTAACAACAATAAGCAATTTTTAAAATACCCAAAAATAGGCCGAAGGAGACAAATCAAGTGTCCCGCAATTTTTCCTGGAATCTGACCGAAATCTGGTGGCCGGATTGCTGCGGATTTGTTGCCTCCTTAAGCTGCCAAGTCATCCAAGTCAACCCAAAACTTTGATTGCTTCTATCTTTCGCATACGAGCTCAGTTTGACGAACCGTTCACACTGCCGCAATCAGAACGTCGAGATCTATGCTCTGGTCCTAGTTCGAAAGCAATACAAACAATTTGATGTTTGAGCTTTCAAAAGCCCTCTTTGCCCTATATGAATCTCTAGAGCCACTTGGATCAGAACTATAGCTCCAAAAATATTTGTTACGGTTGAATAGGGTATGCAACATATTTGATAGATTCGAATGAAATATCATTAAAACTCAATGAGCAGAGACCCTGGAGATTTTGTCAAAATTAAAACACAGCGACCTCAGATCCCGAGACCATGTCAGATTGCAATTTAATTAAGAACATCTTTTAATATACGGTCCACTAGAAAATGGAAACCAATATTTCTAAGGCTATAGAGCCATTAATACACCATAAAGGATAATATTGAGAGAAGGGCTCATACATCAACTTTGGAGGCCAACCCGTGTACATAATTTCCCCAGCGGATAGTTTTTTATTAATAGGAAATGGGTTGTTGTCTTTGTACGTATTCACATTCATCATCCATGGATTATGTCGATGCCATATGATCCACCATGCACATGATGGATCCGAGATTTAAATTTTCCCACCGAGATGGATGCGCACTCACTCTATTTTGAATTTTGTCATTTTTTCTCCACATTTGGTAGCGTTGGGTATCCTCAAATTTATATCCTTGGGATCACACTGGTTTTTATTATCACTAACATCTTCATGACAATGTGGACATTATAGACAAGTGAAAAAGTATGGTGTGCCTTGAGTTTTGTTCAATATATGCGGAGCATTCGCCATGACCCTCCTCAACTCCGTTGCGGCTTCAATATCTCACAATGCGTTGTAGAAAGAAGGGGAAAACATTGTTCTCAGCATGAATTTTCCGAGTCCCGTCAGACTCAGTAAGAACAAGATAATAACCAATTTCTTCAATTCCTAGATGTCGAACCTGTTACAACAGTTCATCGCTCGGAGCGTACAATCACTGGGTCATTTCTAGGTAATTCTCATTAATACTTTTGAATACCCCTAGCCTACTCACCTAAGGCACATGAGAAAAATGACACAGAAGCCCATCTGGCCCAGTTTCGGCTAAGCTTTGTAGGGAAGGCGGGAAAAGGGAAAATGGAGGACATTAATGAGGATGATTTGATTCAGTGGTTGAATTTTCAGAGGCCACATTCGGTTGTGTACACAATGAGAGAGACCTACTTGAGATTGGAGTTAAAGGGAAGTGTACTATCAGTTGTATAATAAAATTTTTTTACAGGTGGTGCAAGGATCCAGAGGAAGAGCCTTGATGTATTACACAATAATTATGGGGAATTTCCTTGTTAATAGGGGCCTAGTTCCATAGGAATGTGCGCAAGGAAATAGGGATTCCTAAAGCCAAGAAATTAGTTAAGTATTGAACCAAGCTTGCCTAGGAATCAATGAGACAAACAAAGATAGTGCAGAGAGCTCTCAACCCTGAGAGAAGAATTGTATTGTTCTCATATTCTTTGACTTATGCAATATACAGATAGTTGAGTTTTTAGTTGAGCCTTTTCCCAGATAAATCTTTGTGTTGTGCGATTGAAATTATTTCTCTTTCTTGTTCATGTGATTTTGCAATCCTAATTGGTTTATGCAAATTGTAGAGTAGATTCAAGTGCTTTTTTTTTAGCATATTGCAAGATAAGTTGAATCTACGTGGATTTTCTACATGGTATCAGAGCATGAATCACTATAGAAGAGAAGAATACGAGTTTTTTTGGAGAAGGTGAATTGAATTTGTAGATCTACTCTTCAAGACCATCCTCAGGATCATGATGTCTTTCTTTGGATTGAGACTCAAATATGCCCTTGAGGGTAGTTCAAGTTACATAGCTTGGAAGGATATGATAAAATCAGTGTTCGAAGACAAAAAGCTAAAGGAGTTCATAGATAGTGATATTCCTAAGCCCACAACAACAGATTCTCAAGATCGAGTAGTAGATGCTCAAGATCTAGCAGCATGGAAGAAGAACGTAGCGAAGGCAAGAAGGATTCTCTTGGAAGGAGTTCAAGATAATATTGTCTCGAACCTCCTGGGAAAGGAAACTCTATATGATATGTGGAAGGCCTTGAAATTTTTTTTTCATAAAAATAACGACCATAGGAAGCTGGCGCTAAAGGAAAAACTCAGAAAATTGAAGATGGAGGAGGGCGAAACACTACCAAAGTACTTGAACAAGTTCACCCAATATTGGGATGAGCTTGGAAGTGTTGGTGCTATCGTTGTTGAGGATGATATGGTGAGCCTAGCACTTCTAGGCCTTCCCAAGAGCTAGCATAGCTACTAGGATTCAGTAAACGGGAGGGAGAAGTTACCAGAGTGGGAGCGATTATGGTTTGACCTGGTGCAATAAGAAATAAGGAAAAACACTAAAGACGAGACATCTTCCAAAGAAGCGGAAGAAGACTTTGCATTAGTCAACAAAGGAAAGAAAGCCTAGGGAAAGAAATCCCAAGGTGAAGAGGGCAAGAAGAAAGACTTCTCCAATAACAAGTGGTTTCACTGTCACATGTTCGAGCATTATGCCATGATATATACACAAAAGAAGGCAAGTAAGAAGGAACCTGCAGTTGCAACAACAGGTGAAGCTCTAGCTTCACAATTCGAGCTTAATTTTACTCTCATTGCATGCATGGAAAGCACAGTAATGGGAAGCATGTGGTATCTCGACATTGGTGTCTCGTTTCATATGAAGGGTAATAGAGATCTCTTCAGTGACTTAGAGGAGAAAGAGCAGGGTTTTTAACTGAGGCTTTCCCTAGATAAATCTTTGTGTTGTGCGATTGAAATTCTTTCTCTTTCTTGTTCATGTGATTTTGTGATCGTAATTAGTTTCCACATTTTGTAGAATAGATTCATGTAGTTTGTTTTAAGATATTACAAGATTAGTTGAATCTATGTGGATTTTCTACATTTTCTCTCGCCCAAATCCCCATGAAGAGCATGGTCATGGAAATTGTTGTGGCTAACATTCCAGTGGTCTATACCATGTCACCTTCTAGATCTTGGGCTAGAAAATTAGGCAGAATCTTGTAGGTGGATTTATCCTATGCAACCATATTTTTATTGGAGGTCAAGAGAGGAGACTGTATAGAGAGTTTGAATTCCTATATGTTGTAAGTGATGCCAAAAGGTCTAAGAATCAACCTCTATATTCCATAGAAGAATTCATTAGCTCTTACAACCTATACATGAACCTAAAGATGATGCCATAAGTAAACGAAGTCCCTACTAAGATTAAATAGATACAGGACAATTTTGTACAATTATCCAAAACAAATAAATAAATAAACATCTTTTAAAATATTTCATATACAACAATAACTTATTTTTCATGAACTTTGTATATTCTATATTTATAGTATGTTAAATTATGTTTATTTTACTTTCATATAGATAAATCAAAACTATTATTTTTTAATCAAAACTTAAGATTTATATTTTCATTAAAACTTAAATCAAAATAACCAAATAACAATTATAATTGAATAACAATAATTTTCAAAAAATAAATATAAACTTCTCAATAATAAATTCTAAATAAAAAAAATGCACTCTTTGTATTTATAGAATATACATATATATAATCTTTATACAAATATAAATAAAATAAATATTATATTTATTTATACAAAATTTCATTCAAAATTAACACTATAACCCACTTTACCTTAATTATATAAAATTTCAACTTATAAATTTCAATAAAACATAAATATATTAATAAAAAAACAAAATATTAATATAATAAAAAGATAAAATAGAAAATTGCCTCTATCCATAATACTTTTTAATCTTTTAGTTCTTCCCAACTAAAATATTAAAATTGTACGTGTATATTTATAGCCTGTAATAAGTGCCGTGGGTGCATCATTAGCTCATCAACATCAACCGAGGGCGCGAATAAATTTCAAATGTGCAGGTATGCGTTGTATGGATGAGTATGGGATGAACATACCGCAAATAGCAGCATATACATGTGTTTTGGAATGTGATGGACATATGGAAGATAACAACATGATGCATGTGATTTGGAGCGACCGGAAACAGAGATATATTTTGCCGGAAAGCAGAAAGGATGTCAAGATGGGTGCGCTCACAAAAAGAAATGTCAGATGTCAGAAGCAGTTATTTGTATATTAAATATCCTATAGCCTGGTGCAGCGCGTACTCATTTAGAGTCTGCATGGTTATGGCTGGCATGACCATGGCATGTCCATTGGTCCTTTTGGAGTATTAATGGGCGTATAGACTTGAAAATAAGGCTTTCCTTGAGAGATCAGTCGTACGCCCTCGTGAAGAGGCCCATTGGCCGTATCAGATCACTACTGGGCATTTGCCTTTTACATGATGGGACAGTCGCTCAACTTGCCACGACTCCTCTTATAAAAAAACATAAAGTCGTTGCACTTATGCCGCCGCCGGCCCATTTGTCAGAGTTTTTCTCTGCACTGAACGCCGCCTGCTATTGAAATTTTTTCTCATGCAGTACTGGACGGCCGGCGCTGAAAGTCTTTCTTAGTTGGTCACTTCCTGGTTTGTAGATACTGCCCTTAATTTCCGTAGAACTAATATATATGAATATATTCTTTTATGTATGCGTTCTGTATACTCAGGTGTGATAGAACAATTTCTTTTAATTACGTCGATAGGCGTATCCCCTATTGGAAGTAGGCTCTTTTGTGATTAGGCTAATTAATCTTTTTGATCTGATGGTCTAGATTGAAAGATGTCGGTATATTCTGGTCATTTCCATTCAATCAATGGATCAAATCTACCCCACTAACTTCCTTGCATATCTAAATCACATTTTTAAACCGTACTTAAATTAATTTTTTACAAATCTTGATTAAAAATTTACTGTGCCATTTATCAATTGCCACCTATCAAGATTAACAACTAGAAGGAAACTGAAACATTAAATCTTCTCGAAGTGTTGAAATCGCTCTGCAACTTGTCCCATGCCTTTCACACGACCCATAGTGGCAGCAAGCGGTGCATGTTGAAAGCGTTGTGCAACGTGTCCCATGCCTTTGACACGAGCCATAGTGGGGGCAAGCGGTACGATTCTGGAAGTGGAAGTGGAAGGTTCGGCCAACGAACACGCAAGAAACGTTTAAGAATTTTATGGTCATGAAAGATGCTAGACGCAATAAAGTACCTGATCAGCGCAACAAGGCCGAGTGGTTTTGGCTCTAAATCTACCACTGAAGATGTCACCTCTGCTTGCAACCTTCAATGTTTAACTGCAATAATAACTGGTAATGTTATGTTTCCTTACATACCTTGCTTTACGTTCTAAAATAATAAGCCGCATTGTCTGCTTCATTTGATTAGCTTTAGATTGCAAGCAGTCTTAACGTAAATCTGTTTGATGTACAGGCGCCACCTCTGGTATAGGGGCAGAGACAGCAAGAGTGCTGGCTAAACGAGGGGTGAGATTGATAATTCCCACACGGAATCTGAAGGCCGCGGAAGATGTGAAATCTCGAATTAAGAAAGAGATACCCGCAGCAGAAATTATAGTGATGGAGCTGGATCTCAGCTCCTTTGCATCAATAAAAAGATTTGCCACAAACTTTATAGCCTACGGCTTACCACTCAATGTTCTTATGTGAGTATATGTTTAAATTTAAGCGAAACTTTATTTCTTGTATTCAACCGGTAGATATCACAGAAACGGAACAAATCAATTCGGAAACTTCAAGACATGTAGTGACTAAGGCAGCTTTGTATCCTGCAGAAACAACGCTGGAAAATTTTGTCATGAATTCCAGGTTTCTCAGGATGGCTTTGAGATGACCTTGGCAACTAATCATCTCGGTAAGCACTAAATATTACGGTTGTGAGAGCTCTTGCACCTTATGGCAGTACTTAAGTTACTCTTTCCTGTGAATTCAAGAGACTACGCTGCTCTGACTGGCTCTGCTTATTTTCATGCCACTTTCTTCTAACCAGGCTGTTGCTCGATAAAATGAACGAAACAGCTAACGAAACAGGCATTCAAGGAAGGATTGTAAATGTTTCGTCTGGTATTCACAGTTGGGTGGGCAAAGAAAGAATCTGGTTTAACCCGTTAAACGATCCCAAGAGGTTTCTTTCTACTACCTTTTATAAGTTCCATATTTCGACTCTGTGTTTGACTACATTTAAAAGAATTGAATACTAATTCTGTAAGCTTTACAGTTACGCCACGACGCGCGCATATGCTCAATCTAAACTGGCAAATATTCTACACACTAAAGAGCTTGCCTTGAGACTCGAGGTAACCTTAATCTTGATCTACGTTTTCCATAATCACTCAAATTAACAAAGCTTTTGCAAGGAATAAACATTTAACACAAGTTTCCATCTAAAATGCGGAAAATGAAGGCCAACGTGACAACAAATTCTATCCATCCAAGCATTGTAAGGACCAGAATCACTCGAGACCGCGACGGACTTCTCACAGGTGACCGTGGTGTTTTTATATGGCCCCTGGTTTCTCGCCTTCTATGGGATGCTGTGTTGGATGTGGGGCTCACTATCTGTACTGGTATTGGGACTTGCTCTTGTTGCCTGACTGATGCAGCACAAAATTATTGCTCTATTCCAGATGGTTATGCTGCGCTCTTGCTGCATCACATATGACAGTCAACAATCATTTGGCTGGACCACATTTCCTTTTCGGTTTTTGTTCATGGTTATGAATGCTCCATATCCTCTATGAAGTCTGTTTTGTATCTCTGTATTTTGATCCTTTTGCTCCATGTATTATCCTCCTGGGCTGTAGTAGCCTGGGCAGCTGGATCCGTAGTAGGGATCTGTATACAGTTTTGATCCTATATGGTTTCAATGCGTTGTCTGTGAGGGTACCAAACTGTGTTTTTTACCTCTGTCTGAATGGGACACCCTTTTCTCTTGTCGGGAAATGGTTTTCTCCTCTTCAGATGAGTATGTATTGGATGATGGACTGTTTTCCTATGATATATAATCTAAACAGCGATTTTTCTCTTGGTGAAAAAAAAAAAAAGTTTATCTTTCTTTATTATTTTTTGTATTTTCTTCTTGGAAGCTAGCCTGCAGCTCAATATCCTATTGTATCAATGCGACAGCTACAACGCAGTTCTCATTCCCAATGTCAAGCCCGACAACGCTCATATTTACAGGGAATTCAAGGAAAAATTGTTTCAAAATATCACGAATTTGCCTTTGAACTTGATGAATTTGGCCTTTACAGAAAATGCAGGGGAAAATTGCTAAAAATACCAGAAATTCAACCTCGGTACAGTGAATTTAAGGTCAGAACTAGCGAATTTTATCGCAAACTCGTCAGAATTCGTAACCTGGCTCGAATTTGAACAATTGGAGGTCAAATTGATCAAATTTGGGCTCGTAATAGCCGTCTTCACACAAAATATGCTGAAATTGGCTGTCTTGGGAGGAATTCAACGACAGAGTACATATCTACTCCAACCGGGATCGATTGAGTGCAAGTGCAGCGAAGATTTGGAAATGGAGATTTGCCGGGACCTCTGGTTTTGCCTGCATTAAATTCTTCTTCTTACGTAATCATATCATGAGAAGAACCCTCGGAAATGAGAATTCAAATTGCCCAAAATGAAAATAATTGCTTTTGCCGTTCACAAAGGTTCTGGTTTCCGTCAATTGACGGCCGTTTGGGCGAATTCGTGAGTTGACTGAAAATCCAGATACTTTGCGTCCAGCTAATCAGGTTCTCTTCTTTTTCTTTCTTTTTACCTGATGAAAAGTAAATACTCAATTTATTCCCCGCGCAATATCGCGATGTCTACTCGGTAGAATTTATTATTAATTAATTAATATTCAGTTTTTTCACTTAATTTTATTATTGTGATCGCTTTCAAGTACTTCGTTTTGTTTTGCATGGTTATTTAGACTTGAAATTTCATGCAATCTAGAGAAAATACATAAAATTTGTTTTAAGTTAAAGTTTAATGAAAGAAAATATTTTTAACATTCACGAAATAGCTTATTTTAATTAAGTTAATTTGCTATTGACTCATTCAATGGTGATTTGTATGGGGTGGGCTTTTTTTCTTCGAAATGTCTCTAGTAATTTGTTTGTATGGGGTGATTTGACACATGTTTTGTAATTCCAATGTGAATTAAATATAACTTATAGTTGCAATTTTAAAGTATAAGATTTTAAATATAACTTATATTTAGAATTTTTAAGTTTAACTTAAATATATTTTTTAAGAGTGATAAAAAAAATTGGTCGCTTAATTATTAATTCAATTAAATGTACAAAATTTAACTGTGTTAACAAATTAAGAAAAATAAAATATAAAGTTAAAGTTAAAGTTAATGTTAATATTAATATTAATATTTTGATAATAATATATTAACGATTATTATACTTTGTTATATATATATTACTCTAATAATAATTTGTATTAGTATTTGATATTAAATAATTAATATGTAAGAATATAATAATATTAATAAACAAATAAGTTTTACTATTAATATTAATTAATTTGAATAAGAATACAAATATTATTTTTAATATTATTAATATTAATATTAATAAATAATATTAGCAACATTTAGCATTAACATTTAGTATTAACAATAATGTTAACAAATTTTAATTTACAATATTATTTATTATTATTATTTTAATTTATTAATATTAGTATTATTTATATGGAAAAATAAATTTAAATATTAATATTTTTAACATTAAATATTAATATTAATTTTAATTTTAATACTAATATTAATTATTTATGTTAATATTGTTAATATGAATAATAATATTGATATTATTAATATTTATAAATATTAATTTTAATTTTAATAACATTAAAGAATATTATTATGGTAAATAATCATGGTCACATTGTGGAAATAATAAAAATGACATTAATAACATTAACATTCTAATATACAATAAAAATAATAAAAATAATTAGTATTTAAATAATGATGATTATGATTTATACTAAACACTAAATTAATAATGAAAATAAAATTTTAATTATTATTAAAAACATTATTATTAGTAACATTATTAATAATAATAACAATATTATTAAAAACATCATTAATACAATATTCACGATGTTTATTTAAAATTAATGTTCATAATTGTATTAATAACAATAAGTTTCAAACATGATTAATGTTTATTAAAATTATTAATAACATTTAAATTATAACAATAATATTAATAACATTTTATTAATAATATTAATTACATTAATTACATTAATGTTCATAATTGTATTAATAACTATAAGTTTCAAACATGATTAAGGTTTATTAAAATTATTAATAACATTTAAATTATAATAATAATATTAATAACATTTTATTAATAATATTAACGTGATTAATTACATTAATTACATTAATTACATTAATGTTCATAATTGTATTAATAACTATAAGTTTCAAACATGATTAAGGTTTATTAAAATTATTAATAACATTTAAATTATAATAATAATATTAATAACATTTTATTAATAATATTAACGTGATTAATTACATTAATATTATTAATATAAATCTTATTAACATTAATATTGATAAATAATATTAATATTAATATTAATATGATTAATTACATTAATGTTCATAATTGTATTAATAACAATAAGTTTCAAACATGATTAAGGTTTATTAAAATTATTAATAACATTTAAATTATAACAATATTATTAATAACATTTTATTAATAATATTAGTATGATTAATTACATTAATATTGTTAATATAAATCCTATTAACATTAATATTGATAAATAATATTAATAATGTTTATGATGATTAATATTATGAATGATATTACTATTGATACCAGAATTAATGCTATTAGTATAAATAGTATTAACATCATTAGTGATAAATAGTATTTTTAAAATATTGATTCCTAAGATTTATTAATCTCTTTATTAATTATGCGAGTTTCTCATTCATTTGCATTTAAAATATTTATTCCTAGTCTTTACTAATTTTTTTTGTTTTTTATAGGCATCCCTTGGCCTTGTTGATCTCTTATGTTCTTAATATTTTTCCCTTAGGTTCCCCAAATATTGGGGTTTAAATATTAGTCCTAGAGTTTAATACTAATGCATGGTCCAATTTCACATTATGAAAAACTCTAACTCAATATGAAAATCAACCATGGGAAACCATTCTTAATTAGCATTAGCTATAGTCGATCAATGCCGTTCATGATCAAATGTTACATTCTGACAAATATTGTCTCAATATGAAAAGTACCCATGGCCAACCATGGTCATCAACTAATCATCTCGGTAGGCACTAAATATTACGGCTGTGAGAGCTCTTGCACCTTATGGCAGTACTTAAGTTACTCTTTCCTGTGAATTCAAGAGACTACGCTGCTCTGATTGGCTCTGCTTATTTTCAGGCCACTTTCTTCTAACCAGGCTGTTGCTCGATAAAATGAACGAAACAGCTAACGAAACAGGCATTCAAGGAAGGATTGTAAATGTTTCGTCTGGTATTCACAGCTGGGTGGGCAAAGAAAGAATCCGGTTTAACCCGTTAAACGATCCCAAGAGGTTTCTTTCTACTACCTTTTATAAGTTCCATATTTCGACTCTGTGTTTGACTACATTTAAAAGAATTGAATACTAATTCTGTAAGCTTTACAGTTACGACGCGACATGCGCATATGCTCAATCTAAACTGGCAAATATTCTACACACTAAAGAGCTTGCCTTGAGACTCGAGGTAACCTTAATCTTGATCTACGTTTTCCATAATCACTCAAATTAACAAAGCTTTTGCAAGGAATAAACATTTAACACAAGTTCCCGTCTAAAATGCAGAAAATGAAGGCCAACGTGACAGCAAATTCTATCCATCCAGGCATTGTAAGGACCAGAATCACTCGAAACCGTGACAGACTTCTCACAGGTGACCGTAATAAGTTTATCTTTCTTTATTATTTTTTGTATTTTCTTCTTGGAAGCTAGCCTGCAGCTCAATATCCTATTGTATCAATGCGACAGCTACAACGCAGTTCTCATTCCCAATGTCAAGCCCGACAACGCTCATCTTTACAGGGAATTCAAGGCAAAATTGTTTCAAAATATCACGAATTTTCCTTTGAACTTGACGAATTTGGCCTTTACAGAAAATGCAGGGGAAAATTGCTAAAAATACCAGAAATTCAACCTCGGTACAGTGAATTTAAGGTCAGAACTAGCAAATTTTATCGCAAACTCGTCAGAATTCGTAACCTGGCTCGAATTTGAACAATTGGAGGTCAAATTGATCAAATTTGGGCTCAGAATAGCCGTCTTCACACAAAATATGCTGAAATTGGCTGTCTGCGGAGGAATTCAATGACAGAGTACATATCTACTCCAACCGGGATCGATTGAGTGCAAGTGCAGCGAAGATTTGGAAATGGAGATTTGCCGGGACCTCTGGTTTTGCCTGCATTAAATTCTTCTTCCTGCGTAATCATATCATGAGAAGAACCCTCGGAAATGAGAATTCAAATTGCCCAAAATGAAAATAATTGCTTTTGCCATTCACAAAGGTTCTGGTTTCCGTCAATTGACGGCCGTTTGGGCGAATCCGTGAGTTGACTGAAAATCCAGATACTTTGCGTCCAGCTAATCAGGTTCTCTTCTTTTTCTTTCTTTTTACCTGATGAAAAGTAAAGACTCAATTTATTCTCCGCGCAATATCACGATGTCTACTCGGTAGAATTTATTATTAATTAATTAATATTCAGTTTTTTCACTTAATTTTATTATTGTGATCGCTTTCAAGTACTTCGTTTTGTTTTGTATGGTTATTTAGACTTGAAATTTCATGCAATCCAGAGAAAATACATAAAATTTGTTTTAAGTTAAAGTTTAATGAAAGAAAATATTTTTAACATTCACGAAATAGCTTATTTTAATTAAGTTAATTTGCTATTGACTCATTCAATGGTGATTTGTATGGGGTGGGCTTTTTCTTCTTCGAAATGTCTCTAGTAATTTGTTTGTATGGGGTGATTTGACACATGTTTTGTAATTCCAATGTGAATTAAATATAACTTATATTTGCAATTTTAAAGTATAAGATTTTAAATATAACTTATATTTAGAATTTTTAAGTTAACTTAAATATATTTTTTAAGAGTGATAAAAAAAAATTGATCTCTTAATTATTAATTCAATTAAATGTTCAAAATTTAACTGTGTTAACAAATTAAGAAAAATAAAATATAAAGTTAAAGTTAAAGTTAATGTTAATATTAATATTAATATTTTGATAATAATATATTAACGATTATTATACTTTGTTATATATATATATTACTCTAATAATAATTTGTATTAGTATTTGATATTAAATAATTGATATGTAGGAATATACTAATATTAATAAACAAATAAGTTTTACTATTAATATTAATTAATTTGAATAAGAATACAAATGTTATTTTTAATATTATTAATATTAATATTAATAAATAATATTAGCAACATTTAGCATTAACATTTAGTATTAACAATAATGTTAACAAATTTTAATTTACAATATTATTTATTATTATTATTTTAATTTATTAATATTATTATTATTTATATGGAAAAATAAATTTAAATATTAATATTTTTAACATTAAATATTAATATTAATTTTAATTTTAATACTAATATTAATTATTTATGTTAATATTGTTAATATGAATAATAATATTGATATTATTAATATTTATAAATATTAATTTTAATTTTAATAACATTAAAGAATATTATTATGGTAAATAATCATGGTCACATTGTGGAAATAATAAAAATGACATTAATAACATTAACATTCTAATATACAAAATATATATATATATATATATATATATATATATATATATATATTAATAATTAGTATTTAAATAATGATGATTATGATTTATACTAAACACTAAATTAATAATGAAAATAAAATTTTAATTATTATTAAAAACAATATTATTAGTAACATTATTAATAATAATAACAATATTATTAAAAACATCATTAATACAATATTCATGATGTTTATTTAAAATTAATGTTCATAATTGTATTAATAACAATAAGTTTCAAACATGATTAATGTTTATTAAAATTATTAATAACATTTAAATTATAACTTAATATTAATAACATTTTATTAATAATATTAATATGATTAATTACATTAATTATATTAATGTTCATAATTGTATTAATAACTATAAGTTTCAAACATGATTAAGGTTTATTAAAATTATTAATAACATTTAAATTATAACAATAATATTAATAACATTTTATTAATAATATTAATATGATTAATTACATTAATATTGTTAATATAAATCCTATTAACATTAATATTGATAAATAATATTAATAATGTTTATGATGATTAATATTATGAATGATATTACTATTGATACCAAAATTAACGCTATTAGTATAAATAGTATTAACATCATTAGTGATAAATAGTATTTTTAAAATATTGATTCCTAAGATTTATTAATCTCTTTATTAATTATGTGAGTTTCTCATTCATTTGCATTTAAAATATTTATTCCTAGTCTTTACTAATTTTTTTTTGTTTTTTATAGGCATCCCTTGGCCTTGTTGATCTCTTATGTTCTTAATATTTTTCCCTTAGGTTCCCCAAATATTGGGGTTTAAATATTAGTCCTAGAGTTTAATACTAATGCATGGTCCAATTTCACATTATGAAAAACACTAACTCAATATGAAAATCAACCATGGGAAACCATTCTTAATTAGCATTAGCTATAGTCGATCAATGTCGTTCATGATCAAATGTTATATTCTGACAAATATTGTCTCAATATGAAAAGTACCCATGGCCAACCATGGTCATAGTTGGTCCAACGTCGGTTAATAATATTAACAATCAGTAAGGTTGATCGATCATTTGCGGTTTATAATTTGTTGGGTAATGGTTTTCCCTTGGGTTCACCAAATCCTTTGATTTAAAATATTAAACCCTTGGGTTTATTAGTTCTTTTGGTTTATAATATGAATAATCGATCAATGTCATCCATGATCAAATGTCACATTCTGACAAATATTGTCTCAATATGAAAATCGCCCATGGCCAACCATGGTCATAATTGGTCCAACGTCGCATTGTGACAACAATTGTCTCCATGTTTAAATCAATTCCCTTGGGTTCACCAATTCCTTTGGTCTCAATATGAAAATCACCCATGGCCAACCATGGTCATAGTTGGTCCAACGTTGCATTGTGAAAACAATTGTCTCAATGTTTAAATCAATTCCATTGGGTTCACCAATTCCTTTGGTTTATAATATTAAACCCTTGGGTTTATTAGTTTTTTGGTTTTATAATATGAATAATAGATCAATTTCATCCATGATCATATGTCACACTCTGAAAAATATTGTCTTTAAACCCTTGGTTTTATTAGTTCTTTTGGTTTATAATATGAATAATCGATCAATGTCATCCACGATCAAATGTTGATTCAGAGAACAATTGTCTCAATTTTTAAATCAATTCCCTTGGGTTCACCAATTCCTTTTGTTTATAATATTAAACCCTTGGGTTTAGTAGTTCTTTTGGTTTATAATATGAATAATCGATCAATATCATCCATGATCAAATGTCACATTGTGACAAGTATTGTCTCAAGATGAAAATCGCCTTCATGGCCAACCATGGTCAATGCTCAACGCCGCATTGTGACAACAATTGTCTCAATGTTTAAATCAATTCCTCGTTCACAAATTCCTTTGGTTTATAATATTAAACCTTGGGTTTATTAGTGTTCTTTCTGTATAAAATGAATAATCGATCAATATCATCCATGATCAAATGTCACATCATGGACAGTGCATTGTCTCAATATGAAAATCGCCCATGGCCAACCATGGTCATAGTTGGTCCAACGTCGCATTGTGACAAAAATTGTCTCCATGTTTAAATCAATTCCCTTGGGTTCACCAATTCCTTTGGTTTATAATTTGTTGGGTAATGGTTTTCCATTGGGTTCACCAATTCCTTTGGTTTCTAATATTAAACCCTTGGGTTTATTAGTTGTTTTGGTTTATAATATGAATAATCAATCAACGTCATCCATGATCATATGTCACATTCTGACAAATATTGTCGCAATATGAAAATCACCCATCGCCAACTATGGTCATAGTTGGTCCAACATCGCATTGTGACAACAATTGTCTCAATGTTTAAATCAATTCCCTTGGGTTCACCAATTCTTTTGGTTTATAATATTAAATCTTTGGGTTTATTAGTTCTTTTAATTTATAATATGAATAATCGATCAATGTCATCCATGATCAAATGTCACATTCTGACAAATATTGTCTCAATATGAAGATCACTCCATGGACAACCATGGTCATAGTTGGTCCAACGCCGCATTGTGACAAAAATTATCTCCATGTTTAAATCAATTTCTTGGGTTCACCAATTCCTTTGGTTTATAATATTAAACCCTTGGGTTTATTAGTTCTTTTTATTTATAATATGAATAATCGATCAATGTCATCCATGATCAAATGTCACATTCTGACAAATATTGTCTCAATATGAAAATCACCCATGGCCAACCATGGTCATAGTTGGTCCAACATCGCATTGTGAAAACAATTGTCTCAATATTTAAATCAATTCCCTTGGGTTCACCAATTCGTTTGGTTTATAATTTGTTTGGTAATGGTTTTCTCTTGGGTTCACCAATTCCTTTGGTTTATAATATTAAACCCTTGGGTTTATTAGTTCTTTCGTTTATACTATGAATAATCGATCAATGTCATCCATGATCAAATGTCACATTTTGACAAATATTTTCTCAATATGAAAATCACCCATGGTCATAGTTTGTCCAATGTCGCATTATGACAACAATTGTCTCAATGATTAAATCAATTCCCTTGGGTTCACCAATTCCTTTGGTTTATAATATTAAAACCTTGGGTTTATTAGTTCTTTTGGTTTATAATATTACAAACACTTGTGTTAATTATTAGTGTTTTATAATTTCTTCCACTTGAGTATTCTTTTATTAATTATATTGATCCTTCGCCTTATTGGTCCCTTAGGTTATTAAAAATTTTCCCTTGGGTTCACCAATTCCTTTGGTTTATAATATTAAACCCTTGGGTTTATTAGCTCTTTTGGTTTATAATATGAATAATCGATCAATGTCATCCATGATCAAATGTCACATTTTGACAAATATTTTCTCAATATGAAAATCACCCATGGCCAACCATGGTCATAGTTGGTCCAACATTGCATTGTGACAAAAATTGTCTCCATGTTTAAATCAATTCCCTTGGGTTCACCAATTCCTTTGGTTTATAATATTAAACCCTTGGGTTTATTAGTTCTTTTGGTTTATAACATGAATAATCGATCAACGTCATCCATGATCATATGTCACATTTTGACAAATATTATCGCAATATGAAAATCACGCAACCCTTGGGTTTATTAGTTCTTTTGGTTTATAATAAGAATAATTGATCAATTTCATCCATGATCAAATGTCACATTCTGACAAATATTGTCTCAATATGAAAATCACCCATGGCCAACCATGGTCATAGTTGGTCCAACATTGCATTGTGACAAAAATTGTCTCCATGTTTAAATCAATTCCCTTGGGTTCACCAATTCCTTTGGTTTATAATATTAAACCCTTGGGTTTATTAGTTCTTTGGGTTTATAATATGAATAATCGATCAATGTCATCCATGATCAAATGTCACATTCTGACAAATATTGTCTCAATATGAAAATCACCCATGGCCAACAATGGTCATAGTTGGTCCAACGTCGCATTGTGACAAAAATTGTCTCCATGTTTAAATCAACTCCCTTGGGTTCACCAATTCCTTTGGTTTATAATTTGTTGGGTAATGGTTTTCCGTTGGGTTCACCAATTCCTTTGGTTTATAATATTAAACCCTTGGGTTTATTAGTTTTTTTGGTTTATAATATGAATAATCGATCAATGTCATCAAATGTTTATAATATTTATCCCTTGGGTTCACCAATTCCTTTGGTTTATAATATTTAAACCTTTGGTTTATGATGACGTTGGGTTTCTATTATTAATTATCCCTTGGGTTTATTAATATCTTTAATTTAAAATATTAATTGTTAGGGTTTATTAATCTATTAGGTTTTTGTTTTAAATATTGTTTCATATGCTTTATTAATCTCTTGACTTTAATATATTAATTGTTAGAGTTTAGTACTTTCTTATGTTTTTGGGTATAAATAATAAAAATTAATATTTATTATTTATTATATTATTAATATTATTAATATATATTGTTAATAACTATTATAATATTATTAATATTTATTATTTATATTATTATTAATATATATTATTATTATTATTATTTATTTATTATATTATTAATATATATTATTATTTATTATATCTTTAATTTAAAATATTAATTGTTAGGGTTTATTAATCTATTAGGTTTTTGTTTTAAATATTATTAATATATTAATAAATATTATTATTATATATTATTTATAAATATTATAATATTATTAATATATCAATAAATATTTATATTTATTATTTATTATATTATTAATATATATTATTAATAACTATTATAATATTATTAATATTTATTATTTATTATATTATTAATAAATATTATAATATTATTAATATATCAATAAATATTAACATTATTAATATTTATTATTTATTATATTATTATTATTATTTATTATTTATTATATTATTAATATTATTAATATATCAATAAATATTAATATTATTAATATTTATTATTTATTATATTATAATATTATTAATATATATTATTATTATTATAGGCCTATCGGCGTATATCAACCACATTGGTGAATGTGGTTGTGCTAGTTTTAGAAGTATTGTTTTGATAAAAAAATATTCATTGCAATCCTTTCTTTGAAATGTGGATTCCAAACATTTGAACAAAGATAGTATTGGGTTATGCCACTGAAAATTTTGAAGACTAATATTTTTTTCTTTGTTTTTACTTGTTATCCCATAAAATGAGACGAACAATACGTTTTTTAACAAATAAAAAAGGCAATGGTTGTTATTATAATATTGAAAAACGTGGTGTTCCTCCAAAAAAAACAATTTTCAAATCAATATTTTAGTGTGATTGTGTTGGTCCCTAGTACTTTGTCAAAAAAATAAATCTTCTGGTTTAGTTTGGGTCTTAATGGGATAGCTGTTACAATTGAAGAAGAATAAGTTAGAATAAGTTATTTTAAGGTTTAGGAGACTAAATATAGCTTATGGTACAGATTGCCTCTCTATCTTGCTTTTGAATTATATTCTTTTCCTGTGAAGTTTCACAATAAAATCTCCTTGCCTCTCTATCTTGCTTTTGAATTATATTATTTTCCTGTGAATTTTCACAATAAAATCTCCTTGCCTCTCAACCTCTCGACAAAGCTCTTGCTGAATAGAATACCCAAGAGCTAGCTGCCAAAATATCTGCATAACTTTCCCTGGAGGCTTTGAAGGCCTCACATTCTAAAATGAAAAGTTTTTATGTTTCCACATTTCCTGAAGAGCAAAAAATACATAACTTCCCCTGCAGTCTCTAAAGGCCTCACATTCTAAAATGAAATGTTTTTATGTTTCCATTTTTTCCTGAAGAGCAAAAAGTACATACTATTTCCTCCCACACTTCTTTTGGCCTTTTCCAACTCTTCACAAGGAAGTTGATGTGAATTAGTCCTTAATTGAGCCATAAGAATTTTGGCTCTCCAAGAAATATTGGCCCCTATGTATGTTTTTTGTTGATGATTATGAGAGGAATTAAACTCTTCAAAATAATACTTTTTCTTTCTCAACTCCTTCTCCCAAATACCTTTGTGAAACTTATGCATAACAAAGTCTTTTATCCAATAGCTATCACAGCTTGTGCAACTTGTATAGAATTTCATATTATGCATACCATATTTATATTAAAGATTTATATTTTGTTCAAAGCTTGTGCAACTTGTATAGAATTTTATATTATGCATACCAAATTTATATTAATCATTTATATTTTTTGTTAAAGACATAATGTTTATACATATTTTATGTTACATATTCAATGTTAAACGCGTTCATATATAAACAATTCATTATATATGATATTGACAATAATAATAATTATGATATTGATAATAATAATAATTCACATCCATTAAGACTAATATATATTCTTTTAATACTTATAAAAATGTGTTCTCTCACTGGTTTATAACATCACTAATACTAAATATTCAATATACACAAAAAAATTTAACACATGTTTATAGCTTTAAGGTCTCTCCCAAATAATTTGTAACACATTTTGTTATACAATTTTATGCAAAATTTTATAGTTTTAAATTGACACATAAAACATCAAAATAGTCACTATAAATATTTTATTAACTTTATTCAAATCTTACCATATACTCTGACAAATTAATAATAAAAATAACATATAACATATATTTTAATTTAATTATATTTAAACTAAATAACATTATTATTAAATTAAATATAATTTTACAAAATCAACTAAAGTTTCGAGGGAACCGATGAGCAAAATAAGCCAAGGGGGCAAATAGTCAGAAGCAAAACCTGCTACCAGACCGAACGATTTCCCTACATCCTTTGCGACGCTTAGGTAATTCAACTGCACTTGGGTTCAGATCAAGAATCGACTTCAGTAACTGAATAATAACAATAATCAAATAACAGTAATCAATCAATGGTAGAAATCATTTGAATCGTCTAACATGAAAATCGATGGTACATAATGGTACAGGTGGCACTTTAGGTAAGTTTTTTTCAAATAAGAACGCTTTACAGCGTAAATATCTAATAGAAGATCCATCTCAATCTTTGTTTATTCTAGTTGTTTTAGCACAAGTACCAATTATATAACACAAGATATGTGTCAATCTCAATATATTGTACAATAATGTTTCATTATTTAGAAAGGAAGGTGCACATGTTTCGATACCTTAAAATGGAAAGTATGTGATATCACATTTGAATTAATTTATTAATTAAGAGAATTAATATATTTTTTAAAATATTTAATTTTTAAATTTTGTTTTATATTAATTTTTAGTAATATGATTATTGTATATTGATGTAATATTTTGTGGGAACTTGTAAATATTATTTTATTTTGTTAAATATATTATGTTACTTTGAGGAGTATGTAAATGTCAAATAATAATTAGGAAATACTTAATTTATTATGAAATATATGAAGGTTTATGTAAGTTTATGAGTACATGGGAGAGTAAGGTTGAATCAGACTCACTTGTCATGGTAGTTGGACAGTTATAGGCTAGGTGGCTACCTGCCCAAACTTGTCTTTGAGAAAATAAAAAATTCTTAAGAAACGAAAATCGAGAGGGTATAGTGAACTTGAGGTGACCTGAAGGAGACGATTTGCAATAATTTAGAAGAACTGACACAGAGAGATGGATTTTCCTATTGGTTGGCTAGAAGATTTCTTTGGAGTTGGAAAATTTCCTTGCCTAAGTCTAGTTGGGACCAGATAGTCACTGGAAATTGGTTGGTGCAGTACTGTCAAAGGAAAACACCATGCTAGTGAGGATAACTCGGGGGGAGATGCAGTATTGAGATGGATCTCGTTGATAGGAAGGAGACTTCTCTTTCATGTGGTTGTGACCACTTGTGGGAGCTAATTTGAAATAGAACAGATAAGCATTGTACTTGTATGCTTAATGCTCAAGGTTATGTTGTAAACAATTTTCTGGTAATTACTAGCAGGAATCATGAATGAAATATTGTGCTAGGTATTTAAAATTTGTGGAATTAACGAATTCAATGTTCTGGAATTTACTAGCAGAAAAAGAAAAAGAAAACATAGTATAGTCTTCTTTAATAAGATTAATTGGCTCATGTTGTAGAGACCAAATGGCCATGGGAAGTCCTATAAGAAGCATAGTATTGTTGGGGTTAAATTTTAGACCAAGTATAAAACAAGAAAGGGTTGAATGATAGAAAATCAGAACTCAACAAGAGAATTCAATGTTCTGGAATTTACTAGCAGAAAAAGAAATCAAACACAGTATAGTATTCTTTAATAAGATTAACTGGCTCATGTCGTAGAGACCAAATGGCCATGGGAATTCCTATAAGAAGCATAGTATTGTTGGGGTTAAATTTTAGACCAAGTATAAAACAAGAAAGGGTCGAATGAGAGAAAACCATAAATCAACAATAGAAGGTAAATCTGGGCATAGTATGTGAACATCGAGTAGACAGTTAACTGAAGAAGAGGGGTTGGTTCCCTTAGCATAACCCTAATCAATCATTGCGGTTATGTTACTAAAACTTCGGGGAAAGAAATTGGGTTATTTCTTGGGCCCAGTCTCTCTCGACATCCCAAGAGCAATCCCTCAATCCTCCCTGTATTAATTGGTTAAGTTACATTCCATCAGTAAATACAATGTAACGACCGTTGACATCCCAAGAGAAATCCCTCAATCCTCCCTATATTAACCGGTTAAGTTACATTTCATCAGTAAATACAATGTAACGACTGTTGTGGACCTATATGAATTGACAAAACTAAATAAACTTGAAAGAAAATCTTTCTTGAATGCGACCACAAACAATGAGAACAACATCTACTTTTAAAATACCAAGCAAAGGGTTTGATGTTAACCCACCGTATTTTTACAATTCACATTTAAACCAAAAATGATAACGCTAGAAAAGTATCTCGAAGGCTTCAGAAATACACAAATACATACTAAAATATCGACCAATGGAACTCTGTAGCGAATCCTGGAAAGAACACGAATTTTACTGCAAATTGTTCCACATTAAAGATCTCAAACAGTCGTTTCACGCACATCTAAAATTAACACCAATGAAAGTTATAACAAATTGTTAAATAGAATCATAGGTACAAATGATATTGAAGTTTTAATAAAGTATGGTTTTTCCATAACACATGAAAATAATTCAAATTATACATTTAAAATAGCAGGTCGTGGCGAGTCCTGAACAAAGAAATTACCATAACCATTCTAAACTATCCATCCATTTCATAAACCCTAACTATTATCCTCTCTAGCGGTCATAATCCTCATATCACTAAAGTGCTTCATGACTAGTGATATTAGGAACAAACCCTAGTTGGAGGAGGTCGAATGCCTCACCTGGAAGGGGAAGAACCGTGAGACGATGTAACCAATAATTTTGTAAATGTAAACAACACTTGCAACTGAACCATAAATCTTACATGTTAACACCAATAAAACAAAGGTCCTCGTGAGCTTGGTGGGTTACTCGTAAGTATCGTGAAGAATGAACAAAATAAGTAAAGTTGAATTACAATCATTAACTGAATATAGGGAAGAAAACCCTAGGCAAGCAATCCTGCAACTGAAAACACAAAACGAGTATCAAGCAGAATTTGTGTCAAGACACACTTGTCGGTGAAATGAATTAATAGCCATTTAAATTATCTTACCTGAGTAGAGAGAGGTTGTTTGAATAAATCCGACTTTGGAAAAAATGCGACCTCGACATTATCTGTTGGAAACCATCCTAGCTCTGTGAAAACAAGCTGATAATTAACCTGAGAATTTACCCTTATTGAGAGAGGTTTTGAAAAAAATAAAAACTAGCGCTTGATCATTTTAATAAAATGACCCGACGGAACGCCGAAGGCGGGATGACGCTACAACAGCACAGACGCGAAGGAGCCGACGCGCGCGGGAAGCAGATGACAGCAGG